>CM040423.1:28270318-28870318 GCA_022702705.1 Papilionanthe hookeriana x Papilionanthe teres
ATTTATTAACATATTTAGAAATAAATTAAAATAAAATTTATTTTTACAATTAATAATTATATCATTAATATATAATATTAAATTTATATTTCAACTAAAAGACTTAAACTTTAAAGTAAATGTCAAACAATTTTACAAGATTTAACTGAATTTAAGATATATCATACTAAACAATTTAAAGGATTTAATGTTTATGGATTTACTAAATTTATATTTATGGGATTTAATAAATCTTGTAAATTTGATTTCAAATTTAATAAGTTTTGGGGTGGTTAAATTATGAAAATATTTGGCATGAGAGATGTTAAATGTGATTAAATCCAATAAATTTTCTTGACAATTTATTTTAGGATTTAAGTTTGTTAGTTCATTATAAATTTAATAATACATAATAATGATATAACTATTAGGAATAATTTAATTTTTTTACTTCTTTATTAATGATTAATTAATTATTCAATAAGTATATTATTTGTTATTATAATTTTATTAAAGTAAATTATAATTAATTAATATTTTAATACTCATTAATCAATTATTGATCAGTCTTTTTTTTTTTTTTTGGTACCGTCTTCTATTCACTTGCAGGTATGTTAAAGATATGATGGCAATAAAATGAAGTTTAGAGATTAAAAATTATCATATTTAATATGCATTTTGTGCTTAGTCTGTTCAAGTAGATTTCTTAAACGAGATATCTCATTTGCTTATAAACAAGATTACTCGTTTGATTATTCTTATGTGAACTCTATAATTTAATTTTTAATAGTTTGGAATAATCAGTGAGATCAATTTTGTGTCTGTAGATGAACTATCAAGTTCATTTTCAAGTCCCTTGTAATTATTTTTATGTTCTTCGACGAGCCTTATTAAATATTCAATTTATTCTAACATTTTTATGCTTTAAAATTTAAATTATTTTATATACTTTAATTCGTATGAGTCTACTTTTTTCGCGAAAAAATTTTAGCTGCATCTCAATGTTTCCCCAATGTAAGGAGCATAAAGTGGTATGTTAGGCCTGTCCAGCATGCCAAAGAAGGCATGTATAATCAACATCAAGAAGCACAATGATTGAGGTCTTCATTCATTGTTTCATTGTGTTAAACAAAATGTGTATATGTCTTCTTACACTTGGATGAAAGCTCATAAAATATTCACCCTCTTTGTCTAAGTAAGAATTGTACAAATACTTGTATTACACAAGCAAATATATTTCCCTACCTCGTTAAATACAACTTATAAGGGTATTTATATCGCATGAGTAATTATATTTCTTTGCATCATCAAGTACATCTTTTATGTGTCAATGACTAAAGATGAGATATAAGCAAGATTTTATTCGTCTCTTTTCTCGCACATTTAATTTTTTTTCAAATCTATTATTATTATTAATTACTATTTTTTATTTTGTTCACTTTTTTCTGTCTTTCTTGCTTTTCACAAAATTAGGATAGTTGAGCAGTGCATTATTTAAAATATAACATGCCTTCTAAAATTTGGCTGAAACATCATAAAACTATTTTAGAGAGTTCATAGCATGAAGTTTTGGAGTTCATAATTACAAGAGCAAAATGTCTGAACTGGTGCATTCTTCAAACTTGGTACTAAAGTGACTACAAATTCTTTTCTAGAAGGTGCACCTAGAAAATACATTTCTCATACATTCAAGTTCATTGGGTAATGCACTACTTAAAGAGCCAAAGAAGTCTTCCGAGATAAATAATATAATAGCAATAAATGGTCTTTTATAGTCCAATGCATACGCTAGTAGATCTCATGGGCCTAGAGGAGCCAAACCTTTTCATAAAAGCAACAATAACACAGGTTGCCAAAGTGATATATGTCCTTCATCAGCTACTAAGCTGACTTGTTGAGGTGACCTATTGACCTCGCTCCCCAAAATGCCAAGTTTCAAGTACCACACCAGAATGATTTCTCGAGGTAATCTGTCAATCTTATAGCAAAAGCTCTTCGAGATCTAATCGCCAAATCAAAGATCATCATAAAAGTTCAGATGCGTCCATGTCCATTTATAAGCCACCTAACAGCCACATCACCTACCTTTTTGGTGGGATGTTATGGACACGCTCCATATTGCATGATATGTAATTTTATATGTTATTTTTAGGAAGTCTCAAAATGAGCATGAGGGAGGAGAGTAGGGAGTTCTTAAAGACTCTCTCCCTCTCAGAGCAAGAGGTTCATGACTTTCTTCCTCATTCCTCTTACACGGGTTTTCCCCGAGTTGCATGAGCTCACTAGTGATGCAGAGCCCTATGTCCTAAAAGGATTTAACATCTCAAAAGGTATGGTGAGCATGGTTTTTATACTCAAACTCGGTAATAAGACATTTAGCACGAGGACAAATGAAGAAATATGATGAACTATGCCATAAAGTTCATGCAGGAACAACTGAATGAGCTAAGAAAACAAATGATGGCAAGAATTTAGTTCAGATTCCTGTCCCGAATGCGTATTTGAGTAGATTTAATTTTATGTTATATTTCTTGAGGATTTTAAAAGTTCTTTTAAGTCTTTTATATATTGTTCAGGTATTTTACTTTTAGTCATCACATCATCGACATATACTGCAATATTCTTATCCTTATGGTTCACAAAGTTTACGTCCAACTTTCATTGATATGCAACACCTAAGATTTTAAACTAACAAGACTTAGATTGTAACAAAAAAAAAAAAAAAAAAAAAAAAAAAAAAACTCCATCTCTAATGATGAATGCAGACTTTTCAACATATGTTGTGTGCATTTTAATTTGATGATACCCATTGAAAGAATCCATAAAAATCCTTATGGAGTGAACGATTGCTACATCCACAAGTGCATTAATCTGGGGTAGAGGGAAATTATCTTTAGGACACACTGCATTGATGCTAGTGAAATCAACCAAAAATGTATCACTTGTTGTTTTCGAGCCATTATAACATTCAACACTTAGTCTAGGTACTAAATTTCTCTGACATCTCCAGCTTCTAGTAGATTCTACACCTCTTTCACGATATGTTCAGCTAGCATGTGGGTGCCCCACCTCATTTTCTTTTAACGGATCGAGTGGAAAGGTTGACATTGAGGCAATGGCATGCTACGTAATTAGAGACTCCCGATATCTGGCTGACCAAGCAAAAGCACTTGGTACTTATGAAGCATTCGAATGAGCACCTCCTTATAACCAGCATCAAAAGCCACACACAGTCAAAAAAATTTCTAGTCTCATCCTTTACAATTGGAACTTCTTGAATATCTTTGTGAGTCTCTAAGCCACATCCTTTCTGGGTATCTAGCTCCAATAGTTCTCGGTGCACATTAATGACAACCATCTGGTAGTAAGCACATAATTGCTTTATATCTCCCCTTACTGTGATGATTTCTCTATCACTGGGAAATTTATTTCACATGATTATTTGAGACAACTGCTTTGAAAGTATTAAGTAGCGGCTCATCGATGATGACATTGTAAGTCACTGATGAGTCGACCATGATGAAGTTTGCCATGGCATTGAACAACCTATCATCTTTCTCTGAAGTGATGGGTAGAGCGAGAAGACACAATGTTTCTTTCCTCTCCCCATATAAATCGTAGAAGGGACTGATAGGTCAGTCATATGCTCAACTCCATGATTCTTCTTATCAAAAATTGCTTTGAATAATATGTTTACTGGGCTAACAGTGTTGACGAGAATGCTACAAATTTAGAAGTTATTAATGAAAGCAATGATGATGATTGCAATGTTGTAAGGGTTGCACTAGTTGGCGGATCTTCATTTGTAAGTACAATATGAGGATGACACATGAACCGTTGCTAGGATGATGCGACCATGCATAGTTCGCCTAAGTGGAGCCTTATTCATTGAGAAGCTTTGGTCCCATCTTCTTCGTGAATGGCTAGGGCAACTCAGCGATGTGTATAGCAGGAGCACATGTCAGCTAGTTATGCCCTTATTCCACTAGATCCTTTCCTTGTCACTAAGGGACTACTCCAAGTTCAATGAGCCCCTTCAATTTTTTGGCTCTGACAAGTTCTTCTATTAGAGTTCAGAGGTGTCGACACTCCTTTGTGTCATGCTCTTTATCCTAATGGTAAGTGCAGTAACTCTTAGGGTCGCAGACGTATCCTCCAACTTTCATGGGCGCGGTCTTTTGGAAGAAGTACTTATTTTAAATGGCCTCTAATACTTTTGTCTAATACTTTTTGGAGGCCATTTATTCTCAGTTGGGTTAGTTGTTGAATCTTATTAATTGGAAGCAGTGCTCTTAGAATAGTGATCTGCTTGTCGATCCTGATTATGTGCCCTTCCTGTGCTTGGGCTTGCTACTCACTCTAATGTGTGTATCCTTAGTAAGGGCGAGGGTAGCCTTCTTCATACTGAGGGTGCTTTAGTGGTCGTGGGGGGCAACTTTGTTTCCATTTGTCCCTGCAAGAGCTCCTTTTCAATGAAGAATGTTGCAGTTATTCAGTCCTTTAGAGGATCGAGGGTGACTAATATTCTTATGCCAATATGTGATTGTTGGTGAGTTCTAACAACATTGCCAACATTTTTGGATGTTGCACGCCCAACACGTAACAGAAAGGACATTCCATTAGTCCCTGAGTGAGGGCAGCATGAGCAACTATGGGCTCTAGGTCTCATACCTACAAAATCTATTATTGGAAACAAGCTATGAATGCACGCATGGACTCTCTGTGCCCTGTTGCAGTTGCATAATGCCTGAGAGTTCTTCCAGGGCTTTGGTAGACTAGAGAACCACACTATGAACATTCTCTTAAATTCTGCAAATTAGCTAATTACACCTAATGATAGGCTTTTGAATCACCGAAGGGCACATTCTGAGGGTCATGAAGATGTGTCGACACTTCTGTGCATCTTCTATCCTCAGAAGGCATACCATTGACTTGAAAGAAGCATTGTGATCAGAAGATTCAAAATTCCTTGGTAGGGTTTTAAAGTTGAGATCTTGAAGTGTTCAAGTGCCTTAGCTTCAGAGATCTCTCGAGAGAAGATTTTCTATGGGGGAGTGGGTCATATGGTATTTATGTGTCCTTGACTATTATAGACTTAGGGTGCTTATCTCGTGTTTTAGGGGTATTACGATTATCATCCACGCTCAGGGCTGACAACAATGCCCTCTTAGCATTACTGCCAGATCTTTTATGGCATGTAGGAGATCTTGGGTGGGAAGGTGAAGCTACCTTCTTGGCAATCGTTTCTTTGATAATTTATATCTATTCCTTGAGTTTTTTAATCTGTTAGGTTACAAAGCGTCTGGTGCACTCCATGTTGTCATGATTTTATGAGGGCTTTATTCTTCTTGTGATTTCCCTCTTCTAGTTAAAGACTTGATTCGTGCTTATCACACCTCGGTGTTGAGCTCAAATTTTCTCCTTGAATCACACCCAAAGAAGAGCGTAAACGAGCAAAGAGAGGTGTTTTGAGGATTGACAGAGAGAAAGTAGATGAAAGAGAAGAAAGATCAATGAAAAACACACTTGTATTGGGATTTTTCCTTCTTGGGAAGAAGGATCCAAAAATACATCCGTTATATTTAATTCATCCTATTTATAATGGTTGGGCTTCCGTAGAGAGACACATTTGGGACATTCCCGCTATAATTCTCGAGTGCATCGCCTAACTCTTTGCCACCCATATTCATCACTGCCTGTGATCTCGAGAGTTGTCGTCCTGGGTAGTCATAGAGACATCAAAATGAGTCATTCAATCATGAGTAGTCAACATTTAATATCCATCAGCGGGATATTAGATCACTTGCGGGATATTAGATCACTTACTTATCTTGGGTTCTTACAACATCTCAACCACAAGTCACATAGCACTGGTCATTTGACATAGAGGTGCTCGGCCTCGATAATCGGTGGTGGTGGTCTAACCTCGGGCATTTCACTTGTCTTGTAATTGCACACCATTACCTATCATCACCATCCAACTGAGGTGACTTTCCTCAGTTGATGTGCTATTGATATTCTAGACCGTTAGATTTACGATGATCTGGATAATCACTTTTTAACTATAAAAGTGTATAACACATTTAAAGTTTATTTATAAATTAACATCCTCTTTAATTTATTTTATTAAATTCTCTTCAGGGGCATTTACATTCATACCACAAAACTCATGTCTTCACATATTTAGTACTTAAAACTTTCATATTTACATGCACACCACTCAAATCTTTAATATCACATAAAATACCACCATAATTGACTTTCAAAAAATTAAGTACTACATTTCATGCATATTTTTTGGCATTAAGATTTCACAAGTACAAATATAAAACTTTAGGTGTATAAATACATAGGAATTAAAGTTTAGGTGTTATAGCGGCGAATAAATAGGAATTGAGTGATATGTACTTAGTTGTTCCATTTAAAAAAAAAAAAATGAATGCAATGCATATTTTAATTGATTAGTCATATATTACTCATCTCAAAATAAAAATCAATACCTTTAATATTTATCTCAAACAAAAAAAAAATTCATTAGTTCTTAAAAAATTCAGATATATGAGAAAACAACTTGAAATACCAAACTTATTTCATAATGCAATATATTTTCTTGAACAACAATAAAGTTCTCCATACTTTACAATCTTATTTCTTATGTCATTAAAGAACTCATTTATCAGTAACCATGCTGTCATATGGCAAGACAAGAAGTATTATCATGAGATATGAGAAGATATCTTACTAATCCAGAGCTTTAAACAATATAAGAAAAACTCAGCTCAGGGTTTAGAAGACTAAACTGGTTCAATTTGATAAG
The DNA here is from genome assembly GCA_022702705.1 of Papilionanthe hookeriana x Papilionanthe teres. Classification (NCBI taxonomy): domain Eukaryota; kingdom Viridiplantae; phylum Streptophyta; class Magnoliopsida; order Asparagales; family Orchidaceae; genus Papilionanthe; species Papilionanthe hookeriana x Papilionanthe teres. The sequence goes on from CM040423.1 coordinate 28,277,115, forward strand.
CTTCAATCTCTGAAGCTGGAAGTTCCCGAAGATGACCGGAAGCTTCACTTCTTATCGTCATCTGCATCTGCGCTTCGCCCTCATAAGCCTCCTCTTGTTTCTTCATCATCTTCTTCCTCCCGAGCATTCTCATAATGGAAGAAGAGAGAATAGAGCCCGACCTCTTTCGCTTTCTTACTCTGGCAACCCAACCGTGGAGGGTGGTCTGCATATGTTTAGCAAATATTGCCTGCTTGTAGGAATCACCCATCTGCATTAAGAGAATTGCATGGTCTTAATACAAGAGGTTTAGTTTGATATAGTATCGGAGTAGGTGATGAGAGTTTAGCTAGAAGATCGAAGATTGCTTAAGATTGAATTGAATGTGACTTAGCTCAAGCTCAATCTTGATTTGACCTTTTTAGTGCATTTCAACCACAATCGTACATCGCTTGAAATATTAAAGAATATTTCTAAACATACTGAGATTTGGAATAGACAACACAAATATTATTGATAGGAGGAGCGGTATTTAAATCCATTTTCAATGGGCATAATAAACGAAAGAAATAAAAACAGAATAATATAACTAGGAAAGAAAATAAAACATAATAAAATAAAATAGGAAATACATAATCAGGAAATAAGAGCAAATAATAAGTAATAAAAGCTAGGAATAGCCGTTATAATCTAATACTTCATTTCAAATTGATGCAAAGATGTTCGTCATGTTTAACTTGGACTTGACGTCATCAAACAAAGGATGAGGCAAATTCTTCGCGAGAATGTCCGCTAGGTAACCATTGGAAGGCACATATGAAACACAAATATCTCTAGACTCAATCTTTTCCTTAATGAAGTGCCTGTCAATCTCCACATATTTGGTACGATCATGCTGGACTGAATTATGAGCTATACTGATTGCGGTCTTATTATTACAGAATAATTGCAGCGAGATGGAAGTTGACATATGAAGTTTGGGAAGCATGATGCGTAGCCAGAGAACTTCACAGATTCTTAAGGACATGGATCAGAATTCAACTTCAATACTGCTTCAGGCAAACCGCAGACTATCCTTGTTTTTCCACATGACAAGGTTGCCCCATACAAATGAGCAATACCTTGAGGTGGAACGTCGATCATGAAATAATCTAGCCCAATCAGCATCTATATAAACCGCGAAAGACCGAGAGGTGTGATGCAAAAATACAAACTTGAGCCCACTGTATCTTTTAAGTGATGGATAATTCGATGGACAACTTGAAGGTGATGCTAGTAGGGATCATGCATGAATTGACATATTATTCCAACAGCGTGGCATATGTCGGGACGAGTATGAGCGAGGTAGATGAGTTTTCCCACAAGACGCTAGTAATGAGTCTTCCTGAAAGGTACAACATTTGGAATGTCAGATAATTCTTCATTAGGACCCATAAGAAAGCGACAGGTTTGCACAGAAGAAGGTTGTTCACTATTAAGAGTTCAATCACATATTTGGGCTAAGACAGACAAATTCTCCGAGATGACTGAGCCACTTCCAAGCCTAATAAGAACCAGAGAAAACCAAAGTCCTCCATCTCGAAGGACGAAGCAAGAATGTCTTTTTAAGGACTCTAATATTGGAGATCGTTACCTGTAAAAACAATATCATCAACATAAATAATGAGGATAACTACCTAGCTATTGGAGAAATATTGGAAGAGATTGTGATCCGATTGAGCCTGAGTGAAACCTGGCCCGCGACCACTTTTGTGAACTTGCTGAACTAGGCCTTTGAGGACTGCTTTAGCCTATAAGGGACTTTCGTAGCCTGCACATTTGTCATCTGGATGCAGTAAAATAAAAACCAGGAGGGAGAGACATGTACACCTCTTCTGTCAGCTCTTCATTCAAGAATACATTCTTGACATCAAGTTGGAACAGAGGTCAATCTAGATTCACGACAAGTGATAACAAGACCCGAATAGTGTTTAACTTAGCCACTGGAGAAAATGCCTCATCATAGTCAACTCCACAGGTCTGAGAATATCCTTTGGCGACCAATCTTGCCTTGTTCCATTCAAAGGACTCGTTAGAGTTGAACTTTGAACTGAAAATCCATCGGCACCCAAAAGCTTTTTTTACCCCAGGGAAGGTCCACAATGTCCCACATTTGGTTCCGTTGAAGGGCATTCCTCTCCATTAATGTTGTTTTCTAGGCTGGATCAACAAGGGTAATCTCAATAGTAGCAGGGATCTGATGGTTTGTCATGGCAGTAACAAAAGCTCTGTATGCCGGCAATAAAGTGTGAAAAGAGACATATTTTGCCATAGAACAAATGGAGCATGTCTGATTGCGTACCTTACTCAGAGAACTCACCTTCGCATTCGAATGATGAGATGTACTGAGGATGTCGCCCGGAGTGGAGTCACGATCCGGTAAAGAGGTAGCGGCATCCAAAAAAGGAACATTGAGACGAGTGCATCAAGTGTAGACATGGACAGTGAGAGGAGGAGATAGTGCATTCAACGAGACATGGAACTCCTTAAAGGTAGGTACAATGAGAGGACTATTCATATGAGTATGATAAGAGACAATGTCGAGGAATTCAAGCTCCCTCTCACTAGAGGTCGAGCTAGAGAATAGAGAACACTTTCAAAGAAAGAGAAATCAACACTCATATGAATTTTGTTGGTAGTCGGATCAAGGCACCAATACCATTTTCGAGTTGCAGAGTATCCTAAGAAAATATATTATATGGATCTAGGATTAAGTTTACTCCGAGTTGGGCCGGTGCTTCGAACAAAGGCAGTGCACCCAAAAATCTTGGGATCAAATGTGGAGAAGACCCGATTAGTAAGGAAGTATGACATCAGGACAACTAAGATGGTTTATAACTTGTGAATTTTGGAAGGACTCTATTTACGAGATAGTGGCAGTTAGAATGACATTGTTCCAAAATCATTTTAGGACATTGGATTAAAACATAATGGAGCGAGCAACATCAAAAAAGATTTTTCCTCTCGACTACCACATTTTTTTTAGGAGTGTCAGTGCAAGAACTACGGTGGAGATGCCTTTACTAACCAAGAAATAACTCAAAATAGAGTTGGAAAATTTGCTGTCATTGTCAGTCCGAAAGACCTGAATGAGAGTTTTGAATTGAGTTAAGACAAAGGTATAGGCGTTTTGGATGGTTACAAAGACATCTGATTTGTCCTTTAAAATGTAGACCTACGTCATTCAAGTGTGGTTATTAATTAAGGTCAATAAGATGTAAATATGAGTGCGAGAAGAACCCCACAAGTCACTGTGAATAGGGGGAAAAGAGCGAAAATGTGTATAAGTGTGAGGTGGGTAATGGACCCGGTAATGTTTGGCAAATTGGTATGTCTCACAATTGAAGTTACAAAAATTTTAATTATAAAAAATCAAAAAGATAAAAAAATTTTAAATATTGAAAACTAGGATGTTAGTAGAGTTTGGTTGCCCTCTTAGCAGTTTTAATCATCCTCCATGAACGAAGATCCTAAAAGAACACTACCATCAAAAGATAAATCAGCAATGCAATCGATATAATTTGTGAACTTGCTGACTGATAATAAGTTATATAGCAATCGGGGAACTTGTAAAACAAAATCCAGAGCTAGATCGATCGTTAGAACAATTGATCCTTTACCAGCAATGGGGCACTACAAAATCCATCAGCAATTCTGACGGTATTTTTTTTAGAGCACAGATTGAAGTCAAGAAAGCTTCGGAACAGCCAGTCATGTGATCCACGATGCCTAAATCAATAATCTATGGACTAGAGGAATAAACTGAGTCATAGAAAGAGTACATTGTTGAACGTGAGAGGTCGATGAACCCGCAAAGACTTGATTGACTCCAAGAAGATTGATCAATAGTTCCATCTGGTTCTTTTAGTTTCGGAGGATTCCAAGATGTTCCGGGTAGGAGTTGGTTGAGCCGTGCCAGGTTCGACCGTCGCTGTCAGTCCCTTGATAGCGAAAGATTTGCCTGAAGTTTTGTATGTCGGCTTACCGTGAAGTTTCCAACACTTGTCCCGAGTGTGGTTGCATTTGTGACAAAAATCACAATTGGTTTGACCGGTCCAAGGACGAGGGTTGAGTATTGTTTGAGATCAAGGCGGACGATTCGGCTGAAGAAGTAGAAGTGTCGAGCATAACAAGTCTCCTGCTTTCTTTTCGACGAATCTCGATAAAAGCAGCGAGATTGGAAGGAAGAGGATCCCGACCAAGTATATGGCCCTGGACTTAGTCAAGTCTTTGTTAAGGCCAACAAGGATATGGAACAAACAACCCTTTTCTATGATCTTCTGGAAGAGGGATGAGTCGGTCAGAGAATCTCAAGTGTAATCATAGTACAAATCGCATTCTATCCATATGCAAACAAGTCATTATAGTACTAGGTCATGGTCCTTGGCCCCTGTTTTGCCTCCTGAATCTTTTTAGATACCTGGTAAAGTTGGTCAAAATTTCCTACATCCGAGCAAGTATCTCAGACACCCGTTTAGAGAGCACTAGCTGAAGCGAGAAACATGAACGAACAACCAATTGAAGTCTCCATGTAAATGATCAGCCATGACATGACCATGAAGTTCTCCACTTCCAAAGCTCAATATGCTAGGTCAGTCTTTGGAGGCTCACGAATCATACTTATGAGATGACCGACTTCCAACGTCCTTTGATGAACAAAGACACTGTTTGGGACCATTGGAGGAAGTTGTTGTCGTTCAACTTATGAGTTGTGATCAAGTTCATGTTGGCTTTCGGTTCTCCGGTCTGCAAGGGAGCAGAGATTGGAGTTGATCCTTCGGTGGAGCCAAGAACACCGTCTGAGGGTGATTCATTAACCGAATCAACCATAATTTTGACTGAACCAAAGGATATGTCATAGTTCTGAGCCATCAATAAAATTTGGTAAAATCATGACAAATGGGAACAACTGCAGGAGTTGCAGGTAGCAGGACAACTGCAAAAGTTGCAGGTAGCAGGACAACAACAGGAATACCTTCTGCAGACCAATAGCAAGACGATTGAAACAAGAGGAATTTGGCGGGGAACCTGTAAGAAGAGAGGCAGTAGATGTCTTTTGGCGAATAGGAGCCTGCAGGAAGGTTCACAGAATACAACAAAATAGTTTGTAGGAGTCCCCTAAAGGATAAAAACTTGTTGGATGGTTCGCAGGAGCCTGCAGGAAGGTTCGCAGAAGTTATTAATAGTTCACTGGAATAAGGGTAATCCCGCAGATAAGAACATGAGGAGTCCTTTTGAAATTCCTGTAGTTGGTTGGAATCTGCTGTTCGCTGGATCCGGCAGGGAAGGCCTGCCGGCTAAGTGGAGGTGCAGGCGGCGGCTGTTGGAACCGACAAAGAAGGTCAGGGGCTACTGGATCTAAGTTTAATCTCTGATATAACGACTATACCATGTTGAGATTTGGAATAGATCAACACAAATATTATTGACATGAGAGGTATTTAAACCCAATTACAATAGAAATTAAAAAAAATAAAATAAAATAACTAGAAAAGAAAATAAAACAGAATAAAATAAAGTAGGACATACATAATCAGTGAATAAGAGCAAATAATAAGTAATAACAGCTAGGAATAGCCGTTATAATCTTATATATATGATGGCGTCGTCTCGTCCCCTCGCCTCTGCTGGGTTTCGCCTCATGGCAAACCCTAGCGAACGTTACCGCGATATATTGCATCTCATTCATTCCTCTGCGTCTTCTCCGGCATCGTCTTCTTCCGTAGCGTCGTTGCCCTCAGGAGTGTGTCGCCTATGCGGTTCTTCGCTGCAGATCGAACGACGCCTCCGACCTTGACGGCTCGCGTCGTGTGTGGCGACATCTTCCTCTTCGGATTCGATTGGAGCTTTGTCTGGCGCTCGCAGCAAACCACGATCCTGCAGGTTTCAGCGATCCTACAGTCCGGCTTCACCCAGCTCGACAACCACCGCCGCCTGTTGCAATAGATTCCCTCGTTCACTCTCTGCACTCCTCACTGTATGGCTTCAGACAGAACATACGTTGATGCCCCTGCGGGTGTACACGCTTCAAGTACTTCTAAGTCGTGTTTCTTCCTACCTTCCTTTGCACTAGCAAAAGGTGAAGAATTCTGCTACATCAAGAAAACTGGGAAGAATAGGAAGCCGACCATCTTTCTTACGGAAGCAGAATCTAATCAGCTTGCTCACGCCTGTCGTCTAAACCTGATCGGGAAATTCCTTTATGGCCATCCCAAAATGGAGCTTATTCGTAAGGAATTTGAGCTTATGCACCCTGTTGAAGAATGGAAAGTTGGCCTTTTAGATGGAAGACACATCCTTATTCGGCTTAAAAATGAAGAGGATTACACACGTTTATTTGCTAGAATATTAATCTGGATTGATAACAAAGCCATGAAGATTTTGAAATGGTCGGCGGATTTTGACCCCCAGACGGAACCACCAATCATTCCGGTCTGGATTCACCTCCATGGCCTGAAAGCTCAACATTTTACTCCAGAAATATTGTACTTTATTTCCTCAACTAACGGTAATCCACTCAAAACGGACACTCCTACTCTTAATCTATCCCGTCCCTCTGAAGCCAAGGTACTTGTTGAAAGGGACATTACCTCAATCAATCTGACAAAATTTAGATTGGCTCACAGCATCAAGGATATTGGCAAAAAATTGTTATTGAACATTTTCCTTCATATTGCTCGCATTGTCGTATGTTCGGCCATTCCAATTCTCTGTCACCATCTACACCCACATCTAAGACAAAGAAGCAAAGTGCTCGGCCAGAGGCAGTGTTTCCCCCTCCTCCTGATCCGTTCTAAGTTATTGACACTTGATCATCAGAAGGATACGCCTGAAGATGCCACTATCCTCGAGGGTGATATGTCACATAAAGCTCGTGATGTAAGTCCTATTTGGAACCTCTTCTCATGAGGACAGGGGAGACGTTTCACACTTCACCTGCCCTAGAATCTAACTTTGATATAACGGGTGTCAATACTTCTACTGACTTTCTACCACCTCATCAAATAGAGCAAGTAGTTACAATGACTCCGACACATGTAGTTCATGATGTGTACCAGCCTACACCTGTCCGTCAAGCTTTAGACCAATCCACGAAGCAGATGAGTCAATCTTCAAATGACGAATGACATGTTTATACATCCAGGAAGAAGAAGAAGAATGGAGGCCTAGTCAACCTTCGGATGATGAATGACAGGTTTATACATCCAGGAAGAAGAAAAAGAATGGAGGCCTACTACCAAACCTGAGAGATGATACATTGGTTGATTCAGGTAATGACAATAAACTTAATAATTTGTTAACTGACTCCCGTCCTAGAACCAGAGACAGAGATAGGGTTAAATTGAATTTTGCAAGCTAACTGATTCTGCGAATGTTGGCAAACTTTGTGTTCAATTTCTGTCTAATTTTTAAATTTGATTTTTTTAGTTTACATGTATCATATGTTTGTTGTATGTGCCGGATGGTTATGATCCTTTTCGGGCCCTTTCTTTCCAACCTATATGTACCTTTCATTTTATTAATATATTCGCCTTTGGGCTTTTATTCATTATATTTATATATTTTTATTTATTTATTTATAGAAGGAAAAATTTTATTTATTTTTAATAAGCTCAGTTTAGATTTGTGAAGGCTCCAAAGTGAATTGAGTCAAGCTGAGTTAGCATAAAATAAAGGAAGCTTTAAATACATACCACTCAATTCTAATGAGTTTACATATTTAACACCTAAATTGTAATTTTTACATTCACCCACACGCCACATTTCCTATCAATTAAAATGCTTATTTCACATTTTAGAAGTTTCAAAAAAAAAAAATCTTGATGTCATATGAAAGATTTGGGTGGTATAAATGTAAAAAAGTAAAATTTATCTGTTATATATGTAAATATATAGAAATTGAGTGGTATGTACGTAAATGCCCCCTAAAATAAAGCCAGCTCGAAGAACAAGTTAACTTTGAGCTGACTAATTTATGTGGAGCTTACTTCGATCGAGGATTAAAGCATCTATAAATTGCTCATTCACGCCCTTATCTCTTCAAAATGATTGATTTATGCAGTCTCATTGCTGCATTAAAAAGAGCTTGTTTCCAACTGAGAAATCTAAATCACAATTTGGTCAATCGAACTATCGCTCTCTCCTACGTTTAGACTTAGAGTAACGACAGCCGGTTGAGCTAATATATAAAGCAAGAATGTAAGGCGCATTTACATACATACCACCTATTCTTACAAATTTACATATCTAACACCTAAATTTTACTTTTTAAGTTTATACCACTCAAAACTTTTTTATCCATAAAAAATACCATCATTTTAACTTTTAGAGAGTGAAATAAAACTTTTCATGCACAGGAGAGATGGCATGTATGTAGAAATTGAAGTTTAGGTGTGACATGTAAACTCATAAGAATTGTGTGGTATGTAAATCTTCCAAAATGTAAATGTGATTTACCTGTGTGACAATAGCATACAGTGGAAGCGTACTGTAACTGCATAGTACTTGAACAATCACACTGCAGAAGCAATCCCATTTCAGTAATCACTATATATAAACTACTACAAGAATAATATATAGAAGGCTCCCAGTAAGTACCCAATAACAAGCCTGGGGATGACATGGCCAACGCCTTCAAGAATACAGGAGTGAAAGCCATAAGTACTCTGCACATTTAAAGAGAGAAACTTAGATCCATTGACTAATCCGAAGAAAGGAAAGACAAAAAAGTGTCCAAGTTGCTTACAATGATCCAGAAAAGGAATGCGATTTCAAAGGAATTTTGAAACAGAATGAAGTGAATCAAATAGAGAATGAAGCTGGGCTGCTTGAACCAAAAGTGCTCGTCGGAAGGCTTCACCTGACGTCCTTGGCCATCTGTATGCGTCTCGGCAAACTTAATGGCGAGCCGGGTGATGATATGCTCGAGTTTTGCTCCAACAATTAGAACAAGCTGCGAGAGTAATCAGAATGCATTTGGCATTAGCTTCAAAATTGATCTAGAACATTGATCTCTGAGGAAAAGGATTAAAAACATTTAAATTGCATCTAATGAATTAAAAAAAAAAAAACAAAAAACAAAAAAAAGAGATTTGGTGATGTAAGGAAAACATAACTACTTAATGAAAACAGAGGTAGTTGTTATCATGTTTAATCCACTATTCGCGAGATGACTCGAAGAGGATGCACAAAGGCAAGAAAATAACTCATGGGAGTTTTAATACTCCAAAAGTCAAAATTAGACTCATGAATAGTTAAAAGTGAATTTCCAAAGGTAGAAAGTCGATTACTTGTATGGGTATGGAATGTATTCAAAAGTTAGGTACTCATAGTAATGCAAGAGCTCTCTCCTACATGAACAGAGCAAAAAAGGAAAAAAAAACGAAATGAATCTATATTTATAAAATTTGAATACTTGAAATAAGATTGTTGTATATATGGAATTAACAAAAGTGATCGTGAACACCTAATAATTATACCGTGCATGCATAATATTTTAAGTCGTGTGGGTTACCCACCCCATATTTATCAATCTATAACTTTGCATAAATCAATTCATATTTAATATCGTTATTAGTTCTTCGAAATCCAACATGCTTCTATTATTATTTTCATCAAATAACCTTGCTCTGATATCACTTTCTGTTAAGGGTCATGGCTGAAATGCGACAGAGGCGGACAATTTGTTAAACTAAATTCACACCAACACTTGTCCTGACTTGCAGAATCAGGACTCAATAGATGATGAAGCAGTCTAAGGGTCTGTTTAGAGCAATGAAGTCTTATCCAGATTTATCGTTGATAAGATCTTATCTCGATAATTCTGCTAATAGAACCGATCCTGAATAAGTTCGTTTGTCTGTTTAGTTTGTGCGTTTGGAAAACAACTGATTTGAAGTTGTATGTGGATAAATGACTATTATACCCCTGAACTGAATAAGCTGGTTAGTTGTTTGATTTTTGCGATTTGAAAACAGCTGATTCACAACTGTTTGTAGAAACATAACAATCCGCTCATTTTTATTGCCAAAAGTGGAGCCGCCAACTCTTGAAACTCATGACAAATATTTGTATGATACGTTTAAAATAATATTATATGTAGTTTTACATTTACATAAATGATTTACAAAATAATTTTTAACAAAAAATTATTTCCAAATATAAATCTTGTTTAAAATATAAATTCTTATTTTCTAACATGAAATCTTATTTTCAAACTTATGAGAATTCCTTTATTTAATTTGTTTATTCTCTTATCTTCAGAATAATATTTAAATAAGCAACAGTTCAAAACAGGAATTATGTTTTTAATTAACAATAATTACTGATACGGGATTGCTGAAATTGTTTTCAGCTGACCATAAATTATATTACAGATTAAATTGTTCCATAATTTTAATTTTTGTTTAATACAGAAAGTTAACTCAAATAAAAGAAAATTTGCAGGAGAAGCTATATAAAACGAAGCGATTAACTTCCGCCAACCCTTATTTTATTACGCATTTAGAAGAAAGTATAGTGAAATATAGATAAAATATGTGGCAACTTATATCAAACTAGACAGTTGACACGGGGACAAACCAAATTCATAACACAACTACTCACTTCACTTAAAATAGAGTTCAAGATACCTAATTAACATAAAAATACATAATGAAACTACAATCAGTAATAGGATTATAACATTCAATTTAAAATGCAAAATAAACATCTCATGAGAACCGTTGTTCGTTTGGTGCATGATCGAACTCTGAGCAGCATTATGTGGCTTTGAAACACTCGAACCAGAAATGATGTTCTCCGATTGTGATACCGTGGAACACCGTGCAACGTTGTCCAATTAGGATAAAGTCGAATCTGGAGGTCCGTCTGCCCACCTAAAAAACCTGCAGTCGTCCGTTCCGTCCTTCCACCTTGGGACAATATGTAGATAGTTGACTGTTACAGATGGTTGACTGCTGAAATTTATCAAGAAGAAGTAAAGACATTTGCGACAATATGTAGATGGTTGACTGTTACAGAATTAATGGAAAAATCAGCACTAAACTGAATACAACACATTGAATTCAACAATTACAAAAAACAGAAAAACGCCCATTACATATATATTAGAAATAAGATGAAAGAAGTAAACTACATAATAACAAAACATTCAATTATCCATGAAAGTCCGTAAGTATTTAAGTCGGTGTTTCTGATCCAACTTTATGAAAAAATATCTTATTGTTGGATCCCGTAGCAACTTCACGTACTTTACATAGATCTTTATTTCGGCCATAACCTCAGGATACGAAGATAGGAGCTGGAGACATTCATCAATTGATGGGTGGTCAGTCGAGGAAACAGTCCTAGCTTTGCAGCTTTCAAGAAGTGTCTCCATACTGCCTTTGATGAATGCCATCCCTTTTTTCTTTTTGTCAACCCTAGGGCGCTTGGATGAACTTGTGGATTGAACATCAGTGTGGACTTGGCTGGGACCTTCTCCTGAGTCACCCAACTGCACGGTTTGCATTTCCTGCGGGAAGTTGGCAAAGCCCTGATCATTTGGGGTGAAAGCATGAGTTCCAGTTGCGACAACCCTAGAAAATATGTCGTCTAGCTTCTCCTCCAACTCCGGATCTATACCACAGGATTTAAATTTTTTTGCACCCGGAACTGCCTGTAATGTATTGAATATTTCAATAGTGACATCATTTAAATGCGACAAATTAAATGCAGAATGAAGTGATCTTACATATTTAATTACCTCAAGTTTTTCAGCCCACCATTGCTCTAATGCATCAATTGTTCGCTTAATTGGATCCCAACCCAAACCAGTTGAACCCATTTTGAGCTCCTTCCACATTTTCCAATCCTTTTTTAATTGATCTCATTTATTTTTTAGTTTCGTCCGGTCGTAATATCTTCTAGTAAGTTCATTGAATTTAACCATCACGTTTTGCCAACCTTCTTTATTAAAATGTGTTGTAGGCCTATTTCCAAGTTGTACCTCCATAACATAGACATCGCAAAATGTAATGGTAACCTTTCTATCCCACATGGCCCATGATCCGACCTCTTTACCTTTACTCATTGCGTACTGTCAGGTAAATGGATTAGCACAAAATATTTGTTTCATAACACAATGTTTCCAAAGTAAATATAAGCATCGTAAGACATGTCAATGCAATATCCTTTTAATAAAATCAATTCAAAAATTTTTGGAAATGTTATATTGCTTGCATTGAGCCTTGCTTTGACATTGGGTCAAATTAACATAAATATTTGCTTTCTAAACTACAGCGAACGAAATATGTCGGAAGATAATTTCTAAAACATAAAAAAAAACCAATATGAGAGTACTCATTCCTATAACAACAACATATATTCCATTATTTACATCAACTAATGGGTTCTTAACATCACCCGCTTCAAGCTTTGAGGTTTCTTTAATGACCACATCACTTATTTGATATGTGAATACATAGAACTCAGGTGGCACATATATGAAAGCCCAAAGAATAAAAAATAAAAATAAATAAATAAATAAAATGCTCAATGCCCCCTCTATGTTCTCTTTGGCTCAGTCCATACTCAAAGTGAGTCATTATATCTTCTCCCAACAAAATGAGCGCTTTAAAAAATTTTGACAAAAATTACATTAGTAGAGCGAATTGAGCAAAATGGAATAATACATATATAATGTTAGGTTAAAAAATAAAATGAGATATATGAAAGATTATCTTTCATAAAATGCAATAATATAATAACCAAATATATTTACCCTACTTTCAAAGTTTAAAATTCAAAACTTGAATTTGAATAGATGTTCGGAAAACAAATTATTCAAATTTACTAATTAAGATCTTGAAAGAACATACTCTAATAAGCTGTAATCGATAGATTCAAAACTCAGACTTTTTGAACTACACAAGCAAATATTTCATAATTTTCAAATGAAGCCACATGGTTCTTTCAGATTTTTTGAAAAAGAACACTACCCTAAACCATTCATCTTTTCACAATTGAGCCGCATAAACCTTTGCCTTGGGTTGTGTCACACATAATTAACCCTTTTACATATACACAATCCAAATCTTTAATAAGCAGAAATAATCCATATGCTGCACTCGAATTATGAGAGAATCCGTGGAACAAAAATATGTATCATTGCAAATTATAAGTGCAGAATCTTTGTCACGGGAAGCTGCCATGTGAGAACAAAATTATAAGTGCGGAATCGTTGCAAATTTTGTGAACAATAGTATGTTTTCTAACTTCAACCAAGATAATAAAGGCTTCAATTTGAAATCAAGAAAAAGAAAAAAAATAAAACTGCTCACTGTACCCCAACAGGCAAAGCAACCAGAACCCATTAACCAGGGAAATAAAACTGCTAATTGTAACCGGAAGAAATATCTCTTTTAAGCCTCCAGAAATTAATATATGGATCATTCAACAACTATCAGGGTAAAACAGTGCCAGAGAAAACAGAAAAGTGTCCGAGAAACCAGAACGGTCCCGGCGAACCCCTAATGTGGAATGAAGAAGATGAGGAGTGAAAAAGACGAGATACCTCTTCAGAGCGTCGAAGCTAAAATTGGGGAGAATATGGACCGAGATGCTCGTGTTTGGCTCCAGAAGGATGGGGGCGAGCGGAGAGGAGGAGAGCTTAGGGTTAGCGAGCGAGATGCGCAGGTGCGAGCAGCTTCAAGGTTCACGGGATGCACGGGGTCACGGGCGTCATTCCTAAAATGAAACGCGATCGAAAAAGCGGACCGCGGGACTCTCGTGCCGATTCGTGTGTAATAGAAAAAAACCAACGGAGTTTTCTGATAAGCTACGATAAGCTCAAACCAAACAGTGCGGCGGCGTTTTTGAAAACGCCGCCGCACTTATAAGCTCTCTCAAACGGGGCCTAAATAGCCATAGACAAACTTAGTACATTCATTTCATAATTCATTCATATTCGCATACGAGAACTATAGAAAGTTGTTACATCGAACATAGTAAAAGTACATACCCAAAATTTTGTAGAAGCTAACAAAATAATGAAATGCAGAAGTTGTACAAATCACATGTAGCACTCAAAATTTGAAAAGTCAGGTAAAGTTCGATAATTTTAAAATATACTAAAAATTTCACATCCTCGACATTTAATTGAATCAATTTTATAAAATTCTACCCTTCAAATCGATATATAGCACTATAAGGTAATTATAATTGAATTGAGAGATACAAAATTTTAAAGATATAAGCAAAATTAACTTAATTTAAACCCTTAGTTAACCTTAATTACATTCCTAATCTACCGTGTCCCTCACTGTAGCCAGCCGATCCCCGCACATTACTCAACCTGCAATGATTTGATGTGATCATGCGACTGTGAATAAGGGGAGGATCACTTGAGTGACGCATGTTCGCTTCTTCAGTCTTCCTCACACGAAGGAATTCTGCCTGGGTTACTATATCTAAGAGCAAATTGGGAGTGCGGGCGGCATGCCTGGGAGCCGTAGCAAGCAATAAGGGCATCCGAGGAAATTTTGATAAGTATGAAAAATCTCTTTCACGGTATTTAAGATATTCCTTTCCTTCATCATGTTTCTATTTTGAAAATTTCCACGGATTTATGCATTTATTTATTTTCGATAGTCATAGCAGGCCTCGAAATTGATTTGTGAGCTTCCACAAGGGCTTCTAACATGAAATCAACGAGGGGAAAGGAAGATTAAGGGAATAAGAAGAAGAGGAAGAGAGAATAGGCAGTATTGAATAAGTGGATTTATGTTGAGAAGCCTGTTTGAGGTATGTTTTGGCAAATGAGTTAAGTTTTGGGTTAAAACATGATATGAGCCCAGATTTCATGAATTCCTACGATGTTTATGATATCCATGTTGTTTACATGAGGCGATCTGACATCAAGGAATCTAACCTTCGCGTGTAGTCAAGTGAAATAATCTCATACTAACTTAAAATAATTGTCTATAAATTTTCACATGATTCAACATTTGACACAAATGCATTTAAAATTTCTTGCATATCGTGAATGAATATCTGCATTAAATGTATGAATACAAGTTGACTTTTCTTACAATATATGTGATGCTATGTTATGCTATGATACAAATGAATATGCTTATGAAATCATTGCTTGCAAGTATTCATTTGTTACGATTCATGCATGATATATGAAATTTTTGTGATGAATACTCCTACAAGGATGAAGATTTAAATGTCACAATTCACAAATAATGTTATGGGCAAACTATTACATGATTGCTTGCAAGTACACATGCAAGGATGTGATATTCCCAAATTTTGGTGTTTATAATGTGACAAAATTTTGAGAATTGTTCTGATCAGATGGTGACAAAACATAGAGAACCTTTTTGAATCAGGGAGTTATTAATAATTGCTATGTTGGGAGACTCAACAATTATTAATAGTTAATATGACATTTAGGGCAGGATGAAGACCCATGATATTACAAGACATGAAAATAATTGGGCTTATACATTACACAAGTGACATTACTATGATGTTATGATTATATGGCCATGATGATATTGTTATCATTGTCTATAAATTTTCACGAGATTCAACATTTGACACTGATGCATTTAAAATTTCTTGCATATTGTGGATGGATACCTGCATTAAATGTATGAATACAATTTGACTTTTTCTTACAATATATGTGATTCTATGCTATGATACAAATGAATATGCTTATGAAATCATTGCTTGCAGGTATAATTTGCTGTGATTCATGCATGATATATGAAATTTCTGTTATGAATGCTCATACAGAGATGAAGATTTAAATGTCACAATTCACAAGTAATGTTATGGGCATATTATTACATGATTGCTTACAAGTACACATGCAAGGATGTGATATTCCCAAATTCAGGTGTTTAGAATGTAACGAAATTTTGGGACTTGCTCTGATCAGATGATCACAAAACATAGAGAACCTTCGGAATCAGGGGGGTTATTAATAATTACTATATTTGGGAGACTCAGCATTTATTAATAGTTAACATAACATTTTGGGCAGGAGAAAGGCCCATGATATTACAAGACATGACAATAACTGAGGCTTATACATTACATAAGTGACATTGCTATGATGTTATGATTATATGGCCATGATGACATTGTTATGATTATGAACATGTTTATGAATACATACTTGTAACTACACATAAATGAAATGACATACATCTTTTATACAACAATCAAAATTTTTTGCATTATATGCTTTTATTTTACATTTGTTATACAATCCTAGCATGTTATGACTAGTGCATGGATATTTACGGTTACCTACAAGCATGCACATTGTTTCTTTTCCGTGTATAAAATCTTATTTTAGACTTGATTATTTTGCAGAGCTCGTTGTTGCTCACTCTTCGTTGTTTACTTTTAAGAAGTGGTAAGAAGCACTAGGGCAAATAGCCAGATGTAACTTGTACAAATTTTGATAGTATTGGGAGCTTATACAGTTTTTTGAGTGTATTTTATTTATATTGGATTTAGCATCTTAGTATAGTTTATATGATTTGATGATATGATTTTCCAAGCTTTCGAGTATATGTGAAAATTAATAAAATGAATTGTATCAAATATCTTTGCAGCAATTTAGTTAGATTAGTTCATCACCGACTAGGTCCTGATTCTGTAAGTCAGGACGAGAGTTAATGAGAATTTAGTCTAACCGAATTGTCCGTCTCTGTCGCATCTCAACCAACCCTCAAGGGGGACCAATTAGAGTGTGACATCATACATAGCTGCTCGCATCAATGCTTCTTATCCCTTCCTGTAAGTCAACAACGTAGTGAGCAAAAACGAGCTTAGCGAAATAATCAAGCTAAAGAATTTATACATGGAAAATAAATATTGTACATGCTCGAATGTAATTGTACATGTCTACACACAGGTCACAACATGCTAGAATCGTATAGAACATGTAAAAGAAAAACAAATATTGTAGAAAATTATGACTGTTGTATAAAACATGTCATTCATTCACGTGTAGTCATAAGCATGAAATCATAAGCATGTTCATAAGAGTCATTAATCTAATCATAGCATTGTCACTTGTAATTGTATAGACCCAACTGTTTCCATGTCATGTCGTGTCATTGCATCGTAACTCAGCCCGAAGGTTATATTTGCTATTCTTAAAGGCTGTCCCAACCCCCCCCCCCCAACAATTATCAATAGCCCCTGGTACCAACGGTTCTCGACGTACCGTTTTCTTCTGATCCCAACAGTTCTCTGAGTTTCGTCACCCACCTGAATACTAGAAGTCGAGAATCCCCACATCCCTATCATTTGTACTTACAAGCACTCATGTAATAGTATACCTATAAAATCGTTTTATATATTTCTTAAAGCATAATTCCCGTAACAAACATTCATCAGACATTTCATATATCAAAGACATGAATCAGAACAAAAGAATGTCTGCAGACGATGATTTCATAAATATTTTCATCAGATTCATATCATAATAAAATCACATTTATCGTAAAAGAGAAATAAATTTGCTTTCATACATTCAATGTAGATATTCATCCATAACATGTAGGAAATTCTAAGTGCTACAGTGTCAAATATGGAATCACATGAAGACCTACAGAATTGTTTTTCTTAGTTAGCACACGAATTTTTCACCTGACTAAACGGAGTAGCCCTACGACGAGTTTCCATATGCTCGTCTAGAGCTCACCACATCATGTAAACAAAATGAAAATCATAAGCATCTTAGGAGTTCATGGAATTTTGACTCATTATGTGATTTAACCCAAAATTCAACACAAGTATAAAATCTTACCTCAAACGAGCTTCTCAGCATAACTACCCCTTGCCTATTCTTCTTCCCTCTTCCTATTTACCTTAACCTTGCTGATTTCGTGCTAAAAATCCTTACGAAATCCAACAAAACAAGTTTGTCGCTTCCGACATAAGTTTGTCTCTGATGCAACTACCGGAAATGCAAAAGTGCATAAATTTATGGTATACGTCAAAATAAATGTGAAAGAAAGATAAGGAATATTCTAAATAGCATGAAAGAGAGTTTCCTACTCACCAAATTCTCCTTGGAGGCTTGGATTATCGTCTACTACACTGCGGTCGCGCACCTCTCGTCTACTACATTACGGTTACACACCTCCCGTCTACTACAATGGCCGATCGCAGAATCCCCCAAGCTAACAGAACCGAAATCTAAAGAGAGATATAAAGGGAGAGCAACACTTACGGTGATCCCCCTTGGATCTCAGGCATCCTATTTATCCTAGGGTCGAAAAACGCGTGAAATGGCAGTTGGGAACAGTAAGGAGGCAAAATTAATGATTTAATTAAAATTAGTTAGGATAATTAACTCAATATCTTATTATTTTAATATCTCCAACTCCGATCATAATTCATATATATGTTATATATCGATTTGATTGGCCTGATGCGTACAATTTTATAAAATTGTTTCAATTAAACTTCGGGAGATGTGTAATTTTGGATACATTTTAAATTGCCGAACTTTTACTTAGTTCCTCAAATTTTGGGTGTCACAAAGTTCGAGTTGTTCATCAAGTGCATTAGTTCATTTACAACTTATTCGCACGTTTAAGCTAAAGCCAATCTACTGTCTGAGTTTACTGAATTTTACAGGCGAGATTCACTACCACCCATTTAAACTCGTCATTTTTGCTGTTTGATGGGAATAAACTTAAATCTATCTATTCTCCGCGACCAAACTTACAAACAGATGGCCACCTAATCTTTGGATACTCTAAAACCTAGAAGGAAGAAACCCCAACAGAAGTCTTTATTCCACTACGGCAACTTACAAAAACTACAAATCTATCTCTTAGAGGGAGTTTGTAAGCTTATATAAAGCAAGTAAATTTTGAAAATTACAGAAAAGTCACCGTCGCCAAATGCTGAATTCTGCAGCCGCACCTTCATGACTTTTAAGTTATAAAACCCAGCTGCTTTCCTTCTACACTGTGGTCATTTGGGCGCGAAGGATTTGAGCGAAGAATCACTATAGAAGAAGAAGCATGAGTTTTGTTTCTGACTGGCCTTCATTGTGACAGCACCATACGTTGAACAAGGTCTAAATCAAGGAGTGGAGGTTGAGTAAACGAAGGTTTGTGGCTGGTCATGATCATCCAGGGGTGCACTGGTTTAGGGTGAGGTAAAATTTATACTATTAATTGAACCAGAATAGGCTAAACTGAACTGAAATGAGGGCGATGAAAAGCTGCGGAGCCAACAACACGTGAGCATTTGATGCGAGAACCTTTGCGTTGAATGAATTGACACAACAACTTTGCTAACTCATGGCACATGAGAAAGACCTGTAATGAGGTTTCTTTGCATCGCACTGCATGGCTATCGAAACACAATTTTAACAAGCTTGACTCCTATTTATACATATGCCATTTTTATTGAATGTTATGCTGGAACATGTCAAACATTCCAAGTAATTATGTGGTTCTTCTAACTGCAAACAAAGAATCCTCTCTACAAAGCTCAAATATGAGCGTTTCAACCTAAATACATGCAACTACAAACACAATCCAAATGTTTCAAAACACAGACTAAAAAGAAAAAGGTATAATAAAAGTCACTCAAAAGTAAAATGCAGAATTCAGTAATTCTTTTTTTGATATTTTTAGGCCCTTACAAACTTAGAGAAAGAGAGAGTTAGAGAGGGAGAGAGGGGGGGGGGTGGGGTGGTGTTGTTGAGGAGAAGAGAGAGAGAGAGAGAGAGAGAGAGAGAGAGAGAGAGAGATCTATATATATAGATATATAAGGAGATTAGTGTTTATGTAATACGTATAATAGTTTTTTATGAATATGGACTTCTGGACATTAAAGCTCAATTAAATGAAAGGCTGATATTCCATTCCTTATACTTACGATCAAGGGCAAGAAAGATAACCAGAAATATGCATGCCATCCTGCACAAACATAGGAAATTTAAAAGAGTGAGTATTTTGGCTTTGGTCAAACCAGCAGCTGTAAAAAATCATACTACAAAATAATTAAAAAAACAAGCACAGCATATTGAACATCATTCGATATTATGAAAATTATATTCCAGAAAGTGACAAAGCATGTTGGAAATAATGGAAAAGCTAAATATTCTGGACGCCTGTCTGATAACAGAAAAAACTTAGGGTTGTAAGAAATGTGATATCGGAGTTAACCCAAGCCACAAGACAAAAAGTAAATATTATTGCCGAAAACAAATAGGCGGTGAGAATCAAACACACTTGAAAAGAAAATTACAACAAACACAACACAAACTAATAGTAGGGCTCGATGCATGGGTTGTGGAGAGCGATGGTGGGTGGCTGAAATGGTTTGGGGGGCGATTGGGAAAGTAGGAGGGGTTGAAATCATGTTGGCAGCAAAGTGGAGGGCTGGGACAATGAGGGCAGCAAGTGGGGTGGAAAGTGGAGCGGCGAGGCGCGGTGTGAAAGGATGGGACCGCCAGGGGATAGCAGGAAAACAGCAGATTTGATGTTATCCGTGTTAACATAGTGAAGGGACTAAACAAGGGGCTAAAGGACAACAAGGGGCGTTTGTCAGGGGCGGCGACAGCAAGAAAGAAGGGCTGGAATGGGAAGACTGTTGTGAAAACAACAAACAAGTGTTGTCCGGGGCAGCTGCAACAATAATTGATGACAGGGAGCATCATGGGGAAGATGCGGAAGGGGACCGGGAAGATAATCATCACCTCGGGAGAGAAATATAGCCGAAGGACCACCCAATTCCTTGGATACAGCCCTCAAAGGAAGAAGAACGGACACCGATGACTGTTCTAAATAAAATACACAAAAAACTAAAAACCTAAACACATTAACCAAATATATAAGCCCTAGCTAATTAATATTGGGCCCATTGTTGAAACGAGGCGCCAAATCTACGTACGTAAGATCGGCCAGCCCTCAATTTGATGTTCTAAATTAGTCTCAGATCATTGGGAGGGTTCCGCGTCTGCTGCAGTTCGTATATCGGTTGCGGAACCGTAGCATATGTCGTGGAAACGAGAACAGGCACGCTTCTGCGTCAGCCTCTAGAGATTGGAGAGCTTCAACCTCACCGTTTGAAGCTTATGTGTTCTCATAGCAGCTAGGTCGACCCTATGAAGGTAGTGGAAATGTTGCAAGCTCCCTGTAGATCAATTATGCAGGCGTTGACATTCCAAATAACATCAAAATAGAATAAGTATCCATTATTGACACAACTTAAGCTGGAGCCACATAATGACATCGATTCTCACGAGCCGAATACTGAGCAAGTAAATATATAATTAGCTTCTCCAACTCATACTTGGCTCGATGCATCTGATAAACAAGTATGTGAAAATCAATTCAGGGACAAATTCTGTGGCAGGCTACGCCATCCTCACAAGCAACCACTCAGAAGAGACCTCCTCTACTTCTCTAGTAGTACCAGGATTCCATTGAAGAATTTTCTTCCCCTAAAAAATCCTAAGGCGATTTCCCTTACTATTGTTCCTCCATCCTGTCCGATCATCTATCGGTGGGTACATTGCTGAATCGATTTTACTTCCCAAAGGACTCCATATGATATTCTAGAAGTAGCTTAAAAGTTTCACACCTTTGATATATTAGACTTCCCTTAGCAAGGGCAACACATAAAATAGCCTATATATCTAAAAAATATGAATTTTTCTTCTCTGGGGTTATCATGCCTCTGGTTTGGGTTTCCCAAACTCATGGCCCTTTTGAACTTCCAATATCAGTCACGTTGATGCTTCTCTACACTCCTGTAAAATGATGGTTTGAGGCACCAAAATCCCTTACTCTGAATAAACGCCCATTACCTCAGACTCACTCCCCTCTAAAACAGCTACAGTTACTTCAGTTGAGGTTGCTAGTGTCCATTCTTCATGGGTTGGAAGTTGAGAATCCACTTTGAAATTTTCATATTCTCCTAAATCAGCGTTTATTTCTTCAACTGCTCTCTGATCGGTGAAAGAGATCAATCTCCTGGTTGTGCAATCTAATTTGGTATGCCCAAAGTCATGACACTTGAAACACTTCCTAGCTTGAATGGAATTGGGAATGCAGATTGGCTTCACCTTGTCTCCACTCTGAGTTAGTTTCTCCTCAGGAGGGGGCATAGATATTCCCCTTGATGTACTCTTATGGCTCAATCCTGTGGTTGAACTCTATCTGTAAGGTGTGGCGGTCATCCAATGAGGTTTTCTCTCTACTTTTGAAGCTGGGGTGTGAACATCCGATCTATAGTGAGCTGATAGGTACTAGCGATGTATCTCCAGTTTCAACTTGGACCAGGTAGTGATAGTATTTTCCCTCATGTCGGTGTAGATGCTTCAAAATTTTCCACCAAAATAATACACTCTTCTTTAACATACTGATGACTATTATCACCATTTTGTCGGGTGGCACTTCCTAATACTAAAAAAAAGTTACACAGTCTGAAGTCACTTGATGATATCGTCCAAATTCAAGTGACCATCAAAATATGGCAAATCCACCATTACTTTAAAATTATGACTTCTCTGATATTTTATGTCAAATCTTCAGGGTAGATATTCTTCGTTCTTGAAATCAAAATAGTGGAAGAGATTCACTCCATTCTTTTAATCTAACAAGTCGCCATTGTGGCTACGGGTGAACCTTCCGGATTCTCTCCTCTTTGATGGAGATAAGCCTCTGTCGCATTTGGAGGATTTTCCACCGCACATTTTCTCATAAGCGGCATGACTAGGGTTTTAGGGCCCGAAGGTTGAAATTGTGTGTAGGGTTGATGTAGGATGTGAAAGAAATTTTTAGGTGAAGATAGAATTGGGTATTAGCGGATGCTAGAAACCCTAGGATAAGACTATATTAGGCTAGCTCTGATACCAAATAGTACCAAAGTTAACCTAAATTACAATAGAAAAGAAAATATTATTATTGAAAGTAAATAAGAGGTTACAACCAAACACTAGAAAGAGAAATTACAACAAATATGACACAAACTCACACTAAGGCTCGATCCATGAGTGGTGGAGGTTGACTACGTGGTCGGTCTAGGTGGCTCAAATGGGTTGCGGGCAGTTGGGACAAAAAAAGGAGGGGTTGGAATCACATTGGCATCGAAGCAGAGGGCTAGGACAGCGAGGGCAACAAGTGGGATGTCAAGCGGAGCGACGAGGTGCAGTGGGAAATGCTGGAACTGCCATGGGAACAACAAGAAAACAATTGGTTTGTTATTTTCCAGATGAGGGCAATGATGGGGTGAAGCGGGGTACTGCAGGACAACAAGGGGCGGCTGTCCAGGACAGAGGCAGCGAGCAAGAAGGGCTAGAATGGGAAGGCTACAATAAAAACTATCAAAAGAGTGTTGTTCAGAGTGGCTGCAACGATGAAGGATGGGCGGTAGCGTCGTGAGAAAGATGTGGAACGGGATTGAGAAGATAATCACCACCTCAAGAGAGAAATACAGTCGGAACATCACCAATCCCCTGGATACAATCCTTGAAGGGAGAACGAACGCTGGCGGCCATCTTAAACAAAACACACAAAATATGATAACCTAAACACATGAATCAAATATATAAGCCCTAGGAATTTAGGATTTTGCCCACAGTAGAAATGGGACACCAAATTCACATAGGTAGGTTGGCTCTCAATTTCGTGCTTTGAACTGATCCCAAGTCACTGGGAGGACTCCACGTTCGGTCCACTTTGTGGATCGATCACGGGACTATAACATATATCATGAAAACGGGAACAAGGGCGCTCCCGCATCAAAACGTGTTCGGTCTTCACAAACACTTTTATACTGAAAAGGGCCTTCCCCAAAGCCATCCATAAATCAAAGCTACTGCCAAAGGTTTTATAGTATAAGGCTTGATGTATTAAATTCCTCCTTGGCACTATTCTGGATAAATGACATCTATATGTCACACTCTGATCTTGGATCAAGTAAAAAAGGAACTATATGCAGTAAATTATGTTAGAAGTTATGTAAATGCTATTGTTTACAATGTCAAAATTGCAATTATAGAAGATAGAGTTAACATAGGTGTTAAAATTTGTGATCCAAATTCTATTAGTCCCGCTTGACTTGTTAAGAAATTATGAGTACGAGGATTGAATGCTTATACCGTTAAAATAATCTTAATATAGGCTTTAGTTTGCAATTATGTTTAAATGAATCAACACTCTTCACTTATGACATTTTTCGATATAGTAATTTCTACTTCTTTACCCGTGATTTTTCCAGTCTAGGGATTTCATATAAGTTTTGTGTGTTTTTTTTTCTTTTTTTTTTGTTGTTGTCAATCACCCTTATAAAATAGCAAATAATATTAGAGCGAAATTTTTTTATCTCGATGGTAGGAAAAATGAAGTATGACATCCCCATTTGGATCACAACACTAGATTTTTGTTTTTGTGGGTTAAGATATTGACAATTTTGGAGCACATAGATCCAGACGACGTACTATTAGGATTTGATGAGGAACCCTTATAGTGAAAGTCAAAGGAGAAACAACGCAAGGATCAAAAGACATCATCTCAAATTCATCTTCATTTATCCAATTAGATATTAGAGAATGTTTAGAAGAAGAGTGTCGTTGCCTAATGAATAAAATTGGAATAGTCATACATAACAATAAGTCTCTACATAAAGTTGCATCTACAACATTATTTGCATTCTAATTGAATGATAGTAGGTGCATCATTTGTAGATCACATAAATACTATTAAAAAAATTATCTCTAACTTAAGGTACCAAGAATGTTAAGTATGACGAAAAATGATTTGATGTTAATCTTGTTATGTTCGTTACCTTCAACATATGCAATGCTTAGATCTCATGGTCAAAGGAAACTTGTTCTACATAAAGTTTATGATGCTCTGTTTCTTAGAGAGAAGATGAAACAACATGTGAATGAACTTGATGCTCAAGGAGAAGACCTTATTATTCGAGAGAGAATTCCATAGATGAGTTCTGGTGCTGATATGGAGGGTATATCAAAAATCCAAAAATAATGATAATATATGTAATTACAAAAACAAAATCTGATTGTTTCAAAATGCAAAACAAGAATAAGGAAAAGACAACTAATCAAATGACGGAACACCCAAATCATTCCAGTGAAGTCATTATTATTGAAGAAGTTGCCAGTGACTGTGGAATCTTATTATCTTTGATGGTGAACCCTGCGACTAATTTTTTACAAATGAAACAATGTCTAAAGAAACTATATTAATGGGAATAATGCTTCTTGTAAGATAACTAGTATTAGAATTATCAGAACAAAGAAGTTTGATGGAACTATCATGATACTAGGTAATGTGAGACATGTCAATCTAAATATGAATTTAATGTCATTAAAAAGTACTCTGCTGAATTTGGAGTTCTAAAAGTTCGTAAATATGAAGAGACAAAACAAAACTGTGGATTATAAGTTCTGCAAGGTTTTACAATTGCACGTAATACAACAGTTACAACTCTTATATTAGATGACAATGTAACCATAAATTGGCATTATGTCTTAGGCGCACGATTGAAAATGGGATGACTGAGCTGAACAGAAGATATCACTTTAATAGCCACAAAATTACTCATTGAAGTTTTGTGACCACTTCCCATTTGAAAAATAAAAGAGAGTTGAGTTCAACACAAACATTCATAATACTGAGGGAGCACTTGACATTCAATCTAACATCTAAGGATCATCCACAATACCGTCTAATGGTGTTGTAAGACATATGCTATCAATTATTGACAATTTCTCTTGCAAAGTTTGGGCCTTCTTGAAACAAAAGAGCGATGTACTTGTTACTTTTAAAGAATAGAAGTTTATGATTACAAAGCAAACTGAAAGGCATATTAAAAATCTACACACTCATAATGATTTAGAGTATTATTCAGAAGAATTTAATTTTTTTTTGTTAATCAGAAGAACTTTTGAGGGACTTATTAATATGACATGCTCCACAACAAAATGTTGTGACAAAGAAAATAAAGAGAACCATAAAAGATAATGTGCGTTGCATACTCAAAAATGTCTGGCTACCCAAGTCATTCTAGGCTGAAGTTGCTTCCACAACCAAATACTTACTAAATCGCTCTCTTTCAATTGCTATTGGCAAAAAAAAATTCGGCAGAATGTTTGGTGACGTAAACCTCCAGATTAATCTAAATTAAGAATCTTTGGCAGTCTTACTTATGCTTAAGTTGATAATAAAAAATTAAATCCTAGATCAATGAAGTGTATATTTCTTGGTTATAAGGCTCAGTTAAAGGCTATAAATCACGATGCATTGAAAGTAAGAAATTAATTATTAGTACACATGTGTTTGATGAGTTTTCAGGTTACACAGAACACCTACTACAGGGCCAAATGATGTTGAACGAGAAAATAGATCTGGCAGATCAGTGGATTCAAATTGAAATAGGTCCATCATATACTAACTCCCAATCAATTCTTGAAAGCGAAGGTAATGCTTCCTGATCCCTACCACTATCATAATATTCCATTGCTAAGCATAAGCCAAGGGGAGAATCAAGCCACCACAATGACGGTGATGCTTATTTTATTGCCAATGCCTAAAACAATAGCTAAATGTATTGAGGGTGACAATAAATCCTCTAGCTATACAAAAATAGATAATTAAGTTGAGTATGAAATGGATGATTGTTATACAAAAGAAAATGGAATCTCTACAAAAGAAAAATAATTTGGAGTTAGTGGAGCTAACTTAAGGGAAGAAGCTGTCCGTTGGAAATGAATATTAAAGAAAAAAAAATGTATGCATTAAAATGAATATGCTAGATATAAGGCTAGATTAATTGCAAAGGGATTCTCCAATAATTAAGTATAGCTCAATCCGAACTTTATTTGGTATTAAGGTTAAAAACATAATCTCAAAGGCAATTAGATATAAAAATTATATTTTTGCCTGGAGAACTCGAGGAAAAAATTTACATGCAACAACTTGAAAGTTACGCAATTACAAATAAAGAAGGCTATGTTTGTTAAAGAAAATTTTTATGATTTGAAACAAAATCCTAAAAAGTGGTATGAAAAACTTGACTCAGTTATGATTGCTTATGAATTTAAGAAAAGTAGTTATGATAGTTGTGTTTGCTTCAAAAATAATAAAAACAGACCTTTCATCTACTTGCTCTTAATATGTTTATGAAAACATATAACTACTAAGGAAAGAAGAGAAATTAAAAAGTTAAATGCTCAACTTAATAGCGAGCTTGAGATGAAAGATTTGAGAGCTGATAACAAAATCCTTGCCATGGAGATTCAGAGAGATAGAACGATAAATTATTTTTGAGTCGAAAAAAATTTTGCACAAGTTTAATATACAAAATGTTAAACATGTTAGTACTATATCAGCTACGCACTCTAGACTCTTATTAGTTTCATGTCCACTGTCAAATGATGAGAATGAATTTATGTCACGAGTTTTATATTCCCTTGAAGTGCGATTACTCATGTATGTTATGATATGCTGACATCCAAATTTATCATATGCAGTCAACACAGTCAATACAATAAGTATGTACATGATTAATCCTAGAAAAGAGCATTAAAAAATAGTTTAGTGGATTCTCAGATACTTATGCGGAACAAAATATGCATGTTTATAGATTGCGAAGACCATAAATGGAGTCATCAACTATGCTGAATCAAACTTTATTAAAGACCTTTATAGGAAGACATCACTCATAAGATATGTGTTTATTTTTAGTGGTTGTACTATTAGTTGGAAGGCTATCTTACAAACTACAATAACATTGTCTATAACTGAAACTGAGTATAAGATATGTTTTTATTTTTAGTGGTTGTACTATTAGTTGGAAGGCTATCTTACAAACTACAATAACATTTTTTATAACTGAAACTGAGTACATGACAGTTATTGCAACTCGTAAGGAAAAAATTTGGCAAAAAATTTTATTTGGAAAACTTGGTGAAAATTTAAATATTACCACCGCGAGGTGTGATAATTTAAGTGTTATCTTCTCAATAAATATTAGATGTATCATGAGAAAACTAAGCACATTAACATTAGTAATAATTTATTCTGGAAGTTATTGCTCACAATATAGCGATATTGTTGCGAGCAAGTTTAATACTCATGATAATCGTGGATGTGAAAATTAGGGCACTCTCAAATGCCAACTCTAAGCATTGCTTAGACTTTGTTGGTATTCAACGTTGAAACTTAAGAGTTCTTAAGGATTGGTATTCACCATTGAAACATGAGTTTTCATGGAAGAGGTGAAGAATGTTTTCTATACGATTGGAGATCTATCCCACATTTTCTAGTTTTTGTGGGAATTTATATCAAGGTGGAAATTGTTAAACTTTGAGAGACGAATTATATGAGTTTCGCCCATCTTTGTAAAAACTTATGGCCAAAAGGATTAAAGATCCGCATGGTTGGATTAATCTTATTATAGTATTTATATTATAATTTGTGTAGTCTTGCTTCATTGGCCCTCGATTGAATATTTTTCTTATAAGAGATCTCGATAAAGTCGATAAATGTCTCATCTCCTTGTACAAGGGAATGCCTCTCATCTTTGGTTCAATCATATGTGAGCTGACACTATTCACTAATAACAATATAATAACTTCTTCCCTTAGCTCGTGGATCTTTCATCTTGGATTTTTCACGTAAAAGCTGTGTTATTCCTTTTATAATTATTTTTTCTCTTGTTCATCACCATATTTTGTAACATTAGGGGTACGATTGACATGCCTTCTCATCCTTATTTTAGAAATAAAAAATAGAGTTATGCTAAACTCAGATCTTCATCCTAACTGTATCATATTAATTTAAGAATTCATCGAATTAGTTTTTTGGCTAAAAGAAAGGATTATGTTATAAATGAATCACAAAGTAATGGCCTACTTTGTTTATTTAAAGATGTACAAATGATGTGCAAGTTCTTTATGTTCTCCAATTAGATAGAAAGCACATAACAGAGATTGAACTAGGGAAAAGAAGTCACACTCAGAATAAAATATTAGCTCATACGTTTCTGCTCTTTTACATTATATAAATAAATATGAAAAGAAAGAAAATAACAAAAATCCAGCATATTCTGCTTTCCTCATCAAAAACTGAAACTACTAGAAAGAGAAGAATTTGCTGAGTCGTCAACTCAATCACATTTTTAATTTGAATGCATACTCAATAGACAGCAGAGAACACAAATGACTGATGGTTACATACCATGAATGTTGATTAACAAGAAAATAATGACAAAGAGCCATAGATACCAGCTGCAGACAAAAAAGAATGTTTACAATTACCACTAATTCATGGATCGTAGAATAACAAATAGGTTAAGCAAGGTGCCCATTTACCTTATACCAACAACTTTCATGAAGTCATCCTCAAGAGCACGCATCATATACTTGTGAAAATTAAATTTAGGATGTGTGGGACAGTGCCTCTGAAATTATAAAAAAATAAACGGGTGCGATATATATAAAAATGAAAGAACGGAGGGAGAAGAAGGCCAAAATGAAATTTTTTCTTGACTTACCATAATAAATCCTGCTCGAAGTGCTTTGTAATCTGATTTAGTCAAAGAGCCATAAAACTGCTTGAAGAAAGACATCTGCAGTTGAAAAGTAAAATTAGCAGAATTACTTATCGTGTTAAACTATTATTCTAACTTCAAATCCGACATTGGCACTCGCTTCTTAATAATTGACATCAATGACCTATTCAGTTATTTAGCTTCGTACTTGCTAATGCCTGCAGAATCATTAACAAGTCATTAAATGAACCTCTTCTGCGGTCATTAGTCATTTTCTAGGTCTCCTGTCAAAATTATAATTCATGGATCTTGAAATATTTTTTTATATTCTCAAAATCAAAGCCATAATTTGCAATCCGTAGATAGATTAATTGGCAATTTCCTAGGATAAGGTCAAGCCCCCATCCTTCAACCTCTAAATCATAAAATTTTATTTTGTAATTTGATATCATCAACAAAAAAATGAACGTTTCCACATAAGGATATTGATTTACTGCAAATGAAATCCTAGAGTTCGAAGTATATCTTTACTCAGATGGAGTTGAACTTGAGGCAAAGGAGATGACTGAAATTTATTAAAGATTATGATTTAGATATTCAGTATCATCTAGGGACGTTGAATGTTGTGGCAGATGCGTTGAGTAGTAAATTTTAGGTAATTTGAATTATTTGTTTACTCAACAAGAGCGATTACTTAAAGATCTAGAAAAGTTGAAACTATCTATAATTGATTATGTTAATAATAGTATAGTTCAACTTTATCAGTTGATGATGCACTCAATTTTGAAGAGTAGATTGGATTTTCTTTAGCTAGAGATAACATTGTTCCGAAAACCTTGAAACAGGTTAGGATAGGCAGTTTGGAGAGGCATATGCTAGATCAGAATGATTTATTAAGACATAACGGCAGGGTTTTTGCTCTAGATGTTAATGATTTGAGACAAGAAATTATGGAAGAATTTATAATATTCACCCAGGGAGCAACAAAATGTATCAGGATCTTAAAGAATCATTTTGGTGGCCATGATTGAAGAGAAGCGTGACAATTTATGGCTAAGTGTCCTTCATGTAAGCTAGTGAAGGCAGAGCATCAGTGTCCTGGAAAAAAGTTGTAACCTTTTACCAATCCAGAGTGAAAATGAGAAGGGATTGCGATGAATTTTATGATTGGGTTGGCTAGATCACATCAGGGTCGTGATGCTATATGGGTAATCGTCCACAGATTTACAAAGTCTGTCATTTCTTACCCATTAGCGGGCAATTCCAGTTGAGAGATTAGCCAAATTATATATGGATCAAATTGTGAAACAATATGGAGTACTTAGATGTATTATCTCCAACAAAGATGACAAGTTTACTTGCAGATTGTGGAAGAAGGTTCAGGAAGTATTTGCACACAACTGACTTTCAATATAACATTTCACCCTCTGACAGATCGTTAGTCAAAGAGGATTACCCTGGAGGATCTACTAAGGTTATCTATGATTTACTCTGGTGAAGGCTGAGAATTACATATACCTTTAGTAGAGTTTACTTATAATAACAGTTATCAGACTAGCATTGGAATGACTCCATATGAATCCTTATATGGAATGAAGTGCAAGACACCTTATGTTGGGCTGAAATAGGTGAAAGAAA
Organism: Papilionanthe hookeriana x Papilionanthe teres; assembly: GCA_022702705.1. Taxonomy (NCBI): domain Eukaryota; kingdom Viridiplantae; phylum Streptophyta; class Magnoliopsida; order Asparagales; family Orchidaceae; genus Papilionanthe; species Papilionanthe hookeriana x Papilionanthe teres. Next base: position 28,308,333 of record CM040423.1, read on the forward strand.
GATCATTGAAGCTGATTTGTTTAATGATGCTACTAAGAAGATTAGATTGATCATAGACAGAGTGAAGAAAGTAGAAGATAGACAGAGAAAATATTATGATACCAAGCACAGATCTGTTGAGTTTAAGTTGGAGAGTTTGCTTTTATCAAAAGTCAGTCCATTAAAGAGTGTGCAACATTTTGGAAAGACAAGTAAATTGAACCCTAAACATCTTTTCCATTTAAGATCGCAGAGAGTATTGAAAAGGTAGCTTACAAATTAGTTTTATCAGCTCATATGCAAAGATTACATAATATTTTCTATATTTTTTCACTCAGAAAATTTATTGCAGATGAAGCTAGTATTGTGATAGCAGACTCAGGTGATATTCAGCCTGATTTGACTTATATTGAGAATCCTGAAAGGATTCTGAAATATGATGTAAAGAAGCTGCAAAATAGAGTCTCATTTGTGAAGATTTTATAGAAAATATTATGTAATCTGGGAGCCTGAGATGCAAAAAGGATAGCCTCAGCTTAGGTATGTTGCTTTCCTGATTGTTTCCAAATTTCGAATACGAATTTTTTACAAAATGAGAGATTGTAATATCTGAATTTTAAATAATAAAAATAAATAATAATTCGTATTGGCAACTAGATTACACATCCCTTCAACCTTTCTGTTACGACAAAAAAGTTGCATTCCAATTCGAGTGAATTGAGAACTAAGAGACGAGAGGGAAGACCGTAAGAGAAGAGAAGCAACTTTGGTGCGGAGACGAAGAGATAGAAGAAGTTACCGATTTCGTGCGTAAGACAACTTCATACCCTAGACAAAGAAAGGAGAAGTCGACGTCACCACTTGGTGTGTGTGCCTAGAGTTGTCAAAGCCGACACTACTGTCGTGTGGCGTGGGTGAAGTTGGAATCGAGACCAAGTGACGTGGGCGCTAGGATTGGCGCCTGAAATCGGGCGCAGAAAAATCCCCTGAAGCGGGGCACTTCAAAATAGCGGGGTCAAAGCCTAGAGAAACTGAGCGAAGCGGAAAGAGGTCCCGCGACCTCACGAAGGCGAGAGAACTCACGAAAGAGGGAGGGATTGTGAATTCTTGCAATCTAGCTGAGCTTTACGCACCAGATCTTTTCTGGAAAGTGTATTTTGAATTCTTCTTGTCTTTTCCACCCATTTCCTCTTGTGTAGAAGTAGTAGGTTACAAATAGCTATCCCTAGAGTGTGTGGGAGGCAGTTCCACTAGAGTTATCTTTTAATCTCTGCGTGGAGTCTATTCCCACTTGTTAGGGTTGTAACCAAAGACAAGTGGTGCTTTGGTTGTATCTTGCTCTGATATGGTGTTGTAAACTTCAAACTCTTTTGCTACTTCTCACCAATCTCTTTTCCCTACCACTCCTCTAGCCTCCTACCACCTCAACATTCCTCCACCACTCTACCACCACCCCTACTTCCTCCACGAACTCACCTTCCAATCGTGCTACAACCAACCACACACAATCTCCCTACCTACCCAACAGAAACTCATCCCGCCAACGCCGCTACCGCCTTCGAATCTCTTCCTATAGCTCTAGCTAGGGATTCATTTATTATTGTATTTTTCTTTTGTTGAGTCCTATTGTACCACAAATTTTATATTAATAAAATGTTATTTTTGTATCACGCCGCATCCCAACAAGCTCCGGTATTATTCGGTATCAAAGCTAACTCAACCCTAATCCTATCCTAAGGTTTCCCCAGCCTCCGCCCCTGCCCAATTCACCTCCATCAACTCTTTCTCTTCCAATTGCCAACTCTAGCCATGCCACCGTGAAGAGAAACATCGGGCTCTACTCGGGAAGAGATCCAACGTGAAATTCGTCGTCTGCAACAGAGGCTAGCCGAGTTAGATGACAGGAACTAGGAAGAGATTACCTTCGACCATGATCGAGAGAGTTGTAGGGAAGCCAGAGAGGAGGATCTTATATCGTTCCACAGGGAAGATCACAATGACGAAGAATATTAGTCGTGTTGTTTTCGTATCCATTATCAAAGGAGGCCAAGAGAGGAACCCCCTATGGAGGTCAGAGGGACTTTGACATCAAGCTGGACCTCCTAGAGTTCGAGGAAGCATGGAACTCGATGAATTTATCGACTGAGTAGAACAAATCTTCGAATATAAAGACGTACCAAAAGACAGCGAGTCAAGCTAGCTGCAATTAAACTAAAGAAGAATGTCTACCTATGATGGGAGAATCTACAAAGACAAATGAGGAGGGAAAGAAGTGAAAAAATAGCTAAGTGGAGAAAATAAAGGCAATGAAAAAAAACCCTCCAACAGCAGTATCGCCAATACATGTTCCTTAAACTCCACAACATGCAGCAAAGAGATCTATCAGTTGAGGAGTTAACGACCTAGTTCGATCACACGCAGCTAAAGTGCTAGCTGAAATGGTCAGAGGAACACAAGATCACCAAATATCTCGGAGGCTTAAAACCCACCATTAGCAATGTGGTACACATACAGTCATAGTGGACATTGGAGGATGTGCAGACAATAACTCAGAAGGCGGGGAGATAGCAGAAGCAAAGCAGGCAACATCATCATTCATACCACCACCCACAACTAAGTAGTCACCTACAATTGCTACAGCCGACAGGAAGAAGCCAGAAAAGGTACTTCCGCCAATACAGTGCCAGCCATAAAGTGTATCTGGTGCCATGGCTACGGTCACATTGCCTCTAGTTGCCAACAAGTCGCGTTGTCACTTTCACAAACACGATCGAGGAAGTTGATGAGGAATCAGAGGAGAGCCCAAAAGAAGAGCTTCAGCTCCACAGAGATGAAGGAGAAGCACTAGTCGTTCGACGAATACTACAGTCTGAGTCAGTGCGAGACCAATCTTATCTAAGGCATAACATTTTTCGTACCAAGTGCACCATCAAGGGAAAGGTATGAAGCCTGATCGACAATGGCAGATGCGAAAGCGTGGTATCGATGCTCATGGTAAAAGAATTAGGATTGGACACAGAAGCATTCCTAGTCATATTCTCTTTCGTGGCTGAAGAAGGAAAACGAGATACGTGTAGATCAGCAGCTCTTGGTTGAGTTCTCCATCGGAGACCAGCTACACGAACAAGTATGGTACGATGTGGTTCCTATGGATGCTTGTCACATTCTGTTTAGGCAGCCTAGGCAATTTGATTGTAAAACTCAACCTGACATGTTCAAAAATACTTATTCTTTCAAGAACGATGAGAAGCGTATAGTTTTACAACCTTATAAAGAAGCCAAAGGCGGGAGCGATACAGAGGCAACATTAGTTCCTTGTACCACTTTTGTGCAGCCGGTCAGAGATGCCCCTGTAACACTAGCATTAGTCCTCTTGGTACGAAGCGAGGAAGAAAGAGAGGTACAACAATATTGTAACCATTGATACAAGACATTCAGGATGTTATGACTGACAACTTACTAAAGCGATTACCACTAATAAGGGACATTTAACACGCCACTAACCTTATAACAGGATATGTAATGCCAAAACGACCAGCCTACAAATTAAGGCCTGCGAGTAAGAAGAACTGCAACGGCAAGTGAGGGACCTCATTGCAAGGGGGCTAGTCAGAGAAGTCACCAGCCCCTGTGTGGTCTCGACTCTAATGGTGCCCAAAAAGGATGGATCGTAGCGAGTGTGCGTCGCCAGCCGAACCATCAACAAGATTATCATTAAGTACCGAATTTCCATACCCCGCTTGGATGATCTCTTAGACCAATTACATGGAGCCACTATCTTCTCCAAGATAGACTTGCGCAACGGATATCACCAGATACGGATGAGGCCAGGAGACGAGTGGAAGAACGACTTTAAGATGCCGGACGAACTTTATGAGTGAACCATTATGCCTTTTAGGTATGTCGAACACACCTAGCACTTTCATGAGATTAATGAACCAGGTATTCCGACCTCACATTGAAAAGTTTGTCCTTGTCTATCTCGACGACATTCTAGTATACAATCAGTCAGAGGAAAATCACTTGCATCACCTGAAGGCAGTATTCGAGATATTATGAGCCGAGCAACTATATGCTCATCCGAAGAAATGTCACTTCATAACAAGTCAGGTATACTTTCTAAATTACATCATGTCTAGTGCAGGTATTCAGATGGATCCCGTAAAGATAGAGATCATTATCAGCTGGGCAAACAACAATCATTCACCAAGCTAAGACAAGTCTTGGGACTTGCATCCTTCTATTGAAGATTTATCAGAAACTTCACCACTATCACCTCCTCTCAGACAGAACTTCTAAAAGTGTAAGGAGTTTACTTGGACAGTATCAGCCCACGGCTGTTTTGACAGACTAAAAGAAAAGGTGACTCAAGCACCCGTGCTAGCATTACCAGACTTCAACCAACATTTCGAGGTAGAATGTGATGTCTCCAGCATGGGAATTGGAGCGGTGCTAAGCCAAGGAGAATGCCCCATCGCTTTCTTCAGTGAATAATTGAACGAGACCAGAAGAAAAGACTCAACCTACGACAAGGAATTCTACGCCATCATGAGAGCTTTGGAACACTGGAATCGTTATCTATTGACAAATGAGTTTACACTATTTGCAGATCACGAGACCCTAAAATTCTTTAACAACTAGAGCAAACTAAAGAGACAACACATCACCTGGATGGAATTTCTAGCCTCTTTCCAGTTTGTGCTAAAACACAAGGCAGGAAGCCAGAACCGCGTAGTATATGCATTGAGTCGTCGACACCTATTGATAATATTCATTCATGCTCGAGTTGTGGGCTTCGAGGTCATAAAGGATCAATGTGAAACAGATGAAGATTGAAAAGCATATGGGAGCAATGTCAGGAAAAGCCAATAGGTCAATATTACAGCACAAATGGATACCACTTCCACCAGAATCAGTTGTGCATCCCCTGATGTTCACTAAGAAAGGCCATCATCCATTAAGGCCACAACGGAGGACTAGCAGGATATTTCGACAGAGACAAAACCCTGGCCTTGTAACAGACCACTATTTTTTGCCAAAATTAACAAGAGAAGTAGAGCGACGTGCCAAACAATGCATGATTTATCATTTCGCCAAGATAAGAGCCCAGAACGCCGGATTATACACACGACTTCCAATACCAGGGCACCATGGGTGAATGTCAACATGGATTTTGTGCTAGTACTTCTAAGGACTCAAATGAACAAGGATTCTGTAATGGTTGTAGAGACAGATTCTCCAAGATGACCCACTTTTTACCCTGTTACTAGACAAGAGACAAATTTTATTGAATCAAAGCTCTAACTATAGGAATTTTGGCATAAAAAGAGGAGTTGGTGAAGTTGGCAAGCTAGAGAGGAAGGAGACCGATCTGCGCAAAATAGGTAGAGTTTTAATTTTTGTTTAAATAGTAAATTGAATCGTGTTTAAATTATTTTGTAATTATTAAGAATTAATAAACAATTCTTCAATTCAACATTTATTGATTAGTAATGGAGAATTCTATTAATGATAAATATCAAGAAATCAAACAAGTCTTGCTTTGGAATATATTGGGGACTTTATCAAAAGAAGAAAGAAAAGATACCATTAAGGTTTTATTAGTTTTCAAAATATTTGGCAGAATAAATCTAAGTAATAAATATTAATATCATTATCTATATTGTCAGAAATTGAAGAACTTTTTCAAAAGATTTAAAATTTAGGAGAGTTATCACATCAAGTAAGGTGAGTGATTATTTTTTTTATGCATTAAATTAATATTTTATTAAATAACTAATTACTCTACTAAATGGTTTAAAACAAATATTTTATTCATATCTGACATCTTGAAAGTCTTAAATGGTATCACAAATGAGAGAAACATAACGAACATATGAGCGTACATTTTAAAAGATTTTAAATTGATATGAATGAAATGTAAATGTTAAGTCATACAGGATTACCCCATATGATATTGGCAGTGGATGCGATGTACTCCGCAATGGTAAAGGTTTACCTTTAGTGCGATTTTGAGGGTATTTTTGGGTATATTTTTTAGGGACCTACGGGCACATTTTTTAGAGTACCTACGGGTATATTTTTTTGGATATTTTGGGTATGATGGTAATCTTGTTATAACTCTTAAAAAGATTAAAAAAGATAAATAATTAAAGTGAAACAAAAAGGAATAAAATTAAAGTAAATGTTTATAGTTTTATAAAGTAATGAACTACATTTTCTTTTGGTAATTCATGCATAACATTGTCAAAATAATTTAATGCATAATAATAATATAATTGCTCAATAAGTCAAATTTACTGTTGCAATTAATGATTTTTTCAGGAAAAAAAACTTTAGGTTAATATGTTTGTAGGAGAAACTTGGTTTACAGGAAAATGATTGTAGCTTAGGTACTAGTTTATGTTGTGTTTGTCGTTTCTTTTTACTATTTCTTTCAGATAGTAATATATTGTTCAATACTGATTTAGAAGGTTGTCTTCAGATTATTCTTGTTATTTTTGGATATTTTAAATATATTGCATATTAGTAGCTCTTTTATATTTTAGAGGTTTTCTAGAAAAGAAAAGTTGCAAAGAAAAAGAAAATTAAAATTTAATACTGTCTGATCGAAGTTCCCAACTTAGTTAATTCTAAGTCCTGAGCTAGTTCATGACAGAGGGAGATTATTCAAATATGTATTGCAAACAATCCACTTGGAGACATGGTAGATCACCTGTAAAAAGAATTAAATGCATAATTTTTATTAAACCCCTTCCTTTGTCCCCTTCTCATCCCCTATTGGGTTGATTCCAAGAAAGACGAGGTCGTCGTCGCTCCATCAACTAAGACACACCAGCGATTCCTACAGGGATTACTCTACTCAAAGTCACCACATTGATTGTTTTCGCGGAGATCATTGCAATAATCACAATGACATAATGTCTGAAACATCTGTGATCATTATGATCATTACTTTCATGTGGCTCAAGAGATCCAAAATAAAGAACACTACAAGTGGTCGACAATGCTCTGCTCCGTTGTCATCACTCACAACAAGATGTGGTGCTTATACCATGATGACCATAGACATGACACCATTGATTATAGTACAATGAAAGCCCTCTTTGAGAAGATCTTCAACGAAGGGCACTTTAAGGAAGAGCATGTGAACCAACAACCATTATAATATGTCCACCATCCCCTTTGAGCAATCAACGTTTCCAATGGTGTAATGCCTTGTAATTTTTAAAAAAAGGGGGGATTTACATACATACCACCCACCCTAAACTTTAATATTACATCCATATCATTCAAAACCCATTATTCCATCGCATCTACCACTTAGGTCATCTTTGTCATCACAACCCTCACCGCCATCAACGTGCCCTTAACACTGCCTTCGCCTCCCTATTCACCTGCCTCTGCAATCTCTGTCACAAGTCACGTCACCCTTTGTCTCGCAAATCCAGTACCACAACTACCACATGCATCGTCCCATTAGCAGCCCTAGTCCCTTCTTTCTGCACCTTCACAAGCTTAACATTGCCTCCTAGCCTTGCTTGCCTCCCTCTAGCTAGCATGACTCCAAAACTATATGTTTCGCACAATTTCAAAACCAAGTTTGCTCTTCCCTCTCTCCTATTTTTATTGTTTCCCAATTTTTATTTTAAACACAAAAGTGCATTTTTCTTTTAAATTTTAAATGTAAGGAAAAAAAATAAAATATGATATATGCATGTATATGAGAGTCACCCCTGGATAGTACTGATAGGGGGATGCAATGTAAACATTCAAGAAAATAAAAATAGAAATAGAAATGAAAATGAAAATGGAAAAAGTTACCTACCTTTATGGTGGATTGGAAAATGTTAAACGCATAATTTTATAAAGTATACGTTTAGATGGTGACTCTCAATGATGAAAAATGTAACATAAATAAATGAAAGTAGATGAAACTGATTTCTTTTACAGCACAGTTATTTTTACTGCTTCCTGCAAATTTTACAAAATATTTTAAAATAAGAATTATTGTAATTAAAAATGTTTGTCCACTCAGTAGTCTTAACTCAAACCTTAGCTACTAACAATTTACAGAAATGTCAATTGTATACTAGATGGACCCTAATGAGTACGTATACAAGCACCGTGGAGCGTAATCTGATATGTATTTCAGTTTTGTTTTTATTTTTAAATGTTTAAATATGAACAATATATTGTAAATATAAGTTTATGAAATGAAATGGATCTTTTGTATTTTGAATTTTATTTTTTGTTGTAAAATAAAACTGTAACATAGGTTTCCTCCATCCGATTAACAATTCCAGCCTTGGTAATTCTAAGTTTTTGGACCTGGTCGTGAAAAGTTGTGCGCGCTTTTTCTAAGGCTTTGAGCAGAAGTGGGAAGGAACCTGTCGAACAACTCTGAGTTTCACACCCCAACTATCCCCCTTTTTAAGGGTCGACCGAGGAGCGATAAAGGCGGACAATTCGACCAGACTAATTCTCAACACACTCGTCATTATTTGTAGAATCATGAACCAGTGGGTAACGAACTTATCTAACTAAATTGTCGCAAACTACGTGATACATTATATTTTATGAATCATAAATTCATACTCGGAAGCATAAACAAATTATAAATTCAAAGCATACAAATTATACAGAGCTACTAAATTCAAAACTAATAAATTACGTACCAAAACGTATGCACAAGCTCCTAAAGTAATAAATGCAAAAACTATACAAATCACACATGATTAGTCCCCCCGAAGTCGTTGCCCCTACATGGAAGACAACGTAGAGTGAGAAACGAGCTCAAACAAATAATCAAAGTTAAAATAAGATTGCATACACGGAAAGAAAATAACGTGCATGCTCATATGAACTTGTATATATCTACACGCAGATCACATGCTGTAATCATATAAAACATGAAAAGAAAAAATAGTATAGAAAATATGACTGTTGTAAAAACATGTGTCATAAACATGAATTCATAGATATAATCAAAAGCATGTTTATAAGTTGTTTATTGTATGTAATCATAGCAATGTCATTTCATAGATGTTATTTCATAGTAATGTTCACTTATAAACGTACACGCCTCAACTATTTTCATGTTTTGTCATCATAGGTCGTCACATTGCCCCAAAGACTATATAAACTATCAATAAAAATCGTCACCCAACATAACAATTATCAATAGCCTCCTTGATAACAATGGTTCCCTACGTTTCGTCACCACCTGATCAAAACAGTTTCAGAATTTCATCGTCACCTGAACAGAAGCCGGTAATGCACACCTAACATAGCATACTTGTGCAGTCATGTAATAGTCTACCCATAACATTCCTTGTGACATTTTTTAAAGCATAATACATATAGCAAACAACAACAACAACAAAAAAGCCTTTTTCCCACTACGTGGGGTCGGCTACATGAATCTTTTTTCTCCATTGCGTCTTATTTAGTGTCATAATTTCATTTATTTCTAATAAATTAAGATCATTTTTATACAATAAGCCCAAGTCTTCCTAGGCCTAACTCCGCCTTTCTTAACATAAGTCGAATTTAAAACATGTACTCTCCGAATCGGATCATCAGATGGTCGACGTTTAATGTGACCAAACCATCTAAGACAACTCTCTCTAATTTTGTCCATCACAGGAGCTACACTAACCCTATCACGGATATATTCATTTCGCTTCTTGTCTCTTAAGTGTAAAGCCACTCATCCACCTAATCATTCTCATCTCAGCAACACTTAACTTAGTATTATGCTTCTCTTTTAAAGGCCAACATTCAGCGTCATATAGCATTGCAGATCTCACCACCATCTTAAAAAAAATTTCTTTCAGTCTAAGCGGTACTTTTCTATCACACAAAAGGCCTGAGGCATTCCTCCACTTCAACCATCCAACTTGAATTCTACTATTAATATCCCCACTATATCACCATCGCTTTGAATAACAGATCCGAGATATCTAAATCATTCACACATTTTCATAATTTGATCGCCCAAAGTTACACTTCTGTCACTAGTGCTACTACCACTAAAATTACATTCCATGTATTCAGTTTTAGTTCTACTCAAATGTAGACCTCCATAAATCAAAGTTTTCCTTGGGCTTTTCTCTAGTCATATCCACGAGAAGGATATCATCAGCAAAAAACATACACCAAGGTACACCCCCCTGTAAATGTCCAGTAAGACCATCTATAACTTAAGTAAAAAGATATGGGCTTAAAGCCGATCCCAGATGTAATCCAACATAAATAGGAAAAAAATTGGTCAATCCTCATTCAGTTCAAACATAAGTAACAGCTCTAGTATACATATCTTTAATGACTTGAATATAAGTCATACCAACATCTTTCTTCTAAAGAAATCTCTAAAGGATATCTCTTGAAATAGTATCGTAAGCTTTTTCTAAATCAATAAAAATCAAATGTAGATCCTCCTTATTATCTTTGAACTTCTCCATCAAACCTCTCAATAAATGTATAGCTTCCATAGTAGACCTGTCTGGCATAAATCCAAATTGACTATGAGAAATCTTTGTAATACGTCTTAACCTATTTTCAATTACCCTCTCCTATAATTTTAAAGTATGACACATCAACTTAATACCTCTATAATTAGCACACTCTTGTGCATCACCTTTATTCTTAAAAATGAGGACCAAAATACTCTTCCTCCACTCATCAGGCATCTTTTTAGTTTTTAAAATAATATTAAGAGTTTAGTAAGCCGAGAAACTCCCAGATCTCCAAAATATTTCGACACGTCCTACAGACTTTCCACCATTGGTTTTCTTTAAAGCCTCATCAACTTCTTTTTTACTAATGTGACGGTAAAAAAGAAACGTTTTATTATTATTAATAATATTAAGATCATTAATGTCAATCGTATTTTCGGAAACTTCATTAAAAAGTTTATATATCAAAATAACTCACCCACCTATGTTAAATATCTTTTTCCAAGAAAAGCACTTTTTGATTTTCATCTTTAATACACTTTACTTGAGTTAAATCTTTACTTTTATTTTCTATTTATTTGACTAGTTTATACATATATTTTTCACTTTTCTTAGCATCTAACATATTATAAAGATCACTAAATATAGAATTTTTAGCATCACATTTTGATCTTTTAAACTCCCTACGGGCCGTTTGATATTTTTTTCAGTTCTCTAAGTTTTTACAATTAAACCAATTTTTATAACATAACTTCTTATATTTTATCTTTTTCTGCACATTTTTATTCCACCAACTATTTTTATTTATAGAAATTTTATCTTTTGATAATCCAAGTACATCTTTAGCTACATATTTAATAATGTTTGTTACTTTGTCCCACATAGCATTTGCTTCTTCATGAACATCCATAATTTTGGAATCTTGAGTTTTACTCATAAAAATAATTTTATTTATCTTTTAGGTTTCTCAATCTAATTCTACGATGATGAGTCCTAGTATTCTTTATTTTACAAGTCTCCATCTTAAAATATAGAACTACTAATTGATGTTGGGTACTTAAAACCTCACTTGAAATGACCTTACAATTTTTACAATCTCGACGATCTCTTCTTCTCATAAGAAAATAATCAATGTATTTTATTATATCAATTTCTTATAAGTAATAAGATGTTCATCTCTTTTCTTGAATAAAGTATTAGTAATAACAAAATCATAGACTAAAACAAAATCTAAAATGACTCTACCTCTTCATTAGTCACTCCAAAACCGTAGCCACCATGAATGTTTCTGAAATCTTTAAACACTCTGCCGACATGTCCATTTAAATCTCCTCTAATAAAAATTTTTTCTTCAAGAGGTATCATTTGTATTAAATCTTCTAAGTCATTCCAGAATTTATATATAGAAAACATTCATATAACAAACATTCTTAAATATTTTATATATCACAGGCATGAATCATAGCAAATAAATATCTGTTGGCAATTATTTCATAAACATTTTCGCATGTATCATAGCATAGTATATCATCACATATATCGTAAAAAAAGTTATCTGACATTCATACATTCAAAGTAGATATTCATCGACAAGATGGAAGAAGTCTAATTGCAACAATGTCGAATACATAAAAACATAAACCTATAGAATGCTACTTTTTTAAAATTAGCACAAGATTAATTCACTTGACTTGACAGAGCAGCCCTGCAACGAGTTCCCTCACGCTCGTCTCGAGCTCACCGCATCATGTAAACAACCTGAGAATCATAAGCGTCGTAGGAATTCATGAAATTTAGGCCCAAGATAAACTTAAAAACATGCATTAATTTCCATCACATACCTCAAATGAATTTTTTGACATAAATCACCCTTCTGAAAGCTCCTAATTAAATTCTCTCATTCCTATCACCCCAAACTTTACAACTACTTGTTGACTTCGTGTTAAATCTCATGCGGAAGCTAACATATCACTTTCAAAGCTTCTGACACAAGTTTGACGTCACCAACAGCTAACGGAAAGAAAAAATGCATGAAAAATGAGCCAAACTTCAATATGGTGTCTCAAATAGCGTAAGAGGGATTCATACTCACCAAAATCACCTCGAAAACCCAGATCGTGAGTTGTGGCTTCCCTGACATGTGCCAATGTCGCGAGCTGCTTTGCACTAAAGTAATTGAGCGTAGAGGCTCATGAGATTTGCTTGTCGTCGCTGCTGTAAGGGAGAGAGAGAGAGGAAGAAATTGGGAGATGGGAGGAAAATTTGAAGGGACTTGAACCCATGCAATCAAAACCAATGAATAGAAGGTGTGAGAGGTCAGTGGCTATAGTGCTCACCAGGGATTACAAAGAGATAAAGGTTATTAAGGTTTAATTAATTTAATTAAACTTAAAACTTTCAGATTTTATATCTCTCAACCTGTTCATAATGCATGCATGGAACTTTATATGGAATTGATCGATTTTATACATAAAACTTTATAAAATTATTTCTATAGTATTTTAAGAATGCAAAATTTGGGATACTTTTCAAATTTTGTCGAACTTCAACAGATTTCTTGAAATTTGGGTTTTACAGCATGTGAGTGAGAAGCCAAACCATGCGAAGGACAAGACTGAGCTTTTGAGGAGGTAAACGTTACGAAGCATATAAACTATTCGTTTATTTACAAAATTGTTATTAAATTGATTTTCGAATATATCAATTAAATATTCGTGACTACAAATAGACAAGAAATTGAAGTAAAAATCGTAAGCTATCGAGATCGACATTGTGCATCAAAGGAAGAGAATAAGTGAGCTAATTTTAAGATATATTTTTACTTTTGAATTATTTTAACTACATCAGAAGTAAAATTGAGCATTATTATATGCGTAAAACGACTGCTAGAGCTTATTGTGAATATTTTATAGGTATTAAATTAAAAAGGCGAAGTTAAAATAAAAAAATAGAAATCTAAAACCAAGTTATACAAGGCTAATGTGAGTGTTCATATTCTTATGCTATAGCAATATTTTATTTTTTTTCGACCAAATGCACTTACTGTTACTATTTAATTTGTAGCATTGCATTCTCGTGATTATGGTTCTATCGAATTTTGTTTATATTGTTGTAGTGACATGTACTCTCAGCATTATTTATATTATCATAAATTTGATTGATGTACAAGTATATTAACTGCTACACAAATGAAAATGAAATGATCATTACTAGATAGTGTGTTATAGCATACTTGCATGTGCATGTTTGGCTATTATGCAGTTCATGTCACGACCCAACTAGGGGCTTAAAATTAATCAAGACGAAAGCATATAATTGAAGAATGAGAATTTAATTTACTACATTAGTCTACAGTTTAACAAATAAAAGTGTCAGTAATCAAATTAAATTAAAGCAATATATTTAAATTATCTCGTTACTGATTGTCTGTATCTTCTATAACGTTATCTCTTCTAACGCTCATCGTTAATTACTTAATTAACCTGAAAAATTAGTTTAAAATAATAATAAGTTAAACAAGCTAGTGAACACTCATCCACATAAATCACAGTAATACAAGAGAAAATGAAATAATATGCATGTAAGTCAAGTTTTTAATAAATCATTAAAAATATTTAATGTTATTCAAAAAATATAAGTATATCAATATCATTTAATATCTGTACAATTGTTGCAGGAGCACCGTTTAAAAATTATATCAATTAAGACACACAAATATCAATATCATTTTGCATATATGTGCACGGATACATTAGTGTTCCCCCACCAGGATAATCAAGGGATATCTATCATAATCAAGCATACACATACAATCACTATATATATATATATTATATCATTCACAATTTCATACGACTTAATACTATAATGCATTAATTATTTCATAAAATGTGACAATAAACATTCTTATCGAGATGACCAAAATATTTAATAATAGAAAAATTAATTTCATAAATCAAGTATGAATAACAATCCATACAGCTGATTTAGAAGAGATAATAAATATTATAATTTAAGAGTAAGGATACTCATCTCGATGATGCTAAATTTGTTATTTGTTTTAACGTCGATTTTTTTTTAATTTGAAGGCCTAAATATGGCATAAAATTTGATTAATTGATTATTTTAATAAATTATTAATTTTTCATTATTTAAATGGTAAATTTTCATTATGTAATAACGCTTAATTTTTATTATATATATTTTTTATAAAAGCAAACCGATATTTGGCAGAGGCCCAAATATCGGTTTCCCATGCGCTTGGGCCCCATGATGAGGGCCCGCGCCATGTGCATAAACAGAGCGATTCTCCGCTCTACGGTGGGATTGAACCCCTGATCTGAGCGAACTTACAGTGACCCCGTCACCGACAGGCCAAAAACACGACACTTAATTTCTATTATATATATATATATATTAAGAGAAGCCCTGGGGCCTATTTTATTGAAATAAAAAGAGTACAAAACAAGTATTATGAGAGGGCCCAATAGATGGAGCTCTACTCATTAAAAACAAAATGTAAAATAGCTCAAACAAAAGGATACAAAAGACAGAAAAAAAGAAAAACATGCAAATAAACATTGTCTATGGACGAGGTCGCCAAGGCCTTCCTCTTCCTCTAGATCATGTAGCGCATCCAGAAATCAAATTCTGAAATAATGTTCCATTACTATGAGAGACTAAAGTAACATCTATTAAGTTTTGAAGTTGAATAGTACCCCCAGCTTTCTTCTTCCGCCGGGAAGTGTATACTTGTCATTTTTCTTTTGCAGACTGGTCGGTCTGATCCATAGACTGAAAGGCAGTTGCAGCGATAGGTTCCAGTGTTTGTGTAGGACAAACTTCCAATATTTGGGGATCTCCTACCCTACGAATGGGTAGTTCAACCAACTGATTAGTAGCAGCAATAAGGCTACTGTTTGATAGTAATTCTCCCTCGGTAGTAGTATGCGCCTTTTCCATCATCTGAATGTGAATGTTCGCTTCTTCCTTAAAATCAATCACGTCAGGGAGGGAAGCCTGAGCACCCTCCACGGTAGTTGCTACTCCAATAGAAGAAAGCTGAGAAGAAAGAACAGTGACCTCATCCTGCCTTCTAGGTACAACCACCTGACACTCCAACAATCATTTCTTATCAACATGCTCTGAATCAGTATCAGTAGACTTTTGCACCTTATCCGACATGGGTGTTGCAGTTGGTATCACAGGCAGTGAGGAAGAAGGTATAATCGTCGCAGGAATGTGTGGCCCAGTAGCATTTGTACGTGGAGGTTTGAGATTCGGATGCAGGTGGTAACACTGATGAGGAGAGTGTCCAAACATACGGCAGTGGGTGCAATAAAGAAGTACCTGTTTAAGTTATGCTGTTTGTCAGAATCTCTGATGTTGTGTCAATCCATATCTCTCTCGAAAAAGGTAATGTAATGTCCCGTTCTATCAATATTCTAGCCTCAGAAAGACGAGTCAGATTCTCTGTAGGCGTATCAGTTTGGAGTGGTGTATCATATATTTTTGCGGAAGTAAATAGATTCTCTTGATCGTAAAGGTGAACCTACAGATCTGGGAAGTGCAGCCAAACATGAATGGTGGGAGATTTAGTACGATGGTCAAAATCCACCGTCCATTTTAGCAGCTTCATCACCTGATTGTCTATTCGAAAAATTCTTCTAGCAAACACGGTGTAATCTCCATCATCCATTAATTGGATGAGAACGTGCCGACCATCCAGTCTACCAATCTTCCAACTTTCATTCAACTTCATTTGTTCAAATTTCTTTCGGATCAGTTCAAGTTTAGGATTACTGTAGAGGAACTTACCTACTAGATACAGCCGACAGGGTGCAGCTAGGGTGGAGATGAGATCTCTGCATCTGTAAGAAAGATTGCAGGTTTGCCGTCTTTACGAGAAGCTTTTTTGAGAAACCCGGTTTCAACGCCTTGCATGAATGCATCGTGGTATCTCTGCGGGAACATGTTAGAACGTGAAAGGACGAGGGTGGGGTTATCACCGGAGAGGGCGTCGGCGTAAGGACGACCCGAGGCCATTGTTGCGGCTGCACAAATCCCACTAAAGGGACTGCACCAAGGTGCGCAAACCCTGCTTTCAGGGGAATGCGGGGCGAAACTGTGAGCTGAGAGGCGAAGGTGACCTGTGAGCTGAGATGCGACCAACGACCCTTATCGGGCAGGAAAAGTCGGAACCTGCAGTCGACGGAATTGAGCCGTTCACTATGCCGCAAATCAACGGCGAGCTCCATCCGAAGCAGAGGAGACGCTATGCAGGAAAGGCGAATTGTCGAGCAAAGTCGTCGTTCAGTCTGCAGCGAAGCACCGCAAATGGCGAAGTGAACTCCAGACGGAAATGATGAGGAAAATGACGCGAGAAGACGCCGAAGTGGACACGAAAGAGCAGATCCGATAAATGTCGCTAGGTTCGGCATGAGGCGAAACCCTAGCAGAGCGGCGCGTGGGAGAAGACGACATTATATATATATATATATGTATGTAGATATTATTACTATTATTAATACTATTAAGTTTTCTTATTAAATCAATTTAATATACCTTACCTCGGTCGAGCCCTACACCAAGTAAAGAATTCGTCTTCCTTCACTCAGCGCCCTTCGGGCCAAGAGATTGACAATATCTTGCTATATAACCAGACTGACGGCACCAATAGCAAGAGTTAGAGCCCATCAAACGTTCACCTTTTTCTTTCGCATTTGGCACAAGTAACTACAACACCTTGAGTCGTACCTATGGTAATTCCACTCGAATTGTTCTTAGACTTCTTCCAATTTGAACCCTCTGGTTGATCCATATGAGGGTTGTAGATGAACCAATGCACTCAATAAACAACTCAAACTCGGCTCGATTAAGACTCGATAATATCTGTTCAAATTAGTAAATAAACAAGTTTAAACAATTTTTAAAAGCTCGGAACTTAAATACACTAACTAGGAACATAGTCAAGCTTGTTCATTTATGTTTACGAACAAATTCATTTCTTGTTCAACAAATCATTAAAATTTTGATATTAAGCTCAATGATAACTCGCTTTATATATGATATATTTAAATAAAATTTAATTAACTAGAATTTATTTAATTATAGATTTAATAGTAATATATTATTATATCAATAATATTTTTAATTATTTATTAATTATATATTCCTTTTATTAGAGTTTAGCCGTTAGATGTGAAAATATATAAAATTTGTGTGGTATGTATGAAATATCCTTAAAATTAACTTTAAAGCCCCACAAACCTCACTTTCCCTCTAGCCTCTCACAGTTTTATGTTTTCGAGTTTTGCCTGAAACATAAGAAACCCTAAATTGTTAGGGTCTTCAAACATCGAAGGCAACAACGAGATCCTGGTATGCATGGATCTTTGATGTCTCTCGTATATCTCCATTTTCCATGTTGCTCATAAATTTTACCAGATTTAAAAGTGGTTTGCAATTATTGTAAGTTATATATGATTAAGAATAAGAATGATGCAACAACTCGATATGAAAGGCATTTACAAAAATATCCAAAAAAACTAGGAAAATGACAAGTGCATGTCACTATGAGAAAACTAACAACTACATTTGAATGTAAGAATCGGGTGCAAACTCAGAAGTATGAGTATGATCGTGTTGAAATATGAGAGATTACTTCTCATACAAGAATGGTTCATGAATTACCTTTTATTTTTATAGAATTTACAATCAATAAAATAGTAGGTGCGATCAACAACAACAACAACAAAGCCTTAATCCCACAAAATGGGGTCGTCGGCTACATGAATATTTTTCCTCCATTCCATCCTATTTAGTGTCGTATATTCATTTAATTCTAATAAATTAAGATCATTTTTATACAATAAGCCCAAGTCTTCCTAGGTCTACCTCTGTCTTTTTAATAAAAGTCGAATATAAAACATCTACTCTCCTAATCGGATCATCAGATGGTCAACGTTTAATGTGACCAAACCATCTAAGACGGCTCTCTCTAATTTTGTCCGTCATTGGAGCTACACCAACCCTACTACGGATATATTCAATTTGCATTTTGTCTCTAAGCGTAAAGCCACTTATTCGTAAAATTACTTATTGATATTTCATATGAAAATCTAGATACCGTTTGAAATTTTAGCTCGTTTAAATACCGGTTCATCTGTCATAAATAAATCATGTAAAAATCAAACTTAAACATTAAAAAATTTAAACAAGTCAAGCTTAAACAATATATGAAAGCTCGACACAAGTCAAGTCGAACATGAACAACTTATAATTTTACCAAGCCAAGTCCGAACAATGATATAATCGGCTCGGCTTAATTACAAACCTATTCATATGGCCTTTTATTTCTTCAGTGCTCTTCCTCTTGTGAATCTTCATATGCTTATAAGTAAGTTGATAATCAATCTCCACTCTTCTGACTCGTTCCACTAATACCGAGTATTCATCGATCCCTAAATGTAATAACAATTGTTTGATAGAATCCTTTAATCCCAAAAGAGATTTGTAGCACTTTTCTTCTGCAGTAGCAATCAACTGTGGTCATACCTCGATAGTATAGTGAATTCTACTTCGTACTTCATGATTGTCTTCTCTCCTTGCCATAAATTGATAAAATTGTCCTGCATCTGTCGTCGAGCAGCTAGGGGTACAAACCACCCTAAAAATGTCCACAAACTCCTCCCAACTTATATTCATATTACGTATGTCCCCTAACCTGTCTTGATGTTGTCCACATCACCACCATTCGGCTTCTCCATCCAACATAAACATTGTCAACAGTATTCTTCTTTCATCCGGACAAGCCATGTTATTTAATATCTTTCTATCCTTATTAGCTAGTTCTCCACTTCAATGGGATCTTTAGTTCCCTTGAACAAAGGTGGATACTGTTTTTGAAATATCTTTTGGTACTATTAAAGCGATTGTATTACTTCAAATAGGTTGCGATCTGGACTCTTGAATCAGCTAAATCATCACCGCAATCATTTGGGTGAGGACATTCGTGTTCACATTAATAGTAGGTAGTAATTCTTTGTTTTATATTGGAACTCTTATTCTATGATTTCAGGTGTACCACTATGTCTGAACAGATAATAACTAATCCCTTGAGTCATATTTTATTTTTATAATTATTACAATTTCTTATAATTATCATATTGGCTCTTCCAACAAGATTTTATTAATTAATCCTAAATCTTAGGCTTTGATAGTACTTTTGTCACGACCCGGCCTGGGACTTGGAATTAATCAAGATAGAAACTGACGGTCGGACGATGGGAACTAAATTTTTTATATTCGTCTGCAATTTAACAAATAAAAGAGAGACTAATCAAATTAAATTAAAACAATATATTTAAAATTATCTCGTTACTACTTGTCCGCGTCTTCTATAAATGTTACTTAAATAGCCTGAAAAGGTTTGTTTAAAATAACAATAAGCTAAACAAGTCAGTGAATATTCATACTTACAAACTACAGTAATACAAGAGAAAATGAAACAATATCCATCTTAGTCAAGTTTTTAATAAATCAATAAAAGTATTTAATGTTATTCAAAGAACTGTGTTATATCAATAGCATATCAATATCATTTTATATCTGTACAACCATCATAAGAGCATCGTCTAAAAATTGTGTCAATTAAGACATACTGATATAAATATCATTTTTCATATACGTGCACGGATGACTTGGTGTTCCCCTACTAGTACCATCAAGAGGTGACTCCATCATAGTCAAGCATACACATACAATCACTCTATGTATATTATATCATTCATAATTTCATATCACTCAACATGTAATACTATAATGCATCAATTATTTCATAATATGTGACTAGAAGCATTTGTATCAAAATGATCAATAAAATTTAATAAAAAAATCAATTTCAATATTAGTTATGAAAATTTTTATTTTTCATTATTCGACCGTCTGTACTTGCCTTAGTTAATTCCAATCTTTGGGTGGGGTTATGACAAAAGTGATATCAAGGTCAAGGTTTAAAATTAATGCAATATTAATAAAAGAGTCAATAGGATAAATATAAAAGATACTTTTAATAATAATAAAATCAAAATTTTAAGTTAACTCATTAATAACTCAAGCAAAGGGATAACCTAAAATTATTGAAGAAAGGAGTCTGATAGAATATGATGAATTACAATCAACGACACAAGTAAACACAAATATCTTGACCCAGATGATTGGTGCGATGACAATTGATCAAGGGGTCCAAATCATAGATTAGTGAGAATGAGACAGTTGCTAGTGGATAAAAGATATTTCAAGATTTGTGTCCATTATTTGAGGAAACAGAAGATTTAATTGAAACATAGAATTGGATAATGCAAAATGAGAAAAAATTAGATATTATGACCTGTCCAGATGAAGAAGTGTCATTAGCTACATTTAAACTAGAAGGAGAAGTTGAAAGATACTGGAGCGGTCAGCATCAGAATAGGCTAAGGGACATACCCAACATGATGGTAAGTTGGGAGGAATTTGTGGAGCAATTTAGAGAGTGGTTTGTACCCTTATTTGCTTGAAGATAAATGCAAGACAAATTTATTAGATTAATACAAGGCGAGAAGACGATCATGTAGTATAAAACAGAATTCATTGTATTGTCAAGGTAAGCGCCACAGTTGATCGTTAATGCAGAAAAAAGTGCTACAGATTTCTTTCAAGATTCAAGGATTCAATCAGACAGAGGTTGGTGCTTTTGGGGATCGACGAATACTCAGTTTTAGTGGAATGAGCTAGAATAGTGGACATCGATTATACGCTTACTCCGAAGCGTAAGGAGACACACAAGAGGAAGAGTAATGATGAAGAGCATGTGGACCAATTAGAGAGATCCAATCGGAAGAAGTCTAATTTCAACTCAGGTGGATTTATTAGAGGTACGCCTCAGAGTAAAATAATCACTTGGGTCAAATGTGAAAGATAATATAAGGGTGAATGTTTGATGGGCTCTAACACATGCTATTGGTTTCAGTCTGGTTATATCGTAAGATCTTGTCCATTGCTTAACCACAATAGCACTAAATATTAGAAATCAGATGGAGCCCCTCCACAGAAGACGATAAGTGGGCAAAGAATGATAGAGTCTATAGCATCATCTCCTACCCTAGTTCAACCAAGACAACATGTTTGGCCTCGAGTTTATTATCTTACTCTTAGTGAGCCTGAAGAATCTACTGTTGCTGATATTGATAGGATCTAATAAGTTCGGCATTTCCTTGCATATAAGGATGTTTTCCTAGCGTATTTTCTTGCTTCAGTAACTGTGTATCATTTTAGTTATCATATTTTTTTAGTTTGGTTATCCTAGTTATATTATCCCATCTCAGTTGATGAAGTTCAGTTGAGTCGTCTTGTATCGGGTCGTTACTTTACATGGATCACTTGTCATTTTAACTAGTGACCTCTAGTTTCAGCATGAAATTCATGGATAGTACATGTTGAGTTGCTTAATGAGAGATGGCTTGCATAAATGTAAAAGAATATTGTTATTGAAGTACCTTATCTGGTAAAAGTTTTAGACGGTGCTCCTGAGATGGTTGTACAAACATAAAATGATATATACATGTTATTAATATAGTAAAACACATTGAATATCAAGACATATTGTAAGAGATCATGTTCATAATAACAACAACAACAAAGCCTTAATCCCACTAAGTGGGGTCGGCTACATGAATCATTTTTCTCCATTGCGTCCTATTTAGTGTCAAATTTTCGTTTAATTCTAATAAATTAAGATCATTTAATAAGTGATCATATTCATAAAGTATCAAAAATTTTATACTGAATTATTAAAAGCTTAACTGACATGCATGTTTTTTTTTGTCGCTTTAATTCTGGAGTGTGAGTATTCAATAGCTATAGTAAGCTCACTATTGTTTAAACTAACATTTCAAGTTTAATTAAGTGATTTAAAAGATGAGTAATAAAAGAGAACATGTTTATAGCAGACACAGATAACTAGTAATGAGGTAACTTAATTGTATTGCTTTAATTTATTTTCTTTAATGGTTCTTTCATTAATTAAATATTAATTGCGGAAAAAATATAGAATTTTTATTTTTTACCGTCCAACTATCTGTACCAGGCTTGTTTAATTCCAAGCCGCGGGCCTAGTCATGACAATATTGTTCCAGAAAGCCCACATTTTCTAAAAAAGTACAAACTCTTTATAAAAGACAAATTCAATAATAAACAATATGTTTTCCTACTTATGATGCTCATAAAAATAGGCAAAAACATATTCAAAATATAAGCAAAAAATGGTCCAAAGTAGTTAGTGCCAACACCCAACAATGGTTTGAAGAATCTTATTCCAAGAACAAGAGGGGTAGGAGAAGAGAGGTGCCAAGAATCATTCTAAACGTTAATCTATAGTTCATACAACATCAATGAGGATCCGTGTTGATATAACTAGGAAGAAGATGAATAAATTACACTTTAAATAAAAACCAGAAGACGGTCTATTCATGCACACTTTCATTCAAACTTTCATTCACAAAGCTTGCATCATTGGAATATTTATGACTTGTACAAGCCGTCTGTACATCTGCATTGCTCTGATTATTAGAAATTTAATAAAGCATCTCTTGTATAGCAATAATAGTAACTAAACAACTATGCTACATTGTATGGGGGAATGTGATTGATTGCATTATATGAACTTGCCTAGAGAAACTCGGGTGATTGAAAGTTTATTTTAGGAACACCTTAGACTATCTTGTTTTGGGGAATGTGATTGATTATATTTTCCAAAAGTACAATATGGTTTGCACATAACTATTATTGACCTTGAACAGATGACATTTGCCATATGATTAAATTAAATTTTGAATAGCACGGGACTATATAATGGCAGTAGAATACATATCACTATCTTTAGTTTCTGACAAGGCTACATTGGGCTTGAACCAAAAGATGCCTGGGGCAAGCGAGAAGGTGCATTAACTTAAATCCGAAACACAAACAGGGGTGGGCTGCATTGAATCTGACAAGATTGTGCATCTCCTATGCACTTCGTTCCGAGATGTTCTAGTCTCATTTTCCAATTTCTGTGTTTGATAGCCCAATCGTTATCATAGAATAAGCGACATAAAGTATCAATATATGAGCGCTACAATGATTTTCATTCCAGATAGCATCATCCTTATGATTATTAGTCCCAAGAGTAGCATCCAATGTACAAAAAGAAAGAAATAAAACCATGGAAACTTTCTAACATAAATGCAACTCACCATCCTGCTTACAACAGCAGATTTCCTCCAAAATCCTGTTGCACGCTCCTGGACGAAGTCATGAGGAGGCTGAGAGAATCTTTGATGGCTGTCACTGCACGGGGCTGAAAATAGATTTCATCTGAAGTTTAATGAATAATCACAAATATAGTAAAAGGATCGGAGGCTCATAAAAAATATGATGAATGGATTACACTTCTCCGTGCTTGAAGTCTCTCTATGAATCTCTTTCTCCCAATGCTTCCATTGTCTAATCTACAAAAAGCTTTATCGAATTATATCATCCATCTTTATGGAGATCGTGTGGATTCCTGCACATGAAAATAAACAAGTTCCCTAACTTTACCCTGGCTCCTCCCAGAACCATAGTGGCAGCACTAAACACTACATGAGCAACGGCAAGTACAAAGATGAAGATGTGTAGCTGATGCAATGCTTCAAGAGAAAGCAACTGAACCTTGCCCTGTAATTAGACAATTAAAATCAAAAGATTCAGAATTCCCACGTAGAACATTTAGTGTAGTACAACACAATGAGATACTGAGGGCTTATTTGGGATTGCATTTTTTTTTCTTTTACTTTTATTTTAAGAATATGTTTATTTACCGCATCTTTCTGTATATATATATTTTTAAAAACAAATAGTATGTTTTATAAAAACACTCAAAACATCTAAAGGTTGTTTGGAGTGTTCTTAAATAAACTGAACATGTTATACTGTACCTAACATATCTTATTTTAAATCAAAACATAAACAAAAATAATAAAAATATAAAAATTAAAAGTGATTCCATATGTCTCAGTAAGCATTTCTTCAATTATTATTAAAGCATGCACATGGCCATAGAAAATAAAAAATAAACAGAAAATGCATGATTTCACGAGACATCTAAAGAGTTCATACTTGGAACAAAATTACTTGGCTAATGTTGTCAATAAGGTCTACGAATATATCTCGGGCATCATAACAGTTATGTTTGTAAAGCCCCGTTCCAAATATTCGTGGAAAAAGAAATGAATAGTCGGAAGAAGAAACGAAGAAGCGAAGATGAGGAAGCGAGTTGGGTAGCCAAAGAAATGAGAGATGAAGCGGAAGGATCGGGAAGCCCAGGAGTTCAGTTGGCCTATAAATTGATGTGAGACAAAAGGGAGATC
Source organism: Papilionanthe hookeriana x Papilionanthe teres (assembly GCA_022702705.1). Lineage (NCBI taxonomy): Eukaryota > Viridiplantae > Streptophyta > Magnoliopsida > Asparagales > Orchidaceae > Papilionanthe > Papilionanthe hookeriana x Papilionanthe teres. The sequence continues at coordinate 28,333,201 of CM040423.1, forward strand.
CGAAAGTAGAAGAAATCCTAGCGACTTACCTTGGAGTCGAGCAACGTGCAAAGGAGAGGAGCATAGCGCGGGAGAAGTCCTAGCCGACGACGAGGAGGCCGCAGGAAGTATCGGTGTCGAGTTGGAGTAGTAGAGAGGACGACGTCGACTCCTCGAGCGGGACGGAGCCAAGCGTAGAGGAAGAAGTTGTGCGTTGGCGGGTAAGGGCTTCGACCAACCAGTAAACAAGAAGGGAGAGGAAGGAGGTGTCGCATCGAGAACTCATACGAAAGAAGAGCAATCATGCGGTTTTTCCTACCGCGAGAAGCTATCAAGCCCTAGCTTGTTGTCGAGCAAACGAGAGATCTCTCGTACATTGTTTGACAAAAGAGGTGAGGGTTTAATTTACGTGATTTAATTATAATAATAATAATAATATATAATTAATATATATATATTTATTTTATTTATTTAAATAGAAAAATAAGCATGATTATATAAAGTAAAATAATAAAAAATTTTAACTACTTAAAATAATTTAAATTATTAAAATTGCAATAACATAATCAATTAAATTTTAATATAAATACTATGTTTATTTTTGGCGTTTCATTTTAGAAGAGTTGACGTCAAGGCAAACCGATTAACAGATTAATCGACATTGAGATGAGTACTCATGTTTTTATTCTATAGTAATATTTTGTTTCTTTTAGACCAAATGCATTCACCAGTACAATCAATAGTTATGCTGAAATTACTGTGAACTCGGGATTTTGAATTATAGTGATTTTTTGTTCATATTGTAGGAATGATATGTGTGCACATCATTATTGAATGATTTGATTGTTATATAAATGAAAAATGAATGTTTTATTTTATTATAAGGTGATATGTTTATTGAATACTTGTATGAGTGTGATTGACTATGATGGAGTCACTCCTTGATGGTACTAATGGAGAACACTAATGTAGCCGTACATGTATATGGAAAAAGATATTAATATTGAAGTACCTTAATTATTACAAATTTTTAGACGGTACTCCTGTGACGGCTGTATAGATATAAAATGATATTGATATGTTACTAATATAGTAAGACTCATTGAATAGCATCAAATATTTATATTGATTTTTTTAAAGGTTTAACTAACATGCATATTATTTTCTTTTTCTATTGTATTACTATAATTAAGGGGTATGAATATTCACTACTTGTTTAGCTCACCATTATTTTTAGACTAACTTTTCAGGTTAATTTTAAGTAATTAAAAGATGAGCGATATAAGAAAAAATATTTATAGAAGACGCAGATAGCCAATAACAGGGAAATTTTAAATATATTACTTTAATTTAAATTGATTAGTGGCTCTTCCATTAGTAAATGTTATTTTTAGATAATGAATATCAAAAATTTAATTCTCGCCGTCCGACTATCTATTACCATCTTTGTTAGTTTCAAGCCCCAGGCCGAGTCGTGACAATACTTTTCATTATTTAACGCACGAAACAAAATAAAAATAGCCTATAAAATAAGCAATTTGATATTATGTTGCTTAATAGTAATGACCAACACTTGCACCAATATGCAATTACTGCTTCTGAAAAATACCATACTTTGGAACAATAAAAGCATATCATGACACTCTTTGATGAAGAGCATCCAATTGCTTCTAAAAGTCTTCATGTTGGCAACGCTCTTACACATGAGGCCAAGCATCACAGCCATCCGATGGCTTCTTGATTGCGGTTTGATCAATGGCCAGTGATAATGGGACTTTTGTTTTAGATAGGCCATTTTATGATTCTAATAAAATCAATTAATTCATTTCAATTTACTTTTTTCATATTGAAGCAACTGTTTATATCATTTAATCTACAGTAGCAAATCCAAAACTCCGCTTTAGGTTGCATGCAAAGGGTTGATTAAATCAATGGAAGGAATTAATTAATGATATATATATATATATATATATATATATATATATATATATATATATATATATATATATTTGTATATATCCTAAGATATTCCTCATTATCCCTTTCACTTCACTCAGTTCCACGACATGTTACTGGGCAATCTCGTGTGCAAAGCGAATTGGAGAGGTAAATTAGAGCCATGTCTTAGGTTTGGATCGCAGGGGAGAAAACTGAAGTCCTAATACAAATTAAAGTATTTGATGTAAGGTAAGTAATGTATATGAATACTTATACTGAATTACTTTTAGTTTATAATTAAACTAGGAATTTATTTTATTTTTGTATTCGCTGTGAACTACAGCCTAGAAATGGAGAACTACTCTCAGGTAGGTAATGTGAGAGGAAAAAATGAAGCTTTTATATATGATTAATAGATATAAACGTTTATAATAAATTTCGTTTTATCTTGAAGTTCTTTTAATTTATGTTAACTTTGCTGTGAACCATGTCAGTTTTAGCTGTAAGAATCGATAAGAGAATATAGACAAAGAGTGGAAGGAAAAACTAGAATGCGGGGAAATCATTTTGAGGTAAAATCAACAAAATGAAAAGTATTTTTATGTCATGACCCGGCTCAGGGTTTGGTATTAATCAAGACGAGAACGGACGGTCAGACAATGTAAATAAAATTTTCTATAATAACTCCAAATTTAACAGATGAAAGAGCCACTACAAATAAATTAAAACGGTATAATTTATAATTACCTCGTCGATGGTTGTCCGCGTCGTTTAAAAACTTTTTCCCTTCTATTGCTTATCTTTTAATCACATAATTAACTTGAAAAGTTAGTTGAAAATAATATGAGCTAAACAAACTAGTGAATACTCATAGTTCTAAACTACAACAATATAAAGAAAAGAAATAACAATATGCATGTCAGTTAAGCTTCTTTATAAATCAATATAAAAATTTGACAAGTTATTTAAAGGGGTTTATATTCTTGTCATATCCATATCATTTCATATATATACAACCATCACAAAGACACCGTCTAAAATTTATACCACTTAAGGTACTTCAATATCAATGTCCTTTTCTATTTACATGCACGCGTAAATTAGTATTCCTCCACTAGTACAATTAAGAGGTCATCCATCATAGTCAGTCATGTGCATAAAAGCAGTCAATATAAACATATGTATTCATAGCATTCAATTCAACATACCATAGAAAACATACATCAGATATATAAGTAGTTACAACATCCATAACAATGACTAGTATAGAAAAATAATATCTCATTCAAAATAATGCACAAATTTCGTCAACTGCAAACATAGTTGAGAATAAACAATTTACCACTATAATTTAAAAGTACAAATACTAACCTCGATGTCGATCAAATTGCTATGTGGTTTATCTTGAAGTAAGCCTAACAAAATATAAATTATAATTAATTTATTATTTTAATAAGCTATTATTTTTCATTACTTAATTGTAATCATGCTTAATTTACAGTAGAAGAAAAGCCAGTTGTTGCAACAGCGAAAGGTTCAGTGAGTAATGTCACATTTGCACCTGATGCTTTCTAAAGAGGAGCTGCAGGGCTATCTTGATTTGCAGTCCGAACATTATCCCTTGTAGTATGGTCAGGGGAAGGGGCAATTACATCAGATACCAACTCCTGTCTTGTGGTGAGTCCCTCCTCAGGTGGAGCCAATGTGTCCAGAGCAGTGGAGAGTTCCTGCTTTTGACTATTGGTTCTCAACTGTGGGTGCAATCTGAAACATTTCTCCTGCGGGTGTCCAAATATCTTGCAATGCTTGTAGTAGTGAGGTTTTTGTTCCAGAATGATTTTTTGCCAATAACCATTATGAGCAAAGCCAAGCCAGACTTCTTCTACAACTGATAATGTAATATCTCTCTCCATCAAAATCCTTGCAGTAGAAAGCCTTGAGAAATGAATTATGGGTGTGTCTACCTGCATAGATTTTCTTAGGATAGTCCCATTTGCATATAAGATAGGTTGGTCAAAGAATTGAAGCTCGAGTTCAGGTAATGAGAACCAGATATGCGCAAAAGGGAGTTCTTAACTATGATCAAAATCAGGAGTCCATTTGAGCATAAACGATTCCTTGACCAACCTCAATAGTCTCCGATAGTTAGGGCACGACTATCCTCCGCCGCTCCTCCTTCCTTTACTCAAGTTAGGTTTTCACACACAAACCTTCTTCCTCTCTTCCTCTTCGACTCGACTTCGACTCCCAACCACTAACTTTCTTCCTCCTGATTCATCTTCCTATGCACGGTACCGATGCTGCCTTCTCCGCTCGACAGAGAAGCCGCCTCTACCCTACCCTCACGTCGTCCTCTTCGCATGCCGCAGAACCCACTGGCAAGCCGATTTATATAGGTGAAATCACCTTCTAAATTTTCGACCTCTTGTTTCCTCTTCTTCAGCTGTTCGTTTCCTCTCCCTTTTCCCAATTTATCGTTTTCCTCTTCAATTTTTGTTCATTTTTGCTTCTATGTTCTTTCATTCCCCCCCCTTGAAGTGAATTTGATTTAAGAACCCAATAAAATAAAATAAAGTTGGCATTTCTAGATGATTAATATAAGAAGGCAAGCTTAGGGAAGAATTTTGCCAAAAGACTGACCCAATAACCCAAGTGAGATTTGAAATTGTTAAAATAAGGAACAAATTTCAATATAATTTTTGTTCATTGTTGTATATAAGTAAATTTATTTGTCATGGGTTTGCATTTAGAATTTATTATATATTGGACATGTTTGATTCAATTGACAGAGTACGATTCATGCTAATAATTGTTATGTTCAGCTTAAAAAATATCTATCACAAATATTGGTTATTACCTATAACATTGTATTTCTTCTGCATATTAATAAAGTGACTTTCACGGATAAATTTAAGTTGTCTATGCATATGAAATAATCAAAACAGAAAATGATGATTGATAAAATGTTATGTATGTTATGACAGACTGACAACCATATTGATGACCTGCATAGGGAAGATAAGATGACATAGTTTTGATAGAAAAATAATTGAACATTCGAGCCTTGATGTTAAGATTGGCACGAATCAATTAATATCAAGGAGCCATTGATAAGAGTGCACTGTGAGGATAACCAGTTTTTATCAGTAGTTATTATGACCGCTGACAATTAAGTACCAATCAAATGAAATAAAATATATGAAAACCTATGCAGATATAATATGATATTTCTAAGATAAAGAAACTTGACCAACAACAACAACAAAGCCTTAATCCCACTAAGTGGGGTCGGCTACATGAATCCTTTTTCTCCATTGCGTCCTATTTAGTGTCAAATTTTCGTTTAATTCTAATAAATTAAGATGATTTTTTATGCAATAAGCCCAAGTTTTCCTAGGTCTACCTCTGCCTTTCTTAACATAAGATGTATTTAAAACATCTACTCTCCTAATCGGATCATCAGGTGGTCGACGTTTAATGTGACCAAACCATCTAAGGCGACTCTCTCTAATTTTATCCATCACTGGTGCAACACCAACCCTATTACGGATATATTCATTTCGCATTTTGTCTCTAAGTGTAAAGCCACTCATCCACCTAATCATTCTCATCTCGGCAACACTTAACTTAACATTATGTTACTCTTTTAAAGACCAACATTTAGCACCATAGAGCATTGAAGGTCTCACCACCATCTTATAAAATTTTCCTTTCAGTCTAAGCGGTACTTTTCTATCACACAAAAGGTCGGACGCATTCCTCAACTTCAACCAACCAACCTGAATTCTACTATTAACATCCCCATCTATATCACCATCGCTTTGAACAATGGACCCGAAATATCTAAATCGTTCACACCTTTTAATAATTTGATCACCCAAAGTTACACTTCTGTCACAAGGCCTACTATTACTAAAATTACATTTCATGTATTCAGTTTTAGTTCTACTCAAACGAAGACCTTTAGACTCCAATGTAGACCTCCATAATTCAAGTTTTTCCTAGACTTTTTCTCTTGTCTTATCCACAAGGAGGATATCATCAGCAAAAAGCATACACCAAGGTACATCCTCCTGTAAATGCCCAGTAAGACCATCCATAAATAAAGCAAAAAGATATGGGCTTAAAGCCGATCCTTGATGTAAACCAACGAAATAGTAAAATATTTGGTCAATCCTCCTTCGGTTCGAACACATGTAACGGCTCTAGCATACATATCCTTAATGACTTGAATATAAGTCATATCAACACCTTTCTTCTCGAGGACTCTCCAAAGAACATCTCTAAGAACCTTATCGTAAGCTTTTTCTAAATCAATAAAAATCAAATGTAGATCCTCCTTATTATCTCTGTACTTCTCCATCAAACCTCTCAATAAATGTATAGCTTCCATGGTAGACATGCCCGGCATAAATCCAAATTGATTATGAGAAACCTTCGTAATACGTCTTAACCTATGTTCAATTACACCCTCCCATAATTTTAAAGTATGACACATCAATTTAATACATCTATAATTTGCACACTCTTGTGCATCTCCTTAATTCTTAAAAATGGGGACCAAATGCTCTTTCTCTACTCCTCAAGCATCTTTTTAGTTTTTAAAATAATATTTAAAAGTATAGTAAGCCAGGAAACCCCCAAATCACCTAAACATTTCCACACTTCAATTGAGATATCATCAGGCCTACAGACTTTCCCCCCTTGGTTTTCTTTAAAGCCTCATCAACTTCTTTTTTACTAATGCGACGGTAAAAATGAAAAGTTTTATTATTATTAACAATATTAAGATCACTAAAGTCGAACGTACTTTCAGCATCTTCATTAAAAAGTTTATCAAAATAACTCACCCACCTATGTTGAATATCTTTTTCTAAGAAAAGCACTTTTTGATTTTCATCTTTAATACACTTTACTTGAGTTAAATCTTTACTTTTCTTTTCTCTTAGTTTAGCTAGTTTATACATATATTTTTCACCGTCCTTAAGTATCTAACATGTTATAAATATCACTAAAAGTAGAATTTTTAGTGTCGCAGATTATTCTTTTAGACTTCACTGTGACCGTTTTATATTTTTCTCGATTCTCTACCCTTTTACATTTAAACCAATTTTTATAACATAACTTCTTATATTTTATCTTTTCTGCACATTATTATTCCACCACCAACTATTTTTATTTATAAAAACTTTTCTTTTGATTCTCCAAGTACATCTTTAGCCACTTGTTTAATAGTATTATTTAATTTTTCTCACATAGCATTCGCGTCTTCATGGACATCCCAAATATTTAAATCTTGAATTTTACTCATAAAAATAATTTTATTTGTCTTTTAGGTGCCCCCATCTTATTCTACGATGTTGAATCCTAGTATAATTTATTTTACAACTCTTCATCTTAAAATCTAGAACTAATAATCGATGTTGGGTACTTAATTCCTCACTTGGAATGACCTTACAATCCTTACAATCTCGACGATCTCTTCTTCTCATAAAAAATAATCAATTTGTGTTTTATTAGATCCATTCTTATAAGTAATAAGATGCTCGTCTCTTTTCTTGAATAAAGTATTAGTAATAATCATATCATACGCTAAAGCAAAATCTAAAATGGTTCTACCTTCTTCATTAATCGCTCAATAACCGTAACCACCATGAATATTTCTGAAATCTTCTACCACTCTACCGACATGTCCATTTAAATCTCCTCCAATAAAATTTTTTCTTCAAGGGGTATCAAGTGTATTAAGTCTTCTAAATCATTCCACAATTTATATTTAGAGCCTATGTTTAAACCAAGTTGAGGAGCATAAATATTAAAAATCTTAGTATCAATAATAATCTTAAGTGTTATAATTTTATCTCCAACTCTATTAATTTTAACAACATTATCTTTCAAACTCTTATCTATAATTACACCTACATCATTTCTAATACGACTTTTACCAGAATACCATAATTTAAAACCTAAGTTATCAATCTCCTTAGCTTTTTCTCCAACCCATTTAGTTTCTTGAATACATAAGATACTTATATTTCTATGGATCATAATATCAACCAATTCCATTAATTTACCATTGAGAGTACCTATATTCCAAGATTCTATCCTAATACTAGTATCATGGACTAACTTCTTTACCCGCATCCGTCCGTAATGTGAGAACCCTTGCTTACTTGACACTACACCCGGCGCCGGTGTAGCGGCCTCGCACACTTTCCACCGTATTGCGCATACGTCGCTTCTGTGGACGCCTCAAGCAATTACACAATGATCAAAAGGATTCATGTCATGATTTTTTGTTCGATAAGTTTTACGCTGGCTGTCGACTACCTAACGCAACCCTCCACTTTTCACATCCGGGCTTGGGACCGACAACGGCAGTGTTAAGATAAAGAAACTTGACCACATAATAAAAATGAAGGTAAATTAAATGCACATAAACAATACAAAGTATAATGAATGAAATATTTGTTTGTAGCAAATTTTACTAGTTCTTATCATATTTTCATGCATTGCTTTTAATTATATTTTATGTACTTTCGAGTATTAAAGTATATTTACTTTTTTAATGTTGTTGTTACTTACGTTAGTTACTGACTAATATGCATGCTACGTCTTCTTCGCATGTTAAATTTTATTTTAATAATATTTATCTCACTGAGCACGAAGCTTACAAGATTTTACTATGTTGCTTTGCAGAGAGGAGTAAGTTTTAATTAAAATTTAGTCGGGTAAGTATGCATGTAATTAAGGCTTTAAGGAAATTTGGATAACAAAAAATAGGTCCCTGAGCCTAAAAACTATGCAATGTAATAGAAAATTTTAAGATCACGTTGTCTTACCTTGCATGATGAGTTCCTCAACATAGCCATCTACATTCATTCTCTCTCACTCTTTCATCGCTATTCTCCTTTTATAACTTTCTTTCCCCTTCCCATTAACACAGATCCACTCTCCATATGGATTTAAATGATGGCAGGCATGTCAGTTTAATTCGATCCATCCTATCTTTTTCCTGACAACCAAATTAAAACAATAATCATCTATCTAAAGATTCCTCCAAATATTCATTCATCCTCACTCTCTTATCCACCTCCCAACGTTATTTAGCAGAACAAGCCTTCCCTCCACTAAAATAACCACGTCCTTTCACTATCTTAGGGACCCATAACATCCAACAAAAGAACATTGTGGCAAAAAAATATAAGCCTAGTGCGTATAAAAGTTTCAGAGTAATAAGATCAACATACATGATTGACGATTTACCAAACTAACTCATCCTAGGAATCCAATCAAACTAAGGCCTTTCATCTTAAGAATTGTCAGAGGTATTTCCTAAAGAATTGTCAAGGCCACCACCAAAATAAGAAGTTGAGTTTAGTATTAATGTGCATCCAGGAACATCTGTAATTTTCAAATCTCTTTACATGATGGCTCCGAAGGAATTGCAAGAATTGAAATATTAGTTGCAGGAACTGATAAATAAAGGTTTTAACAGGCTGAGTAATTCACATTGGAGTGCTCTAGTTTTGTTTGTCAGAAAGAAAGATGGATTGATGCGGTTGTTTATTGATTATAGAGAGTTGAACAAAGTGAAAATCAAGAACAAATATCATTTGCCCAATATCAATTATATATTTAATCAGTTAGAAGGTGCTACTTTATTTTCCCAAATAGATTTAAGATCGGGATGTCACATAGTCAGAGCAGATATTACTAAGACAATGTATGGTTATTATGAATTCTTAATTATGCATTTTGGTTTAACTAATGCTCCTGCTATTTTTATGAATTTGATGAATCAAATTTCCATGTCGTAAGTGTATCAGTTTATTATTAGTTTTATTGACGATATTCTGATTTATTCAAGAACTGATAAGAATCATAATACGCATTTGAGGATTATATTAGAATTCTTAAAGTTGAATCAACTATATGCAAAATTTTTTAAATGTGAATTTTGGTTGTGAAGTATTGCATTTTTTGGGACACATTATAAATGTCAAGGAATCTCAGTTGATCCTCAGAAGGTGAAAGCAATTGTGAATGACCTACTCCAAAGAAGATTACTGAAGTACGCAATTTTCTTGGTTTGGATGGATATTACAGGACATTGTAAAGGGATTTTAAAAGATAGCTATGTCGTTGTCCAAACATATGAAAAAGGATATTCAATTTAAGTGTATTGCAGAAAATGAGCACAGTTTTCAAGAGTTGAAGAAACATATAACAATTGCAACAGTTTTAACTATCCCATCAGGTACATAAGGATTTCAAATTTACAATGACGCATCATTGTGAGGCTTGGGATGTGTTTTAATGCATATAAAAAGAAGATAGCCCATTCATCCAAGCAATTGAAGCCAAACGAAAGGAACTATCCGACGCATGACTTGGAGTTAGCTGTTGTAGTATTTGCTCTTAAGATTTGGCCACATTACTTATATGGCGTGAAATATAAAGTCTTCACTGATTATAAAAGTTTGAAGTACATTTTCACATAAAAAAAAATTGAATTTGAGGCAGCGAAGATAGTTAGAGCTGATCATAGATTATGATCTAGATATATAGTATTGTCTTGGTATAGCAAGTGTAGTTGTCGATGCGTTAAGTCGTAAATCCACAGATAGTGCGAGTTGGATTGTCACTCAAGAGTCAAAATTGATTAAAGAAATTGATGCACTACATTTGGAAGTTAAAAGACCAGAAGATAGTGAGGATTTACATCAACTGACAGTGCAACCAACTTTGATGGATATAATCAAAGAAACACAGAAAATTAGCAGAGAATATCCAAAACTATTGAAACAACTTCAATCAAGAAAGAATGTTGATATGAGAGTTGATGAAGATAGTGTAATAAAAAATAAACTGTAGTTACGATTATCTATTGATTCTGATTTGAGACAAGAAATTCTACATGAACCTCATCACTCAGGATACACAATCCATCAGGCAACACTAAAATGTACAAGAATTTGAAATTGATACTTTCGTGGCCAGGTCTGAAGAAGGGTGTTGCTCAATATGTAACTCAATATCAAGTTTGTCAGATTGTAAAGGTTGGGCATCAGAGACCCAGCAGATTGCTACAATCATTGTCGATACCTGAACCAAAATGAGAAGAAATGCTAAGAATTTTGTTATGGGATTTTCTTGATCCAGACAGGGTCATGAGAGCATTTGAGTTATTATTGAGTGGCTAACAAAGTCGGCTCACCTTTTGTCAATCAGACAATAGATTCAGTTGAAAAGCTGATCAGATTGTATATCAAAGAAACTATCATATTACACGACATTCCAAAAGTGATCATTTTTTTCACAGAGATGGGAGATTCACGTATAGGTGGTAGAAAGGCATTCAGCAAGGTTTGGGTAAACAGTTACATTTTAGCACGGCATTTCATCCACAAATCGACAGACAATCAGAAAGAAGAATTCATGTATTGGAAAATCTGTTAAGACATTGTGCTCTCTACTTTGGAGGCAATTAGGAAGATCACATTCCTATGATAGAGTTTGCCTATAACAATAGTAATCAGTCTAGTATTAAATGGCTCCTTACAAAGCACTTTATGGCATGAAATGCAAAACTCCATTGAGTTGAGTAGAAGTTGGTGAACATCAAATTTTAGGTCGGGAGTTAGTTGATGAAGCTATAGAGAAAATCAAATTAATCAGAGATAGACTGAAAGCGGCTCAGGATCGACAACAGAAATATTATTACCCTAAGCACAAAATAGTCGAATTTGAAATTGAAAGTCAAGCCAATGAAAGGTACAGTTAGATTTAGTCAAGGAAGCAAATTGAGTCACAAGTACATCGGTTCCTTTGAGATTATAGAAAGGATCGATCTAGATGCCTACAGATTAAAGTTACCCATGGATGTCAAATATTCATGATATATTTCACATTTCAATGCTAAGAAAATGGGTTTCAATTTCAGACCAGAGGATTGCACATGAAGATATTGAAGTACCAAAAAATCTAACATATATTAACGAGCCTAAAAAAATTTTAGAAACTAATGTCAAGAAGATGAGAAACAGACAAATTTCCTTTATCAAGATAAAGTGAAACCACATACCTGAAAAAGAAGTCACATGGGAAAAAGAAGAAGAAATGAGATAGAAATACCCCTCTTCAAGTAAAGTCAAAATTTTGAGGATGAAACTTTTAAGGAGGGAAGAGCTGTAACACCCAAATTCCAAAAATCAAGCAAAGAATTTAGCAAATTTGTGAAGTACCCAAAATTTCGCATCTACTAAAATTCAACAGAATTAATTTTATAAAGTTCTATGCATCAATTTGATCAATTTGATATAGAGCACCATATATGAAGTATGAATGGTTTGAGGGATGTAAAATTCTAGAGTTATATGTTTTATTAAACTAATTAAACCCTTAATTATTCTTAATCTTGTATCTCTCACTGTTCATAGCCGACCTTCACGACTTTTATTCACTGGTTCCAGTCGAATAGGGCCTCTAGAGATTTGAAATTTCCTCCTCTCTCCCGATTTGCTCCTCTCTCGAGTTCTCCTCATGCAATTGCCTTACCGCCCGGCTGAAGAGTCTGCAACCCTTGCTACAGTGCTGGGGCACGGACGCAGCAGCCACACACATGATAGAGTGCTCCAATCGGCATTTCAGAGTTCCATAGCGAAATCGATGAATACAGAACTCTCTTCCACGCTAGTTGAGATGTTACTTTTCTTCCTCACACTTCTGTTTTGTTATTTGCCTCGATTAATGCAATTTTCTCATTTCTCGTAGCCATTAGAGAAGGTCGAACTTGTGTTGGAAGTGTCGAAAATAGTTTGCGAGCCTCCGTAAGGGCTTGAGCACCAAAATAGTGAAGAGGAAGAGAGGTTTGAGGTGTTAGGAAGAGTTGGAGAAAAAATAGGCACTTTGGAAGGGCGAATTTATGTCTAGAAACTCGTTTAAGGTACATGTTGGTGTTTAATGCATATTTTTGGTTAAATCGCGATACAAGCTAGGATTTCATGAATTCCTACGATGCTTATGTCTCAAGTTGTTATTACGAGACGGGGAGTTGGACACAAGCGTGTGGAAACTAGTCGTAGGGCTGCTCTGTCAAGTCAGGTGAAATAATCTTGTGCTAACTAAAGAAAAACAAATGTACGCTAACTTAAGAAAAGCAAATGTATATAAGTTTTCATATGATTTCACATTTCACACAAATGCATTTAGAATTTCTTGCATATTGTAGATGAATATATGCATTTAATGTGTGAATGTAAGTTAACTTTTCTTAGGACATATGTGATGTTATGCAAAGATATGATATAGTTGAATATGCATATGCAACTAATTACTTGGAAGTATCCATGTTGTTATAATTCATGCCTATGATATATAAAATGCCTTATCTCATGAATTATGCTTTATGAAATGATTGTTGAATATTTGCTATAGATATTATGTTTTAAGAAATGTCACAAGGAATGTTATGGTATACTATCATATGAGTGTTTGCAAGTACACTTCGTAGGAATATGGTATTCCTGACTTCCTGTGTTCAAAGCGACGAAATTCTGGAACCGTTTTGATCAGGATGTGACAGAACATAGGAAACCATTGGTATCATGGGAGCTAATGATAATTGCTATGTTTTGGGGGGCAACCTTTATCAATAGCTTATATGTCTTTGGGGCAGTGTGACGACCCATGATGACAAGACATGAAAATAATTGAGGCATATGCATTTACAAGTGACATTACTACGAAATGACATCTAGAAAATGATATTGTTATGATTACATATGATAAACAGCTTATGAACATAAATATGAACATTCTTTTTATTATACTTATGATTTCATGCTTACGACCATACATGTATTACACATCATTCGTGATTTTTATATTATCTTCTTTCTTTTCATGTTTTATATGATTCTAACATGTTGTGACTTGTGTAGACATGTACAGTTTCATATGAGCAAGCAAGTTGTTTCTTTTTCATATATAAAATTTTATTTTAGTCTTGATTATTTTGTAGTTCTTTGTTGCTCACTCTATGTTGTTGCCTTTCAGAAAGGGGCAAGGAACACCGGGGTGAGTAGCCAATTGTAATTTGTATAGTTTTGCATTGTATAGTTTTGGGAGCATGTACTGCTTTTGGGTAGGTATTTTATTTATTGGATTTAGCAGTAATGTATAATTTATATGTTTTGATGATATAATTTTTCACCTGTCTAAGTACATATATGAACGAATTATGAAATGTAATGTATTATGTATATTTGCAACGATTTAGTTAGACTAATTTATCACCCACTAAGTCCGGATTCAACAAGTTAGGTCGAGTGTTGCTAAAAATTTAGTCTGGCCGAATTGTCCTCCTCTGTTGCATTGTTAAAGGAGGGCCAGTTGGGTGTGATAGGGAGTCATCTAGGGTTCTAACTGTAGTATGGTGTTCGCAAGAAAGGAAGGATTGGAATGTAGTGATATCACCCATCATATAATCGAATGCTCCCGAGTCCACTATCCAAGGTTGATTCTTCCAGTTGAGAGAAACAAGAGTAGATGAAAGGCTATCTTGATGTGTTAAAGGCTGGTAGAAGACATAAAATATTGTCCTAGCAGCCTTTGGAGATCTTCAAGTTGTTCCTTGTTGAATGGACTATATTTTTTAGGCTTGTTTTCCTTTGATTTTGTTGGGCTTCCAATCTGCAGTCTTTCTATAAATTTTCCAACACATCTTCATTAGAAGATTAAGCTTCTTGCAATCTTCACACCACGATCTGTTTCTCTTTGATTTATTGCTCTGAGATGATTTGTGAGTGTATAAAGCCGAGTTATCAACATTTGATGTAGTGGTACATGTCGTCATGAGTTTCTTCCTAATCTCTTCCCTTCATACTTCAGCAAAGGTTTCATGAATTGAGGGAAGAAGAGGTTTGGTTATAATTATTTTCCTCTAACTTCATCTAGTTCCTTGTTGAGTCTTACAAGAAACTAGAAGGTTCTCTTCTGTTCAACAATAGTTTTGTAAAGAACGGTCTTCTGAGCGTAACCATGTGTATGTTCATACATATCTAGTTGGATCAAATATCTAGATAGAGTCTTGAAGTATTGAGTAACATTCAATACATCTTGTTGTAGGCCATGTAATCTAGTTTCAAAGTCAAGCAACTCAGAGGTATTATCAACACTTTAATAAGTTTCCCTAGCAGCATCTCAAATTTCTTTTGTTAATTTGTACAAGATGAAGTTTTCCCCAATTTCAGTGGTCATTGAGTTGACAAGTAATGACATGACCATATGATTTTCAATCTTCCATGTCCAATGTTTAAGATCCGTAATTTATGGTGCAAGACTTTTCTGGTGAGAAAATCATCTTTTCCTTTATCACAGATGTGCATGAACACATATTGAAAGCATTAGAGGAAATTTTTGCAATGTATTTTGTGATTGGTGATGTAGAAAGAGATTTTAGATGTTGCGAAACCAAACATTCTAAGTTCTGATTCAGAAGTAACCGCTTAAGAGAAAGAAAGACTTTTCATGCCACATTTGGTTATAATAAGGTGTCGACATGAAGGAGCCTTACCAGGAAGAAACCATCTGTCGGTGAAAACAGGATTTCTCTATAGAGACACACTGTTTGTCGTCGACACAAGATTTCTACTATAGAGAGAAATTATCTATCACCGAGAGGTAGTTGTAGATCTGCGAGAAAGTTCAAGCCCGACTACTAGAGAGAAGTGATAGTAGTGACTGGAGGGAGTGCCTGGATTCGATGAACGTCTAACATCTGCAAGGAAGGAGCGCCCACAGGGAGGCGTAGCAGGAAGAGAATCCAATGAAGGGCCTGCAGGGACGGCGACTTCAAGCAGAGACTCCGACGAAGAAGGAAAACTACGATTTGTTTCCAAGCTCTGATACCACACAGAATTTAGGAGAAACTTTCTTAGAAGAAAAACTCTCTACATTTTTCATTAAACTAATAAAAGCAAAAAACAAATAAATATACAGCTCAAACTCATCCTCATACAATTGGAGGCAAATTCAAATCATCATGATAAGAAAAAAAGAAATAAAAAAGCAATAATGGATAAATAAGGAAGAATAATTCCTCCACCTAAAATGTAGCAGCGGGCCCACATTGTCCTTAATCGTTGGTGGGCCCTTGTGGTCCATGGTTATATGCATATAGGCACTTACCTTCCATTAAACTTACATTTTGCATTCAATATCTAAAGGTTTATACAGCTACAAAAATCATCCAACCATACATTTGCAAAATCTGATGTATCCGCCCTAAAAAGAGAATAAAGATCATGACTAATATACATGTTTCAACAAAAAAAACTATCCTATAAAGTCGTGTATGCACAAAAATGAGCAATCTTATTGCAATGTTTGAAGACGAAATGGAAAATCATCTGTTTGAACTGAGTAATGAAGGCAAAGTTTGGGCCTTCATGGGGCGCTTTCGCCAAGCTCTATTCTCCATTTTTCTGACAGAGAACAGGTAATGAAACAGCAGAGCAGAGCAACTTGACTAGTGTCCCGGTGATGCTAAAGAGGGAAGGCAAATGTCAGGGTGAGTGACTCAAATATACTAGCCACCATAATGGTGGTGTTCCATAAGTCCTCTAGCGCTTTTTAGCATTATATTCCCTGCAACATTGGTGAGCAACAACATTGCAAATGCAGACTAATGCACTATTGTTACCACTAGCTTTGGATAAATCTCTAACAGCTCGCTCCAAGCTACAGAATAATGGTACATCAACCCTTCATCTCTTCAAGGTATGGATGATTTCAAGGAGAGTCTTGCACCTAGCCATAAAGTGTGTCCGGTCTTCAACTTCTCAGCAGCCTAAGGGTAGCTGCTGGTTTTGGCCAGCCTCGTGTGCTCAGCCATCCATTCATGAAGATGTCATCCATAACAATTTGAAAATATCATATTCTTTAACGTTTGATTCAAGTCACGATATTTCATCAGTCAGCTATTCTATTTAATGCTATAGAGGTTTGAGATTAACAAGAATTTATGATCAAGAGCTACGTTCAACCAATCATTTGATCCACTATAATATAAGAGTTTGATATTACCTCATACACAATTTATTCCTTTATCCGGCAGTGCCTCGAATTAAAATCAGATTTGAAGCTTCTTCTAAAGATCTTGGCTCAAGAAACTAGTACGCTCTCATTGACTTTGAGTTCCTTTTGCTCTCTTTATGTTAATTTGTTGCATGTCCCAAGCTTTCTTAAGTTGCATCAAAATGTTCAAAATGCAATTTTTACCTTTCTTTTAATGCCCGGAAGGTCTTGGTAACGGGGACAAATAAGGGGTTGTTTTATTTTGCAAATGGAACTTCATTGTTACAAACAAAAGAAGGTTTAACAGTATTTCCCGCTTAAATAATATGAATGACCATGTAACGCGACAACTAAAAATTTATTGTTTTAAGAATAGTAGCAAGAAAAAATTTTCAAAATGCTACAAATAATATATAAATTTGATAAAATGCAGTACTTTCATTTACAAACATCTTTATGATGCCGAAGTTAACCCAAACTGCATTTGGAAAAGCAAATAATAATACTGAAAACAAATAGGTAGTTACAACAAACACACTTGAAAGGTAAAATACAATAACAGACAAACAAACACAACTTGGGTGTATCTCAAAGATGGTAGTGGTGGCTAGCGAGGGTTTGAAAGGTGGCACGGGGCTGGAAAATGCAATTGGTAGGTACAAATTTCCTCGGTATCGGAAAGCAAGCGAACAGTAGGGAGTGATGTGGGAGGGTTGCTCGAGGTGATGGCAGCAAGGATGGAGGGTTGAAATGGTGGCGGCAGCACGTGGAGGGATTGGCGGCAGTGAAACGACTGAAATGGGCATTCATGGGTTGCAGCGGCAAGCGAGAAGGGAGGCAATAGTGAAGGAGAGGAGTTGTGGCAATGACAGCAAACTAGAATGAGAACGGCTGGCCAGGAGGCTGGAACAGCAGAAAAAAGCCGAAAAAGGCTAATTCTGGGTGGCTGCATCGAGCGAGAATGACAACAGCAGCGGCGGGGAGGCATAGGACTGTGGGACCTCAAAGGGAGGGTTGTATCGGGGTTGTAGCAGCACAGAGATGGGGGAGGGGACAATGAATTTTGGCGGCTGGAATGAGTGGCAGCAAAGTGGGAGGCAGCTTAAAAGGATGGCAGCAAGTGGAGGAGGTGGGGCTAGCGGTTGGACTTGCAGGGAGACAAGAGAAGGTTGTTTGATTATTCTAGTAGGGAGGAAAGAAGGCGGCGGCAAATGAAGGGGGAGTTGTGGAGGATGTGAAATTGAGGATAAATATCCCTGCAGGATCGAACGACAGCCTGAGCACCATTTGATTCTTGGGATACGGTCAACACCTCAAACGAGGTACAGCCGAAGCACCTTCTCACCTTCGGATACAACCCTATAAGGGGAATACTAGAAGCCTACGGTTGTCCTAAATAAAAACATATGAAAAACTGCCCTAACATGAAAACAATGTTTTTATAGACTTGCAGTAAATAAGAGTGGACCCACGCCAAATAGAAGAGAACTCCACGTGAAAAAAGAGTCGCCGACCCTCCTAAACCAATCCAAGTCGTGACTCCCGCTACAATTCTTGTCAGTCTTTTGGACTTGAGAGAGCTTCGACCTCATCGGTCGAAGCTTCTGGCTCCTCTTAACACAGTGTCTAATCGGTCATATTGAAGGTGATGGAGCTACAGTAACTTTCCAGTAAGTCACACATGAAAGCGTTGTCATTCTATAGAATATCCTGATAGAATAAATATTAATCAATTTTTGGCACAACCTGAGTTGTAGCTGCATATAATCGTAGATTCTCCCAAAGTAACTCTCAATCAACTAGATCCATAATTCGCCTCTTCCACTCCTCGTACTCAACTAGATGTATATGTTAAACAAATATGTCAGAATAATCTAACTCTGAAACGAACCCTATGGCAGGCTGAGTAACTCTCACTAGCAACCACTCAAGAGAGGCCTCTTCTTCTCTGGTGAGACTTGTATCCCACTAAAGAATTCTCTTCCCCACCAAGATCCTATGACAATTTCCAAAAGTGTAGTTCATCCAATCTGCCTAATCATCTGTCAGGAGGTACATTGCTAAACAGATTTTAACACCCAACTGATTCCATCTAATTTTCCATAAGTGACACAAAAGAGCCTATCTCTGAGATGTTGGACCTCCCTCAGTGGGGGCAACTCAAGAAGGACCCTATCTATCTAACAAGCCTGAATTTCTCTTACTTAGGATTATAGGGTGTTTGGTGTCGATTCCTTGGACTTACGGACTGTCATCGGCCACCAATGTGAATTCTTTTGGAGCCTCCTTCATAGCCGCAACTTGATCAACGTGTTTTTCTTCCCCATCAGTTAAAATCTGATCCTTATCCTTTGTGTCCACACCATCTTCAGTATCTACTGTGTCATTGTTGATTTCTTCAGCAGTGTCTTGCTTTCTTCAACAATATCTTGCTCAGCGAAATATATCATCCCCTAGTTGTGCAATCTGCTTCAATATACCTAAATTTGTGGTACTTTAAACACTTCCTGATTGAGACGGATTTGAGAATGTCGATCGATGCCCATTGTTCACTTTGAACTCGTGTCTCCTCAGGCAGAGTAAACTTGGATATTCCCCTATGTGTACTCAAGGGGTTGAACCTTGCTTGTAAGATGTGGTAGTCGCCCGGTTATGTGATCTCTCCACTTTTAAAGTCGGAGTCTGAACATCCGCTCTGAGGTGAGCTGGAAGGAACTAGCGCTGTATGTCCCATTTAATCTTGGACCAGATAGTAATTTTATCCTTCCGTTCTTGCTACCGAAGAGCCTTCAAGTACATCCGCCACTGAGATGCGCTCTTCCTCAACTTTCTGGTGACTAGTTTCACCATTTCATTTGGTGGGACTTCTTGGGACTCAAAAATACGTTCCAAGATTCAAAATCACTTGATGACCTCGTCCGGATCAATGTGTTCGTCAAAATATGACAAATCCACATTTACTTCACATTTATGGCTTCTCCAATTTTTCATGCCAAATCTTCGAGATAGTGTTTTCTCATCTCGAGGATATAATAAAATTCGTGAACCCTCCGGATGATCTTCTTTCCTCAATTTGATGGAGCTGTTGTAGCAATCGTGAAGTTGTCTTTGTATCTCTTCCATGATAAACTTCTGATCGTCATCTGACATATATCTCCTCAGTTTGCATGATCAGGATTCAGGGGTGTATGGGTGGAAGGTGTCAGGCGTCAAGGGTTACGGTGGGGCAAGAAAAAAAAAACTTTTTTTTCGTTGTGGGGAGTGGGGTGTCGTTGATAGTTTTGAATATAGTGGATGTTAGACACCATAGGATAGGACTACGATTAGGCTAGTTTTAATACCAAATAATACTGAAATTAACCCAAATCGCAATAGGAAAATTAAATAATATTACTATTGACAAATATGTGGTTACAAATAACACACTTGAAAGGGAAAATACAGCAACAAACACAACTAAAGTGTATCCCAAAGATGGTGGCGGTGGTCGACGAGGGTTTAGAACGTGGCGCGAGGGTGGTAGAGGCGGTTGGCAAGTAAGAAAACAGCAGATAGTGATGTGGGAGGTTGTTCGGGGTGATAGCAACAATGATGGAGGGCTAAAATGGTGGCGGCAGCAAAGAGGAAGGGCTAGACAGCAGTGAAACGGTTGGAAAGCGCAGTCCTGGGTTGCAGCAGCAAGGAAGATGGGCGCCAGAAATAAAGGAGAGGAGTTTAAGCAATGGCAGCAAAATGGAATGTGGTAAGTGGGTGGTCGGGCAACTGAAACAGCAGAAAACAATCGGAAAAGGTTGTTTCCTTGAAATATTGCATTTTCCATTACTGATTTCAGAAGTTACGAAACGAATGAATGTATGCACCTATCATGTACAAAAATGTGATATATCATCTACAAGTATAGAAGAACAAATCCTATCGTCATCAACGAGCATCAAAACAAATGAATCATGAAGGGCAAGCTTAGCACAAAAATGAGCCTTCCTATTACATTTATGAGGCTTATGGAAAAAAACAAAACATACTTGAAGTTTAAAAAAAAGGCAAAGTCTAGAGCTTCATGTGGTCGTTGTCCAAACGTCCATCTTCATGGTAGACCTCAAAAAGTGCATAATAGTGGTGGTATCCCCCTTGATGATGATGCCCTTGCATTCAAGCATCCATGGTTTGCAGATGTCATGGATAAATCTAACAGATTGAAGCTCCGCATGGGCACTTTCCCAATTTTGAAAATGGTGTTCGGTAGCAATAATGCCAATTCGCCACTAGTCACGTATGAAGCACCCGATTCCGGCCAACTCGGAAGGAAGGAGAGCATCATCGACGTTCACTTTAAGCCATCCAAAAAAGGTTGTTTCCTGTCAGCTGCAGCGAGCAAGAATGACGGCAGTAGCGGCGAGGAGGCTGGACATCGAAGACGGGCAGTTAGAATGAGTGGCAGCAAAGAAGGAGGAAGCTGGAAAGGATGGCGGTCCGTGGAGGAGGTGTTGCCTGGGAGCTGGAGTTGCAAGAAAACAGCAGGAGTGATGTTTGATGGTTCCAACAATAAGGAAAGGCGGCGGTGGCGGCGAAGGGAAGGTTGTGGGTGCTGAGAAATTGAGAATAAATATTTATGCAGGATCGAACTACAGCAAGAGCACAATTTGATCCATGGGAGACGGTCACCATCTTGGACAAGTGATAGTCGAAGCACCTTCTCACATTCGGATATAGCCCTAGAAGCTGAACACGGCTTTCCAAGACAGAAACATACGAAAAATTGCCCTAAAACACAAAAACAGCATATTTATAGATGTACAGTAAATAGAAGGTAACCCCACTCCAAATAGGAGGAAAATCAACGTAAAGGAATGGTCGACCGGCCCTGACTCCCACTACAGTTCGCGGTATTGCAGTAGGGGTCGCAGACGTGCGGGAAGCTCCCACTCTCGCATCAAATAGTTTGCAATAGAGGCACTTACTTCAAAAGAATATTTGATTCAATATTATACTCATGAAGCTCGAACAATAAAATAGCTATAAATGAATTACTTTCTAAGCACAAAAAAGAAAGAAAAAACACAGAATAATCTATTAAAAATTATACCTGAAGAGTACAATGAGTTGACGCGACATCTGCCAAAAGCCGTTGCCTTTTCCATGTAATTTCACTAGGAACTCTATGATGTATTATTTCCACAAGAGCATGTTCTTCCTTAATGCAAGGAAGCATATGAAATGAAGCACTTATAGGGATGCAGATATCGCTGATAAAACTTTGAGAGACAGTTAATAAAAGGGATATAAAGCCCAGTAGCATAAGCTCTGCATCAAAGCAAATCCAAGTTTTTGTTATAAAATAGTCTCATCAGACGGTATTGCTATAAAAAAAGTCCAGTTCGTACTTAAGGGAAGGGAAGTGAGGTAGATATGATACACATGACCAATGTGCACTGGAAACAATATCAGAAGCAAAACCAAAAGCATAAAGACAGAATCAATGGCTCAGCTTAAGAGGAACTATCATTAACTTATAAACAAGAGACTTCATTAGCATGTCTTAAAATGGCATTACAAATTAGTAAAACTACAGTACAAATTGAAAAAGAGCAAAAGAACCGCAAGCCAACCTGACGTCCTAAATTTAATGCAAAGACAGCTATATTAATTAAGGGAAATTCACATACGTAGCACACAATTCCTAGTATTTACATAACTCAAACATAAACATTCATATTTAAATCCACAACACACTGGTATTTTTAATGTATCCATGAAGAAGTGTATTTCAAAATTGAAAAAGCTGTAATAGTGCTATTTTTTATGTGATAATAAAGATTTGAGTGTTATTTGTGCAAATATGAAAGTTTATAAGTGAGATATGTAAATACATAAGAATTGTGTGTAATATATGCAAAATGATCCAATAATTAAACACAAGCGCCTATATATTTCCACATTAGCATGGCTCAGCACAACAAGACTTGATAGGCTGCATGTCTCAAAGTTACTTATGACCAACTGACGAGACCATGGTACAATTTAAACATAGTAAAAGAAACTTCAGGTCAACCTAACATTCTAGCTTAATAGTTAATTCTACAATAATAACTTCAAAAAAAAAGCATGAATGCTATAGCTAACATTACACTACAATTTTTAAATGCATGCAGGTGACGCTCACAGAAAAGAGTGACATGCATTAATCAGAATATAATCAAAATATTTCATTATCACTATCTCACTTGATGATGGAAGATAATGGGGAAATCAAGTGATGTCAGGTCCATAAATTTGGAGTTCCTTTATAGAACTACAGTATCGCGCGTAGAAAATAGTTGACTACAGTTTCAGTGACCGTGTTAAAAAATGAAAACAATCTTCAAATTTGGTTTTATAAATGCAGGAACGGTAGGCAACTATTATATCCATTAAACATTTACCATCAGTTGGTTCAGCTTCCATCTCATTTGAAATTTTTATTTCATAGTCATAAAAGGGATCTAACATAAATCATAGAGTTGGTAGAAAAACAGCACTGCTGACCTTCTTTCAACTTCTCTAAGGCTCGGAAAAGAGCATCCTGGTGTTCATGTTTCAAAAACTGAAAATGAAGAAGAGAGAATTAAAATTTAAAAGCATTGCAAGGAAAAGCAATAGATTTAAGGACTTAAAGAACAAATTTATCAATAAGACCGAAGACATCTTATGCTTATGTATATGTATCTCATTACCACACACTTCAAACATTAACCATCCAAGATAGCAGCTGGACTGAGCCACAATTGGTTTATTTAGCTTGATTCACTTAAATCTCTTTTGTGTTAGGATGTTGGACTACGTTAATTTGGGAGTAGAAAATATCTTAGGTTATGATTTAGTTTTAGCTGTGTTATAATTATAAAATATTTTAGGTTATGATTTTAATTTTAGCTATGCGTTACAATTATAAAATTAATAATAATTGTCCTTTATTTATATATAATTATGTTTAGTTGGTCCTTGTTTAATGTTATTTCTTTAAAACATAGACAGCATTGAATTTGAGTGCTATACCTTGAGATGCACATCTTTTAATATTTTATTAATTGGAGGAAAAATATATTATTTTGATTAGGAGAATTCTCATTGACGTTAATAGTAGGATATTTGAATATTTATTAGATTTTCATGTTCCGTTTATCTGATAAAATTGTTCAAGTTTGAATGTTCATATTGAAATGTACATATAGTGCAAAAAGTTTTACATATTAATTGATGCTATAATTCAAATCTCCCTAAATATTTCATATGATGATATAATTTGTTTCACACTTACAATTATCTTAGTTGATATGAAATAAATCATATTCATGCAAAGACACAATATTGATATGAAATAAACGTGCTCGAGTAGTTTCTAGATTATTAATTATAACAAATATAGAATATGCATGATTTTGTGATAAATAAATGTTAATAGTATAATCTTAATCATATGAATAGCTAGCTAGCCCAATAGGTCTATAAAATGATGGCTCTCCTGGGGATCAAAAGAGTACCAATTTAGCAAGACTTATCCTCTTATTCAAAATTTATCATAGCAAATTAACTATATATAAAAGTATTACAATAAATGGCTAATACATAATATATATATATATATATATATATATATATATATATATATATATATATAGTTTTTTTAAAGAATGTGCATTATTCGGCTCCATATATATTCATCAAAAAGAAGTTACAAAAGGGGGTGTGAGTACCCTCACTCTTAAATTATAGTATTGTTTTAGTACCTCTTCTAAACTAATTGTATGGATTGTTATTCATGCTTGATTAATGAAATTAATTTTTCTATTATTAAATTTTATCGGTCATCTCGATACGAATGCTTATAGTCACATATTATAAAATAATTAATGCATTATAGTATTACATGTTGAATGATATGAAATTGTGAATAATATAATCTACAAAGACTGATTGTATGTGTATATTTGACTATAATTGAGTCACCCATTGATGGTACAAGTGGGGAAACCCTAAGGTACCTGTGCACGTATATGGAAAGAATATTGATATTGAAGTACCTTAAGTGATCCAATTTTTAGACGGTGCTCCGGTAAATGTTATACAAATATAGAATGATATTGGTATGTTATTGATATAGTAGGATTCATTGATAGCATATTAAATATTTATATTTATTTATTAAAAAATTTTAACTGACATGAATTTTGCTTTCTTTTTTTTTTGTATTGTTATAGCTTGAAAGTATGAGTATTCACAAGCATTGTTTTGCTTATTGTTATTTTAAATTAATATCTCATGTTTAATTAAGTGATTAATAATAAACGTTGAAAAAGATAATGTTTATAGAAGATGCAGACAACCAGTAACGAGATAAATTTAAATATATTGTTTTACTTTAGTTTGAGAAGCTTTAAATTGTAGACGAATGTAGAAATTTTAGTTTCCACCATCCGACCGTTTGTCCCCGTCTAGGTTAATTCCAATAACCGGGTCGAATCGTGACAGTGGTCAAGTTGTAACAATGGGTGATCAAATCATTAAAGGGAATGAACATTTTAGATATCCCGAGTCTATTGTTCAAAGTAATGGTGATATAATAGGGATGTTATTAGTAGAATAAGACGATGGTGAGACCTGCAATGCTTTATGGTGCTAAATGTCGGTCTTTAAAAGAGAAGCAAAAAACAAAGTTAAGTGTTTTTGGGATAAGAATGCTTAGATAGATGAGTGGCTTTACACATAGAGACAAAATGTGAAAAGAATAAATCTGTGAAAGGGTTGGTGTAGCTCAAGTGGCAGATAAGCTTCGAGAGACTCGTCTTAGAAGGTTTGGTCACATTAAATGTTGTCCAATTGATGATCTGATTAGGAAACTAGATGTTTTAGATTTAACTTATATTAAAAAAGGTAGAGGTAGACCTAAAAAGACCTAAGCATGTTGTAAAAAAAATATCTTAATTTATTAGAATAAAATGAAAAAATGACAATAGGACACAATGGAAAAAGAGGATTCATGTAGCCGACCACGCTTAGGGTGCGTTTGGAACAGCTTATCAGCTGCGGCGGCGTTTTGAAAACGCCGCTTTGCCGTTTGGATAGTGCGTTCGAACAGCTTATGTTAAAAAACCGTTTTCATTTTACATTAGACGCGGGACGCGGGTCTGCCCCCGCAGTCCGCGTTTCGTGAAATAGTTTGACGGGTTGCCCCTCGTTCCCGTCCAGGACTCGCGGAGAGGAGAAAAAACCTTGGTCAATCCTTCCTTTGCACGCAGACACGAGAGGAAAGCGGTGTCGGTGACGCCGGCACTAGATCCATCCGACATTTTTGTTGATCGAGGATCTGATGTGGTTTTGGAGAACTCTTCGCGGCAGGAAGAAAGGAAGCTTGAGGAGTCTTCGGAATCAGAGAAGGCGAGTTGAGCGCATCGGCTCTGTGAGTCTTCGATTGGGTAATCTTCATTGCGAAAGTCACCGAGGGATGGCCAACGTGGCTCACGGTCGTGGCTGGCGCGATCAGTGGATGGGTTGCTCTCAATGCTGACAGCTTGGAGAAATCGGATAAGGTAATCATGGAGAAAGTAGGAAGGAGAATGAAGAATTCATTGCTTTGTAAAACAATTTTGCTCAGTTTTTTCTTTGAGAACCGATTTTCGCTTTTGCTCTCAGTTAAAATTCGAAACTTCCTCATTTATTATTTAGCTTTGTTTAATGAATTAGATGACAGAGATGCTCGTCATTTTTCTTCAGTTGGCTGATGCTTTAGGGTTAAGAGCTGCAGAGCTCTGTTTTATTCCTGGAACAGTAATAAAATGGGGGAAAAGGGTTTATAAAATATGCATATATATATATATATATAGTATAGATATTAATAATGATTGACCACAGCATTGTTATATTTTTGGCTCTTAGTAGGAGGGAGAAGCTCTAGATTGTAGTGACATTCCTTCGCATCGACCAAATTACCATGTTCCCTTTATCGTCATCTCGTTCATCTTGATGTTTAGTACTCGTTCATTGATGCATTGACCAAATTAACCGCTATCTTTCATCTATTTTTTAAATTCTCGCTCGAATATCAAAATTCATGGTAAGACCCGAACCCTTATATAATTATGACAGTTCTATTGCAAACAACACTACTGCACAAGGGCAGAATGATCATTTTTCAGAAACGATTACAGAATCAATGTTTTTCAACGCATATAACTAAACAATGCAATAAATTTATCTTGGATCTACCACTTATTTGGATAAGCTGCAGCTGCCCCAAACAGACCCTTAGTGGGATGAAGGCTTGTTGTTGTTGTTGATATAAAAAATAATGTTACAAATTTTGTAGTCAAGTATTTGGAATGTTATATAATGCTAAATAGTATAAATAGGGGAATTGTGGTAGCACTTTTCATGTTTTGAAATGGAAGTTAGGAGTAGCATGTAATGAATTTTATGGTTTACTTGCCTACATCTAAATAAGTGATACAAAATTTGGTTAGTGGACGTTATATTCATAAGGAAAACTTCTTTTATAACTAAAAAATTAGAATTATCTATTAGATAAGCTAGCAAAAATTCATATGAACCACATTATTGACTGCATGGGATGTCATTCTCCATCGTATAGATCATAATATTAGATTTACTTCTAGGTTATAAAAGTTAGTGCAAGATATTTTGAGCGTAAGGTTAGACTTCAACATAGTGTTTAATCCTCCGACAACAATTAATCAAAATGTACTATTGAAATACATTGGGTGGCCTCTGCTTAGAGTGGTCCAACATGCCACAAATTTCATTCTAAAGTTAGTTCCTCTAGAAAGACTTGTTTATCAGATACGTCTAGTCGAGGATAAGCAGTGAGTGAAATATATTACATATTTAATAGTTCAAGACTTGGGTTGTGAGAAGACTCATTCGTGTGCGGTTCCAAGTCTGGTTATGCAAAGATAGGATAATATTTATTATATCAAGATGTGTTTTAGACTGTTGCATGTATTTTTTATTTGCATGGAATGGACATGAGAATATCTTTTGTAGTGGGATTGCCTCAAACACATCACAGTGATAACTTTATTATCGTGGTGCTATATTGCTTCTTGAGTGAAGAAGACTAAGCTTGTCGTACCCAAGGAGAATAATGTGAGATGTGATGGGAATGCAAGATGGAGAGCTGACATGAGCGAAAAAAGCGAATGTGGGATCCTATGATCACGTGATCCCGCCTACGTGGGAATTGCGGGATTCGCGATTCATGCAGTCCAGCAAATGTGAAGAATGAGATTTTGTCTTATTCCACATTGAAAATAAGACCTCCTGCCTATTGTTGTTGTCGATCTTTATGAGGCCTAACTTTCCTAATTCCAAAATTAGAATTAAGTTTTTTTCTTGAGGGACTATTTAAATGTTGTCCTATTTTGTTGTATAGACTTCTAGTTATTGTTATTATTTTGGGAGATGTTCTCTATTTTATGCTCTTTGGAGTTCCTTTCATAAGTGGTGTATCTTTATCTTGCTTAGGAATAGGTGGTGTATCCTCCTTGACCTTCATGCCTTGTCGTTTCAGAGCCTACTTTATTGTTTTTCAATCGGGAATTCGCCGATCAATGCCTATCTCCTTCCAAATGTTGTCAACACCATATATTTTCATTTCCTTATCATTCTACAACCACCTTCCAGCAAAACTCAATTCCTAAATACCTTCTAGAAGCCATAGAATGGTATCAGAAAGAGTAAGATTATCCATTGTTTAAGATGAAAAGGGAAATGCAATACAAATATCTTCCCCTATATTATCGACAGGATATGTTTATAAAACTCGATAATTTGTGTTAGAGAGATTTTTTTGTGGAAAACAAACATTTGAATTTGATTAATTCATGTTCAAATGTGAATTGATGGAACCAAAGAAGTACACAGTGATAAGGTATCTAGGAGGTCTGAAGCCAACTATCAATATTGTGATGTTGCGGCTACCAAATTTATCCCTACTTAATGTACGGACCTTAATGTTGAAGATGGAGAAGCAACATCGTCACTAGGTCGCCACCACACTTTATAGACAGCTCAATTCTAGAATTAGATAACAAGAGAACACCCATTGGAGTACACAAGTTGGCCCCTCTCAAGGAGAAATTAGTCCAGAGTGGAAAAAAGGTGGAGACCACCAATACTGCAAAATTTATCCCAGTAAAGAGGTGCTTCAAATGCCACCGTTTTGAGCATATTGCATCCAATTGCCTACATAAGAAAATGATCTCATTCATTGAGTAGGGAACAATGAAAAATATAGATAGTGATATAAGAGATATATGGGAAGGTGCTGATTTAAATGAGGAGTCTCTGCTTCACTCTGACGAAGAAGAGATTCTAGTAATTCAAAAGATCCATCGGCTGGGGCTATGAGAGAGCAACAGTGGCTTCATCACAAAATATTTTGTACTATTACACCGTGAAAGAAAAAGTGTGTTCTCTCACTATCAATAAAGGGAGTTGAGAAAATGTAGTATAAACACAGATGGTGGACAGGTTGGGTCTCGCTACCCAGAAGCATTCTCAATCGTATTCCTTGAATTAATTGAAGAACAATAAGATGAGTATTGAAAAGAGATACGCAATAAATTTATAATTGAAGCCAAGTTGCAGGATCCAGTTTGATGGGATATTGTGCATATGGCTGTGTGACACATTTTTTGGGCCGACCATGGCAGTATGATCCAGGTACACTTCATGATAATCATAAAAAACATGTACATTTATTGAAGATAGGAAGTATATTTTATTTATGTCAATCAAGGAGTTAATAATGATGGATACTTAGCATAAACAAAACATTTAGTGTCCTATCATGAGGGAGGCACCAGTGAGACTGGCCTTAGTGACGGTAGAAGCTCGTGAAATGAAAGAACTGATAGCATACACAGGGCAGTCTAACATATAGTCAATCTCCTAGGTTGCCACTATTAAGGGAGGTCAAACATGTCATCATTTTAGAAAAAATTTTAGTATTTCCAAAAGATAAAGTAAGTTAGGTATTAAGTGCTCATTCAGTTTAACAACGCACCCACAGATAGATAGTCATACAATAGTGTTGAACTACAAATTTGAAAATCTCCATAAGTATTTTGTGGGAAAGTACATCAAACAATAGGATTCGAGTGTTTCCAAATAAGAAAAAGAAATCTCTAATAACCCAGGAGAATGATGTGGGAGCGTCCGAATCACAGGACATCGCGACCCCGCTAAAGTCCCAAGCAAGTATTGCGGGCAGCAAGATCGCAAGAAGGCTTAACCAGACTATTCTCGTCCGGTTGGCCAATTCAGTAGGGATTCTTCAATCAAATGCGTCAACAAAGAAGTGTGTTGATTCGCATTCAAGATTTGAAAAAGAAATCATCACTTGGGATGAGCAGAGAAAGATGGTTGTGATGAAATATTATGAGTACACATCACATGTACAAGTAAAATTATATGCAACATGAAAATTTTGATGTTTACTTTTATATGATGCTAATATTCTTTTAAGCTTATTGAAGTTCTTTCCAAAAGATGCTGCCTTACTTGAATATTCCAATAAGAAACGGATTGTGGGGAAGGGCATACAACAGGTGTATGGGCAAAATTCAAAAATTCAAACACACCATTAAGATTGCTACAAATTAATTTGGTTAATGATAATCATTTTAGCTTTATAAATACAGAAGTAGATTACTCTCATTAACTGCATGATTGGTCAAATTTTGATCCATTTGAAAGTCTTTAACAATATTGTCAAAGTCCTGAGAAAGGGACAGCAAAGAGAGAGTCGTCAACTTCTTTTAAGGTTATATCAACAAGAAAGAAGTGTAGGGAGGCAGATCAAACATTTCATGAATATGCTGCCATCATAGTTAATAGTGTCAGTCAGGTTGCCGAAGGTATTGAAAATCATATTTATCCTAGAGCAGCACAAAAAAAAGTGTTCACAAAGCTTATGGTGGAGTTAATAAAAGTGGCAGGATTTACATAAGAGGATATCGATATCATTTAACTACTCTATAAATCCAAACATGATTCAACTGTTTTCATTAAGGCCTGAAGAATATAAAGCTAGACGGATGCATAATTTTATAAGTAAATGAGAATTTAGATATCTAAATGTGGGATTATATAACTTTTGTTAGGAGTTAATGATGAGTTGTAGTTGCTTGTTCTTTTTTGACAACCTTGTGATGTTTTTATCAGTTTTTATTTTTTAGTAACCTCTGGATTCATACATTTAGTATGAAAATGTGTTGTTGAATTGCCCAGGTACCTTCACAAAAATTTAGTGCATATCTACCAAAAGTCACAAGTTTTTGCTATTATCCACAGTTTTTTCCTGCTTCTATAGGTCATTGGAAAAAATACAAGCTTAATTTTTTTAATCAAAATGTAAGCAATGCTCTCAACTTTTGTAAAAGAAACTGTCATTGAATCAAAAACAGCAGCGTCCTCTCTACCTATATTGTCTTGTGCTCTGCATGCACTTGAGGGTTGTGTTAGTATAGATGTAATGATTGCAGAGAGAGTGTAAAAAAAAAATTTTGTTTGTATTATTTATTGTTTGTTGAGGAGGTTTTTATTCACCGTTGAGCAAAAAAATGAAGAGATGTATTGTGAGAGCTTCAATTTGCAACTTCAAATAGGTCACAATATATAAAACGTTTTGTTAAATAATTAAATTAAAAGTTTTTTACTAGTTAAAATAACCAGTATTTTTAAAATATCTAATGCGTATTCTTTGTATGAGCAGTTCTACTTATTGTGGTTTTCAAAGTAGTTTTCTTAAATTGAAAACTATTATGTAGTTGAGTCCTCTTAAATTAGAAGTTTATTGTAGTGTAAAAGATGGTGAAATTCATTTACAGTAATATTATGTACCTATTTTCCACAACGAGACATACTGTCTTTCTACATTATTTATTACAATAATGCTTTTGTTGTTCAATTATTTTGAAGGTGGTAATCTTACCAGTAAATTCAATGGTGTAATAGGCACTTAATTTTCATTCAACCAAACAAAGAAAATAATTTTCATGCATTTGTTTTACATGCAACCAAACAGCAAAAAAAATAAAATTAGAATACAATGAATTTATTTTCATCTTCATCTTTAAAAACTCATGTGTTAAAATACTTGCAAACAAACAGCCCCTATGATATTGCTTTTTGTTTTTTTATTATTATTTTGAATGGGTTACTCTTACCACAAAATTGAATGGTGTAAAAGACTCTAAATTTTATACTCAACCAAACAAAGAAGATAATTCTCATGCATTTGTTTTACATGCAACCAAACAACAACAAAAAAAAATATTAGGATACAATGAATTTATTTTGATTTGCATTTTTAAATCTCATGTGTTTAAAATACTTGCTCAAAACAGCTTCTATAAGATTATTTGAAATTTTAATTTAAAAGATGACCAACCCTACGATATTGCTTCATAATGGCATCACATTGACAATATCTCTACAAAGTTACAATTTTAATTTTGGAACTTTCCCACTATAACCACTATCATGTCATCAAATTACACCCAGAGGCCTGCCCATTTTAAAAAAGATGATTGGAAAGAACACACTCGATCATGAAAGTTTGAGAATTTGTAAACTTTACCTATGTTTGCTACTTCAATGAAAATGGATAGCATTTTTAATATTTATATGCAAATGACTAAAATTTCATCCGTTTGCAAATAATGATAGTCAAAATAAAAACAAATGCCTAAGCAACACCCAAACTCTAAGTAAAATACCTAAGTTCTAATAAGCAAATGCATTTGCAACCAACTTGAAAATGCACGAGACACAGCTTTATACCTCGATTGCAAAAATCTAAGACAAATGCTTGAAAAGGTTGCACCCAAATAACAATTGGGTTACATTAAACCCAACAATTAAACTTAGGTTGAGT
Organism: Papilionanthe hookeriana x Papilionanthe teres; assembly: GCA_022702705.1. Lineage (NCBI taxonomy): Eukaryota > Viridiplantae > Streptophyta > Magnoliopsida > Asparagales > Orchidaceae > Papilionanthe > Papilionanthe hookeriana x Papilionanthe teres. The sequence continues at coordinate 28,366,130 of CM040423.1, forward strand.
GCACCATAATCGTACTTGCTTGTATTGAAAGACTTAAGCTGGTCAACCAAATAAGAAAACTAAGATACAATTCGGTACCTAGTAAGAGATTGCATAGATAACCACCAAGAGGCTTGATAGTGACACTAAATTGTTTAAGCTTACTGGTCTAATCTTACATCTAAGGAGGTGATCACATGAAAAAGGAAAATCAAGTCTAAAGATAAATAACTTTTTTTACATCATAATATTAAGTATTTAGTGTCAATTCTTAAAAAAAAATAATGAAAACAATGTGAACTTACCAACCAAATTTAGAAATTTGGCAATTTCATAAAAAGATAAAAATATAAATAGCTTTGACTAATTTCCCTAGATAATCACAATATAAGAGTTATTTAGTTACCTAAAATCTCTTATACAATGTTATATCAATAGTATATAAGTATTTTGTTTTAGGGCGATAACAATTTAAAATGGCATTGACGCCAAATTCTGAAAACATTCGAAAAATTGGCCAAATATAGATACAACAAGATCAAACAATATCTGATATCTAAAATAAATGACCAAAAAAAAATATTATAATCTTTTTAGAGCAATCCCTAGATAATTGTATTACTCGAGTAAAATTATTTTGAATAAATAAATTAACAATCTTATCAACAAAGCATTAAGCCAAATAACCCTTCAACATGCGTATCCACCTAATACACAAGCAAATAACAAGTGTTGCATTCTCACAGTAAATAGAGTTCACAATTCATCAAAAATGAAGAGAGTGCTTTGTTCCACTACTGATTGAATAAGCGAATAGAGCCATAAGAGTCACCTTTCCAAGATAATGGAGGAAGCGCTCCGCCAAAAGCGATACAACTACGATAATGGTGCAAACGAGGGCCACAACCCAAGTCGCCGTGTACTCGAGCGTCTCAGAATCCTCATTGGAAGCCATTTCTTTCCAACCTCGGAGGTCTCCAACTCAGAGCCCATTAAAAGCAAAGAAGAAAGGTACGATGTCAGGATCTACTCCAACTCAAGAAACGAATATGTAATTGCGAGTTGCCGCTGGAAGAAGATTGGCGCGGCGAGAAAGAAATGGATATGGGAGGAGAAAACAGATGGCATTCCATGGGCGTCAGTCCCTTTCCTGGTATGTTGGAAAGTTGATTTTCCCTTCTTCTTCATTGTCAGAGAGGAAGCCAATGCTTAGACTGTGGCAGAAGGGTTTAGTGCAGGTTGGTTTGGATATTGGCCTTGCTATATATATTGAAAACTATTTTTATTGTGGGTTTTTTTGCGTAAATAGCGTTTAGGGGTGTAAACGAGCCGAACACGAGCGAGCTCAGGTTCAATTCGTGTTCGACTCATTAATATTTCGAGCTCAAAAAATGTGTTCGTGTTCAGCTCGTTTGCTTAAAGAGCCGAACACGAGCTGTTCACGGACAAAGTGTCGTTTGTAAAATTCTAATCGCGTAACCATAAAATGTTAAGGATTGAGGCAACATTTAAGAATTATAGTTTATATTAAAACGTCACTTGAATCTAATCTAGTATTTTTATTAAATTTATTTAATTAATAATTTTAATTGATAATAAATCTCTTAAATTTTTTAAAAATACTACTGATTAATATATATATATATATATATATATATATATATATATATATAATTGAGGAATAGTATTTCGAGTCAAAACGAGTCGAACACGAACGAACAAATCTTTGTTCGTGTTCGGCTCGTTAGGACTTGTTAACTTAGCGAACGAGCCGAACACGAGCTTCTTAACGAGTCGAACAAGAGTTGTTCGCGAACAACGAGCCGTTTTGACAGCCCTAATAGCGTTTAGAATATGACCAGTTTTCAGAAAAAAAAAAAAGAATTTAATAATTTATAGTAAATATAGGAGCCTAGTTAAAGAAAACTTAAAAGGAACGAGTTACCGAAGGTATGATTACTTGCTCCTCTCTTACGGGTGTATTTTGGGCAGCTTTTTAGCTGTGGCGCAGCTCCTAAATGCAAAAAAAAAATGTTTGAAAAAATAGTGTTGCAATTTTTTTGGACAAGCAGATTTAAACATGGACCATGATTTTGACCCTGTTATATTTATTTTGTTCGCAAAAAATATCTCTTGTACTCTCGTTATTTGTTCTTTCGCCACTTTTACTGCTATCATGTTTCTCTGGCATATTTTTTTCGTAGCTCCCTTCTTCTCTCCACCTAAGTTCGCTCGGCAAGTCTAGTGACATCTCTCATATCTTTCCGTTCTCCCTTCTCTTTGGTCTCTTACTTAGTTGGCACTCTCCCATATCCACTTACGCTATTCTCTACCCTATACTAGTGGTGTTGATATTCTCAGTTTTAGTCTTGAGGTTTGCCTTGTGTGGTTTGCTCTTTGCAATTTTTGGCTTTGCTCCACTTTTGTTTTATGACATTTATTCTATTGCTCGAGTGTGCCATTTACTCGAGTGTGGTCTATATTGAAAGGGTTCTACGTTAGCCCTTTTGTGATTTCTAGCATTTATCATTACATGGGTGGCTTGTGCAAATCTGCTTTATGTTGGAAGGGTATGAATTGAGGCCCTATGCAATTTCTGGCATTGCCCTTTCCTTTTGTTTTTTGGTCCATGTGATATGTGATTTAGTTTTCGTGAGCTGTTGGTCGCTAGAAAGATTTTTTTTTTTTTTTTGCTCGATGTGGCTTGCTTAGGTGGGACTCTTAGCTCTATTTTATTTCTAATTCGATTCAAGCAAGCTTGCAATGTTATATTGCTACTCTACTTGTTGATTTGGTTCTTGTTGGTGGTTTGCCCTCTTTATTGGATTCGCAATGGTATGTTGGTGGTGATGTTTGTATTGGTGGTGTTGGTGATTAATTTTTTTTCATAGTGGCGCTGCTATTGGCGGTGATGTTGTGTCATGGTGGTGGTGGTGTCGGTGGTGATGTTGTGTCATGGTGGTGGTGTTGTTAGTGGTGATTTTGGTAGTGTGTGTCGATGCTGGGGTGTTTTTTTTTTTTTGTCATAGTGGTGGTGTTGTTGGTGGTGATGTTGGTTGTATGTGTGGATGTTGGTGGTAGTTTTTTTGTGACATGGTTATGGTAGTGTTGGTGGTGGTGTTTGTAGTGGTTTATTTGTTTCTTGATGGTGGTTTGCGTAGATGTTGGTGATGTTTTTTGGTGACATGGTGGTGGTGGTGTGCACGGATGTCAGTGGTAGTTTTTTGGTGACATGATGATGGTGGTATCGACATTGAGTTGGAGGTGGGCTTGGATGTTGGTGATTGTTTTTCGGTGATATGGTGGTGGTTGTGTTGGCGGTGATGCTTGTGGTGGTTGTGTTTATAGTGATTTTTTTGTGATATTGATTTCATAGTGACATGATGGTGGCGGTGTTGGTGGTTTGTTGTGATTTTTCTTTTTAGTTACCTTTAGGGTTATGGTATTTTAAATGACACTTTGTGGTTTCTATGATAACATTTGTGTTGTTTTGTTCTTTTTTATGTTAGTATCATCATGGTCAAGAAAAAAGAAATTGATGTATCTGTTATGTAGAATAAAGATGTGAAACTAATATTTTTCAATCTCTGTCTTAAAGAGGTGAAGTTAGAAAATAGGTCAAGCATCTATTTTAACAATGAGGGATAGCAAAATATAATAAAGAAATTCAGGAGAGCAAAGAAGGGAATATGATATAATGCAATTGAAAAACAAGCGGGATCAATTAAAGAATGACTGAAAAGTATGGAAAGAGTTGAAGCGAGGATTCGCATGGCAAACTATCGATGCCTCAGAAGAATAGAGGGACAAGAGATTGGAGGTGAGAATTTATGAAATATGATGTCCCTTACAAAATATTTATTTTTGCAATTAAGTCAACATATGAATAATCCATTAATTTGTAGATCGTCTTAAATACTAAAAAATTCAAGTTCGGTGACAATTAAAATGAGCTTGAAGAAAAGTTGGATTATATGTTTGGTGTAGTCGTTGCCAAGGACGATCATGCATGGGCCCCTAGCGAGCGCTAGCATAGCTGAGCATGTGGATGATGAGCTAACTACTGGTTCCAATGAAGTTGAATCTACTAGCCAATCTAAGCATCCTATGGTTGAGAAAAAGAAAAAAGGTGGTGTTTTCATTATAAGCAAATTTCACAGTTAGTTGCTTCATGCTTTAATGACCCTAGTACGTTACAAGAAACTTCTACTCAATAAGGAATGCAAATTCTAGAAGCAACTCCAAATTTTACGAGGACATGTCATTGTACTTGTCATTGAAGTTAGAAATCCCGACTATGAGAGAGTTCTTTATGACGATGACCTCTGATCGTAGGAAAATTATTTACATTATTTTAATGACAACCGAGATGCTTGAATTTCATTTTATTTGTTTGAAATTTTATTTATTTTTATTTTTTTCATGACATTATTTATGCTACGTTTAATATGCTTTGGATTTCTTTATAGAACACTATCTTTTTCATTCTTTATAAAGATGTATTTGCAAACAGTGCAACTTTTTTATTACTTTTCAAAGTTACATTAAAATAGTACTTTATTCAAAGCATGATTTGGTTTTAGATAATTCAATGACATTTATATGTGTTTGTTGCATAAACAATGAATAACATAGAAAAATTCACAGAAGAAGAATAACAATTGTGTTATGTTCAATATATGAGTACAACTTCTGTATTGCTCGTTCTCCTTGCATGACATCCACATATATAAACGATAAGTTGGTTGAGGGTCGCTTGTAGGGCACCTAACAAGATTAAGCAATATGTTTCATATGACACAGCCTGTATTCATCAATCTCTGGAAGAACTGTACATGAATCATGTACTTCATAGCTCATCCATGATGACTTTCAGAGAGATGTTAGCAATAACCCTCTACATTTTATCACTGAATGAATCCAGGAGAGGAGCCATGGAGCGATTCCAACACTCATAGTTTGAATGCTCTGGTCAGTTTATCATCAGAAATTATCCAATCCGAGGACCCAACATTTCAAAGGACCCTCATAGTGATTTCACGTAAACCAGCATTCTATGTCAGATTTTAAGGTAAATTCATGCATTAATATTTTTTTAATTTGATTAAACATGATAATTCAAATATATTTGTTAAATGCTTTAGAATTATATTGAAGTGATTGATGGAGCACATATGGATACACTTAGGTCAAACAATGAAAAGATTGCATTCATTGGGCGATGCGGTTCACCAACACAAAATGTTATGGTTATATGTGATTTTAACATGTGTTTACTTTTGTTACAGTTGGATGGGAACATAGTGGACACGATAGTCGCATTAATTTACAACAATAACTCATAAATACAACTTCCCGCACCCACCACCATGTTTGCTTGAATATGAATAATTGAAAATGTATTTTTATTGCAATGCTAATTATTATTGGTAAATATTGGATCTCACTAACAAAGAGGTCAAATAAATGTTACTTGGTAAATATTGGATCTCACTAACAAAGAGGTCTTCTCAAACTATTTTCTGAAACCAAATATCACGTTCTTGATTTCGAAAGAGCTACCAACATTGCTTAGTGTAGGAAAGTGATGCTTAATATGAAACACTTATCTTTACATGGTGTCACTGAAATAAAATTTAGAGTTTGAAATAAAAAATGGGTCATTCTGTGGGATATGTCATCATATCTGTTTAGCAAACAATTGTATATTACAACGTTGTAATGGTTCTCCACAACTAATTCTATGATATTCTTCACACAGTGACAATAGCTTTAATGGGACAGATGAAGGTCATTCAAATGTCCCCGTTGAAGCATATAAATATCACATTGGACAATCTATGTTATGGGATGATAGTAAATTGCCTAAGTCTTGTACCCAGGGTGAGGACGGTGCATGGGAGATGATAGAGTTGAGAGAGCGAATTACAGATATCATCATTAGCAGGTGAAATGAAGTTATATGTTTCTTTGTTATTACATTATTTTCAATGTGTTGTGAAAATGCTTATTGTTTATTGAAATGATGGTTTATGCAACGATGTACATTTTGAATCTCAATTTGGTAGAACTTTTATTTACAATTCTTTTGCATGTATTTTTTCCCACGTGGATGGCCTACGAGGAAACCATGGGTATAATATCTAATGTAAGTATTTATTGCATGTTTTATTTTTTTTAAATTTTGGAGGTTTACGATGAGATATTCAACATTATGGGTTCTTCTGAATGGCCTATATATTATTATCGGTTCTCGACGCATATGGAATCCCAATGAAGTCAACCAAATACATCTCTTTTTTCAATCATATGATTGTTGGGGTTCTTCTAAATGACTTTTGTGGTGTTATGCATATGTGACACATACAAACTTAGTATTAAGTGGTTTAAAATCAACTAAAAACTCTTTTTTAAGGTCAACTAACTTCTTATAGTAACAAAATATTCATTAGTCGATACCTTATCCTCTGAGACCTGACAATTTTATAAAACTTTAATTGAGTATTTCTATTATTCTTTATTATTAATATTGCATCTAAGGGTCTATGCTTTGTGGTTTAAATACCTTAAAAAGAAGAACCTGAGAACTTTTGGTGCCTTAAGAGCATCATACTGCTACCGTGAATTGCAATGTTCTCTATTTGCTTCATGAAGGACACATAACTAGGACAGAAAATTTTACAGGTGTCCAAGAAATCGATAGAGAATTGCGACTTCTTTAAGTGGGTGGATCAATTTTAGGATTTGATGCGCCCCTAGTGTGTGCTATTTTTTTTGCGTTTTATATCAATTTAAATCTCCTGTATCTGCACCAAAAACTTGACCCGACTTGCAATTACACAGTAATTTTAGCTTCCAAAATATGGCAAAAAATTTGGCCCAATTTATATTTAGTGGCTAGTGTGCAAAAAATTTCACACAGTAGAGGTTCTACGCACGTGCATGTATTGCTTCAAGTAATATAGAGTTTTCTTTAAAAATCCTAGTATTTATTCCACAGTGAAGTGAGATGAGAAATTCCTTAAGCTAATTCTACTCTACTACTATCGCTTAGTTTAAAAGGTTTATTTTGTTGTTTTTCTAAAAAGTACTCATAAATGTAAATCTTAAATTTAAAACAAACAACAACTATCCCTAAATGAAAAATATCATTCTAAAGATAACCCTCGATGAATTGGTTTAATGAAACTAAAATAACTAAGTTTAATAAACTAATTTCCAAACTTCAAAGTTACATTTACTATGACTAAACTAATTTTTGTGACGGAGAGCTCAAATTTAAGAACTTATCCTTCTCCTTTACAATGAATTAACGGTTAGTGAAGTAATTAAAATTATTTAAAATTATATAAAATAGTATTATGCCAAACAAAAGCAATCATATTATTTACCCTCTGTCGAGTGCATAAAGAACATTGGTTAATCCAGTGTTTGGTCCCTAAATCCATGGTTAGGCTGGGACGATAGTGGCTGTCACTCCAGAGCTCCCACTTCGCCTCACCTGAGGGCTAACATCTCGCTTTAGTTTCCAAACAACTTGATTAAATTGGATATTTTAGTTTGTCACCCTAAAATCTCCAATTTTACGCTCATCAAAACATATCTCTCTATTTATTTGCACTCAACCTCATGGACTTTATTCTGATCCATGAAATCGAATGTGATTCTCACTTTGTTGCAGAAAGCGTAGCCCTTTCAAATCGTATGTTTCTCAACAAATTTAAATAATTGAATTGGCCAGATCAAAAAGTAAATGAAGATCAGAGTTTGAATCATCACAATTTATTGAAAATTAATACCTTGTACAACAATATTAATTCTTCACAAAACCATGTCTCATTGTGGGAGAAGGACAAAGAAGACTACTCAGAATTCATGAGAAAAATACAACAAAACATAGATTTTATATATAAAAATAAGTTTGCAAAACAAGAAAGAAAATAATACAACTTATCTCACTCTCCCGCTCAAGCAAATCCCTTAAAGTTCACTTGAAGCACTTTCTCTCTTTACAATCACACTCAATTCTCTTTTAGAAGTGTAATGAAGAAGAAACCTCTCACCTTCCCTCTCCTCTTACAACTCTAGAACAAAATCCTCTTCATATAAAACCTAACCATAAACTCACAAGACTCACAAGAAAAAAACCTCAAGACACTCTACCTCTCCACACACTAGACACTCCAAACCACACACAACAAGATAAGACACCGCACGACAAAACACCACCACGATGAGAGGCGCCAGCCCCCCTATTTTAAAGGGATACAAAATCCATCCTTTTTCCCAAGAGACATATCTCTTCATTCTAAGAGACAAATCTCTTCATACAAGAGACAAATCTCTTCATCCAAGAGACATATCTCTTCATCTAAGAGCCTTTCCCAAGTGTCTAGATTCATTGACCGCTCCATGGGGCGTGCTAGTTATTTGAAGACCTCTAGAACATCTCAAGATAGTCAAAAACCACAAAAACAAATTCCTCCATAATCGTCCCTAGCACCTCTGGGGCTGGTTATGGTGCCTCTGGCGCTTGTTTTGTGAATTTTGGCGCCTCTAACATCAGTTTTGGCACCACTGGCACCACCCTGCAATTACTCTACCATTTTACTCTGTTTGGCTCTGTTTCAGCTTCATTTCACCTCGTTTCGGTTGTGTATTTCTCCTAACAGTTATATCTACAAGATAAGCTTGAAAATAACATTTCTTTAAATTGTATTTTCATTTAAAAACATGTGATAAATGTAAATAAGATTAAGTATAGAAAAACTATCGAAATTTGTTAGGTCAGAATTTTATTTCTTGCTCATTTTTACTCTAAATTGCACCATTTTTGTTTCCTTTTCTCTAAAAGTCCATTTCCTGTACCTGAAGCCAAAGATAAGCAAAATGCATTACTTTATAGTGTAATATCATTAAAAGTGAGCATAAAATATATATGAAAATGTTGGTAATTTTAAGGCGTGTCAGGATTCCATCGCCTATAGTGATCAAGTGTAGAGAGTTTTGTTGAGGGAGGGATTATCTCGTGAGAAGATTATAATAATATTATTTGTTATTGTAATAGTCATATGACTAATTTTAATTGTTGTGTTACTCACCATCTAGTGAGGCCTTAGCATTTATTTTGTAATATTTAAACTGGATATTTACTTCAAGTATGAGCAAGCAGAATTGATTATGTTATAAACAATACTATACTACATAGGCAGAAAGATAATTTTTTTATAAAAAATTGTAGCACAACTACTGCAAAACTGCACAAAATAAGTAGATACATAATTTCTCTGCAGCAGTTCCTGCGCAACAACTTTTTGACACAGCTGCTGTGTAACAGTTATTTAAAAAGCTACAACTGCCTCAAATAGACACTTACGTTGCATTTGGGGTAGCTTTTTAACTGTGGTGCGACAGCTAAACACGCACGTTGAAGTTTGAAAAAAAAAATTGGGTTGCTTCTTCAAATTATTAGGGTAAATCGTGGGCCATAAGTTTAACCCTGTGGTCCACGTTTTATTCACAAAATATTATCAGATCACCCCAACGTTTCGACCCCATGTGATTTTCTGTTTGACACTCTTACATTTCAACCCCATGTGATCTACCCTAGCTCCACCTATCCCCCTTATCACATTTTAACCCTGTGTGATCTCCTACCCTAGATCCTCCTTCTCTCCCATTTAAATGTGTTCAGCAATTCCGGTGGCATTACTCTTCTCCTACCTTCCTACCTTCTCTCTGATATTCAGTTCTAGTGACACTCTCCCATTTCCAAGCACTGATAATCTCTAGCCTACACTATTGGCATTAAAATTAGCTTATGTTTTAAGTTTTTCCATTTGTGCTTGTTTCTTGTAATTTATGGGTTTGTTTTTTTATAGTTTTTGGTTTTTTTACTAAAGCCCGTGAGGCTTTCTTGTATTTTTTTTTGCCTATGCTGGAAAGAAATTATTTTTGCCCAGTGTGACCTGCTTATTTGCAACTATGCCCTCTATTTAATTTTTGGTTTAATTGGAGCAATCTCGCTGCTCTACTCATCAGTTGATCTTGTTGGTGGTTTTACCTCTTTATTAAATGAAGTAATGCTATGTTGGTGTTGATGATTGTAGTGATGGTATGGTGATTCTTTTTTGTGCCACAATGGTGTGTGTTGTTAATGGTGATGTTGTGTCATGGAGGTATGTGTGTATGTTGGGTGTGGTTGTTTTGTGTAATGGGATTTTGGTGACATGGTAGTGCTTCTTGTGGTGCTATTGGTGGTGTGTGTAGGTACTGGAGGTAGTTCTTTGGTTTCATGGTATTGTTGTTATTGGTTGTCCCATGGTGGTGTATGTGTATGTTGAGTGTGTTTATTTGTGCCACGAGAGTTTGGTGATATGGTTGTGGTGTTGTTATTGGTGTTTTGGGCAACATGTGTAGATGTTGGGGTGAATCTTTAGTGCCATGTTGGTAGTGTTGTTGGTGTTGATGTTATGTCATGGTGTTGTGTGTGTATATTAGGTGTTGTCGTTTTGTGTCATGGGGTTTTGATGACTTGGTGGTGGTGTTATTGGTGGTGTGTGTAGATGTTCGGGGTGATTCTTTAGTGCCATGTTGGTGATGTTGTGCTATGGTGGTGTGTTTTTATGTTGGGTGCAGTTATTTTGTACCGTGGGATTTTGGTGACGTGATGGTGTGTCATGGTGGTGCTGGTAGTGTTATTGGTGGTGTGTGTAGATGCTGAGGATGGTTCTTCAGTTTCATAATGATAGTACCGTTGGTAGTGATGTTGTGCCATGGTTGTGTATGTGTATGTTGGGCGTGGTTGTTTTGTGTCATGGAGTTTTGGTGGCATGATGGTGGTGATGTTGGTGGTGGTGTTTATAGATGTTGAGGGTGGTTCTTCAGTGCCATGGTGGTGGTGATGTTAGTGATGTTGGTGCTTGTGGTTTCTTGTGATGCTTCCTTTCAGTTACTTTTTCTTGAGTTATGGTATTTTAAATGACACTATGTTTTTCCTCTCTTATATGTTTATGTTGCATGGTTCCTTTTCATGCTAGTATCGTCGTGATAAAGACAAAAGAAATCAATTTGTCTGTCATTTGGAATAAATATGTCAAAATAATATTTTGTGATATCTGTCTTAAAGAGGTGCAATTAGGGAATAGGTCAACTATCCGTTTTAATAAGGAGGGCTAGAAAAATATAATAAAGAAGTTCATGGAGTGCACTGGAAAGGAATATGACAGGATGGATTTGAAAAATAAGTGGAAACAGTTAAAGATGGGTTGAAAAATATGGAAAGAGTTGAAGCATGGATCCACAGGCTTGAGTTGGGACTCGATAAAATGAACCATTATTACTTATGAAAAATGGTGGGTAGAGAGATTAGAGGTGAGAATTTATGAAAAGTGAAGTACCTTACCTAATATTTTTTTCTTCAATTACATCAACATACGAATAATCAATTAACTTGTAGGACGTTCTAAATGATAAAAAGTTTACTTTCAGTGGTATGACCCTAAACTTGAAGAAAAGTTGGATCGTATGTTTGGTAGAGTCATTATTATGGGCAATCATGCACGGGACCATAGCGAGAGAGGGTTTGTTGGCATAACTAAGCTTGTGGATGCTGATCTAACATCAGTGTCATGTTGTTGGCATGGCGGGAGATGATAGATTTGAGAAAGTGAATTACAAATGCTATCATTGATAGTTGATTGGATTGATTGTATGGTTTTTTAATTATTACTTTGTTTGCAATGTATTGTGAATCCTTTACAGTTTATTGTATTGATGGTTCATGCAATGATGTACATTTTTAATCTCGATGTTATTTTCAGTTTTTTTGTATGTATTTTTTCATACTTGGATGGTCAATGAGGTAACTGTGGGTATAATATGTAATATAATTTTTATTGCATGTTTTATTTTTTGTTTTTGAAGGTTTATGATGAGATATTCAACCTTATGGGTTCTTTTGGATGGTTTATATGTTACTATTCGTTCTTGACACGCGTGAAATCCCAATGAAAGCAAACAAGTTTCTCTTCTTTTTTAGTCATTATGAGGTTCTTCTGGATGACCTTTTTTGGTGATATACATATTTGACACATACAATCTTGGTATTATGTAGTTTAAAGACAATCAATAACCCTTGTTTCTTAAGGTCCACTATCTTCTTGTAGTGACAAATTCGTTGGTTTATAGTTTATTCTCTAGACCTTACGGTTTCATAAAACTTGAATTCAGTATTTAATTTATTCTTTATTAATGCATGTTGTATCCATGGATTTGTGTTTTATGATTTTAAACCTTCAGAAAAGATGAGCTTAAAGACTTTTGGTACCTCTAGAGCATTGTATTGCTACTGACTACAATGTTCCTTACTTTGCAACAACAACACAATTATGGGGGACAATTTTACAGGCATTCAAGGAAAATAATATAAAACTATGACTTCTTTAGGTGAGCGGATCGGTTCGAGGATTCCATCGCCGATAGTGATCGGACATTGAGAGTTTTTTTGGAGGAAGGATTATCTCTTCACATTAGCCAACTACATTTTAAAAAAATAATACTATCATTTATTAATTATTATTATTATTTTTTTTATTGTTGTTTTACTCACTATTTTGTGAGATGTCTATTTTTATTTTGTAATATTAAGACTATATATTTATTTTCAAGTATGAAATGTGCTAGCATGATTGGCTTTGCTATAAATAGCAATATACTGCAGGGGCAGAAATGTCATTTATTTAAAAACAACTACAACACAAATGCTGGAAAACTGTAAAAAACAAACAGACAACAATCTTCTCTGCAGTGGTTTTTACACAACAGCTTTCTATCATAACTATTGTGCAGCATCTTTTTAATAAGCTTCAGCTGCCCCAAACACACACTTAGTCTCACAAAGCTTGGGCGGCTAGACCAGTGCGACAAGCAACCACCCTCCCTCAAAATAAAATTCAATTTTTATATTTTAATTTCTTTAATAAAAATACATTTATTTAATTTTGAACTTCAACTACTTTTTTATTTACCTAATTTAATAAATTGATTTAAAAAAATATCAAGTTGTCTTAATATAACCAATCTAAAAAACCTTAAATTAATACAAAATATTTTGCAAATTCAAACTTAAAAATTTATTATCCTATTTAAACTAATGATTTTATCTAGTTTTTTTTAGAGTGGAGTGTTAAGTAAGCTATACATAGACATATAATTCTTAATGATGCATGTGTGGAAGTTCTTCAGGCTAAGTTAAGAGCAAAATTTATTCTAACAAGTAAGATCTTTTTTTTCTATATAATAGGTCAAGGTCTAAAGACAATGAATATAAATTATATGTATGATTATGTATGAATATGAATATGATCTTTAAGTCTAGTTGAGGGTCTCAATTCAATTTAATTTTAATTTAATTTGTTGTTTTATGCCATGTAATGCTATGGTATGAATATAATTGAATTTATTTCATTTTATTTTGGTTTTGGGATTGATTTTGAAAATTTAGGTCTTAGTTATTTAAGAGATGTACTATATTTAACCTATGAGTCTATCACAAATAATTTAGAATAAAAGAACATTGCCAATAAACTTAAAACGAACAAAATGTTTATAATCTAGAGCGTAAAAGTTAAAATTAAGCAATTAAACATGCCAAAAATGGCAAAAATAAACCAAACTAAAAGAGAGGCTGGTGTCGGGTACCGCTATACACCCGATAGGAAATAAAAACATGGGGCAATTAAGCATTTGCCCCTTATACTGCCTGACCTAAACCTATGACAAACTGGTTAGCTTGTTAGGCTTTATATGGGTGTTTAGTTCAAGTTCTTGACATTTATGATTCATCTTGGCTTTAGTGTAACTCCTTTAGCTTTGATTTTGAAAATCATTTTTTATCTTTGATTTTGGGTTTCATTCTTGCTCCGTTGTCAAGTTAAGGTTCATCATAACTCTGTGACCGTGTTGAGGTCCATCCTCGCTCCAACAACATGTAGATATTTTGCTTCAGACCAACCAAATGACTGTAATTAAACAAAAAAACAACAAATGAACCTAACTTTACAACAAACTCGATAACTTGAAAGTAAGCTTTAGGATTAATATAGCGAATGAAGAAAACTATTAGTATCACAAAGCAAATCGAAAGGACAAAAACATCCCATAAGACTACTTGGCCCAACATCGTAAAATTGGCTCTATATCGTATCGGTCCATGTTTGGGTCATCAACCTTAGCACCCCAGGAAAATGAATAACAATTTATGTTATTTTTATGAATTGGCAATTATCTCATAAAGTGTGTCCTCTTTAACAAAATAAATGTCCTCAAAGACTTATATAATTGTTCAACATCCAATCTAATTTACAAATTACCATAACATCACAATCAAAACAATCATAATGATCTACTATGCAAATTAATGCAAACACAATCAAAGTCAACCTACATTAAATCTAAGGTTTATGACTTGGCAAATTATCTACCATGCATGTGAAGTGCTTTTCGGTGAGTTAATTCATATATATATATAAAGTATATTTATGTATTTGAATAATTTTAAGCCTTTATTATATACCAAAAATAACTTAGAATATTGATTAAGGATCTTCCAAAACTACTTAAACATAAAATTCTATGTTACTATAATTTTTTTATTTTTTTATTTTTAAATATTAAAAATTAATTTATTTAAAATTTTAAAGTAATTATTTTTACTTAAATTTGAAAATTTTTAATATTAAAATTTGATTTATTTAAATTTTTCTAAATAAACTATATATTCTTACATAAATGTATTCAACATCTTATGAATTTTATTTTGAAGTTTATTAATGACCACAAATATAATTTGTGCAAAATTTCTGATTTTTTTAATTTTTTTTAATTATTTAAATTTTAAATATTTGTGATTCTAAAATTATAATAAATTTAATTAACTTATAAATATTATGAAATTTGTAGAGATGTCTATAATAAAATTCTAAATAAAACTTTTAAAATTAATCAATTAAGTTTATTAATCAATTAATTATTTACATTTTATTTTTATTTGAAATTATTCCAATTTAGGGTCTGTTTGGAACAACAGTGTGGTAGCGGTGCAGTACCGTACCACAGTTTTTCCTGTTTAAAGAAATTGTGTTTTGACAATTTTTTCAAAAAACTGACGCTGCAATTAACATTTTCCCACCAGTCCTGACCAGGCGAGGTGGTAGATCTTTACTTGCGGTCTGACTTAAAAAAAAAACACTGTAATAGCCACCACCGCTTCTTCCAACAACAAATTACTCTTTAGCAAATTCACAGGTGCTTCTTAATAAGCTGCAGCTACCCCAAACGAACACATAAGTTGAATTTGTCAAACAGTCGCTTTGGTAAGTCTTGGATTAAGGTAAAACACAAGAGAAATTGGATAATAGAATTCAATAGAATTTATTATTTGCGCCTTTTAAATGATTGTTTGGGTGGAAATAGGATTTAACATAAATAGAAATAGAATTTAATAAATTCTATAAATTCAAATTTTGTAAATCCAGAGTTGTTCAAATCCTGCAAAACTTTAATATTATATTTTAATAAAGTAACTATTAAGTCTAATTAAATTTTAAATTTTTTTTTGCTTATGTTGATAAACAATTAATTATTTTCCAAACAATACCTTTTATTCATTAATTAAATATTGATGGGTTATTTATTAAGGTTTAAATATTATTAATTAAAAATTTTTAAATAATTAAAGAAACATTCACACTACAAAATCCTCGTGCATATACATATCTAACACCTAAACTTCAATTTGAAAATTATATTTCACTTTTTATATGCAAAGAAAAGGCGGCACATATGTAAATATTGAATTTAAATGTTAGATAATGTGTGTGCGTAAAATATTTGCGGTACGTAATGTTGTAAAAAAAACTAATCTTTCATGAAAAATTTATGTTCAACTTGTTAAATAACTCGTGTTTGGTTCATTCGTTAGGCAAGCAAATTTAAGATGAATATTTTTTATTTTTAGCTTGATTTATAAATGAACTGAACCCCCGAATAGTTCGACTTGTTTTGGCTTGAAAGAATAAAATATTTAAGTAAACGTATTTATTTATATATTTTTATATTATTTTTTTATATATATTTAAAAGATGTTAAATTTAATTATTTTTTAAAGTTATTTTGAGTGGTAGAATAATTATATATATATATATATATATATATATATATTATATATATATATATATATATATGTTAGATATGTAAGAATTTGGGTGTTAATGTGATGTTTTTGCGGTTGGGCGAGTCTTGAGGGAGTAGGGATATTCGTGTGGGAACGTAAAGGAGAGAGAAGGTTTTGTTATGGGGAA
The DNA here is from genome assembly GCA_022702705.1 of Papilionanthe hookeriana x Papilionanthe teres. NCBI lineage: Eukaryota > Viridiplantae > Streptophyta > Magnoliopsida > Asparagales > Orchidaceae > Papilionanthe > Papilionanthe hookeriana x Papilionanthe teres. Next base: position 28,382,470 of record CM040423.1, read on the forward strand.
AAATATTACATACAGGTTACGCACGTAGAGCTACGTGCGGAGACCATTAGAATTGCGCCACCTGGCGTGCGCGAGAAAAAAAAAGAAGAAAAAGCCAGAATAACACGGAGAATATTCCCCCCTTGTTATTCATGTGTTATTTTGTGTTATTCATGTGTTATTCATGTGTTACTGTATTATTATAGGGTTATAAATAGAATAACACGGGGAATATTCCCCCATAACACCGGGAATATTCTCGGAACAAAATAACACATGAATAACACACAATAACACATAAATAACACACAATAACACATGAATAATACATGAATAACACGGGGGGAATATTCTCCGTGTTATTCTATTTATTTATTTATTTTACTGGCGCCCGCCAGGTGGCGCGATCCTAATGGACTCCACACGTAGCTCTACGTGCGTAGTCCGGATGTAATATTTTGCCCCATTATGAAAGGTGGGAGCGAGACAGAATAGATGGGAGACTGCTTGATGACAGCAAATGCGGCGAGGGCAGAGGAGGAGAAGGTGGAGATCGTTAGGGCTTGGGTGAGGCTTGACTGGACATGGCCAATGGAGCTTGCGGACGGTTGGGATTTCGTTCGAGGTTTTACTGGTTGGCGGGGATGAAATGCAACTGAGACGACAATGCATTCTGCGTGAATTCTGTTGACCTCATTTTTGATAAGGTCTTCTCTTCTTCTTTAAGATTTCAGGATCTAGCCTTAGGCTTTTCCTTTCGACTATCTTAGAGGACTAGAATTGGGACCCACCACTTAGAAATTCAAACCACTTCTTAACTCCCCGCAAACTCCACAAACTCGATCGTAGACCCCTAATCACCTAGAGGGTCGAAATCAAATGTGGAAGTTTAAAGGATGAGCGCCTATGGGACTCTTCGCCTTGAGATCGCCTCCAGGTGGCCCGGTCGCAGTGAAGGGCTAACTTACACATACACTACACTTTCACACACCTCTTAAAACCACACCCATACCTAACTCGACCTCCCGACTCATGTAGGTGATTCACATGGATGGTCCTTAACCCCTAAGCCCTCTGGCTAAGGGTTACGAACAACATAGTGGATGCCTCAAATGAGTCCCTTCATGGCTCATGTGGGCTTGATATGGTTTCGTGGCTCAACCAAAATGATTTTATTCCACTTACATTTACCCAATCTTCAATTTTCCAAATTTTCAATTTTTGACCCCCGGGACCCTACACCCGCCTAGCCTACCCAAAACCCTTGAAATCCTCTAAAAACACCTAAATTACCAAAAATTCCTCAAAACCCTTCCTAAACATTTCCACATTACTCAAATTGATCATCCATAGCCAAATATACCAAAAATTCCAAAAATACCTCCCAATACCCTCCAAATACCCAAAATACCCCTCTTGACCCAAAAATCCAAAAATTCAGAAAATTCCCAAAAAATTCCAGAAAATCCCAAATATTTCCAATTTCATTTTGTTAAACTACACAATGGGCCAATTTTGTCAATTTACCCCACTTTTGTCAAAACCCCCAATTTTATCCATTTTAACCCTAAGTGGACCCAATGTCAAACCAAACCTACCCAATTGACCCAAATTCTGGTCCAATTCAATTCTAAACTTTAATTCAACATTCTCAATACCAATCTAGACCAAATCCAAGTCTATTTTGATTGACATTTGGATCCAATTTCACTTTTGGCCTTAAAGCCCAATTTGGACCCATGACCCAAACCTAACCCAAACTCACCCAATTCAGCTCCAATTGACCCTAAATCTTTTCTAAACCTTCCTTAACATCCCTAAAAACAATACACTAACATGATTTGCCCAACATTTATACCCAAACCCCACTTAAATTCAACCCAAAACCAATAAGCCCAATTTTGACCTAAACCCAAACCTAACCCAAATGAGCCCAAACCCCAAAATCAAAACCCAACCAAAGCCACAACCTCGTTGAAACACTCCCATAAACATTTCCCAACATTAATTTTACATCAATTTCAACCCTAGCCCAACATTGGCCCAACTTAGCCCAATTTGACCTATATTGGCCCATTCACCAAAAAAGCCCAAATTCAACCCAATTCAAACCCAAATCACTCCCAACTTGTTTCAAATTACTCATGGCACATTCCTAAACCAAACCCAACAATTATTTGGTCCAAACTTTTACAAATTTCCCATCAACCAATTTATTTTCAAGCCTAAAGCCCACTTCCCTTAAACCTTCCTAAAAGCCCATCCAAGACAAATTCAAAAGCCCAAAGTTCATGACAAAGCCCACATGACACTTTCCCTCATCACACATTCAATTTAAAATCATTCATAAAGTCCTAATTTATCATTAAATGATTCCAAATCAAGCCTCATAACAATTCCCATCAAAATGCCAAAATTCACAAAATCCTTTTTTCATGAAATTGACCAAATCTTTTCCCAAGCCATATGAAGCCATGAAGCCACATGTAAGCCATTGGCAAGCCATGAGAATTTCTAATTTGTCAACCCTTCTTAAATGGCAAAAGGAGGAGGTCCTTTAAGCACCTCCTAAAAGTCATTAACCTTAAACATGTTTCACCTTAACCCAAATTTAATCCAAATATATTTGGATAGGGACTTCTCCATGCCAAACCAGCTGATTACTTTGACACCTAAAGCCACCTTGGAGGGTGAACCAAGCCCAAAACGATGTGTTGACCCATTTAGAGCCAAAATACCCACACCCCCATGCCACTTTGATCCAACTCCTTTACACATGTCCAAACGCAATTGACTTCACCATTGCCAAGCCCTGACCTCCCTGGTCAAGATGGTGACTCATGCCTGCCGGCCAGCCGCCTGGGTCGCCGGAAAACACCATGGCCGAGACCTTGGGAGGAGCCAAACTTTGGAATTCCACCTTGCTGAGCTGCCCCATGCCAAATGGCCACCATGGCTGTTCTTCCCATGCCCGAGCAGTCGATCCCAACCCTCGGCCATCCCCGCGAGGCTCTCCAGCCACCTCTATTTAAACCCGACCCCCTCACGGCCATGGAAGAGAGTTGCACAAACCTTGCCGAAACTCGCCAAAATTGTTCCAAACCCTTCTTCATCCTTAGAGCGGTTGATCCCCGAGTGCCAATTTGCTCTAATCCCCACCAACAAAACCCAATTTCTCAGCCCAAAATTCCACCCAAAACCAGGACACTTCTCCACAGTGGATCAATCCTCAAATCGATTGGTCCTACACCTTCACCGCACCAAGGGAAGGAGTCCACCAAGCAAAGCCCCCTCTCCGTGCCACCCATCCGCTCCGTACCCAAGCTTTGTGATCGGCTGTGGTCACTTTCATAGCTAGGCAATTCACCAGACCAGGAGACTTCATCTGGAGCTTGCTGGGATCCAATCGAAGTTGACACAACCCTCAGATTGAAGCCACACTTCTCTGAGCAAAGGTATGAGTTAATTCTTCATCCCGAGCTTCTGGAGATTCTCCATTTCAAATGCTTTAATTTCAATGCATGATCACCGTATAGATGTGTTCGTCTCTTCGAGACGAATCCATAGAGCATAAGAACACGAAAATCCATTGAGTATTGAGTGAGATATTAGTGGATTTAGTGTGCACGGCTCTCGTGTGAGAACGCTTGGGGACGATGAACGGATGCCGTTCATTTAATACACGCGCGGACGAACGGCCGGGATCGCGTCGGATCGGGAGATGGAACGACACAGCTGGGGCCCCGAGCGCCGAGTCGATGGCGGCGTCGAACCAGAACACGCCGCGTGGCCTTTCGGAGCTGCCGAGGTTGACGCGGCGCCGCGTGGATAAATAGAAAATTAGGGTATTTTTTATTTATTTAATTCCCCTAAACTTCAAAAATCCATAACTTTGTGTAGGAAAATCAGAAAAATAAAATAAAAATACCCTCTGCTTCGGTGAACAGTAGGAGAATAATGTGGAAAAGAAATTATTTAATTTCATCAAGTATTTTATTTTTAATGATTTATTTCCTTCGCATTGTTTTAATTCTCCGTGCATATAGGAAATTCACCATGGCATGAGACCATAGGGCTTTGAAGCCTCCGAATTTGGGAACATTCCCTGAATTTTCCAAAGTCAGAGGCCATCCCTATGAAAAGTTATTGATTTTTCAAATTCATGTTGTTGTTTTAAGTATTTTAATTCCAATAATTAGCATGTTGTGAAATAAATTCTAGGAAAATTTGGTGATGTATCTTATGACCAGAGGACCCTAAGAAAAATAGATTTTGGATTAGTTTATTTAAAATAACCCTAATTGGCTTAAACACCCAAAATAGGTCCCTAATTAATTAGAGTTAACCATACATCAAATTGATTTGAAATCAATTCTCCACAGACCTTAGGATCAGAGGAACCCACAATAAAAATTTGAAGTCAATTGGACTTGGTTAGCCCTACTAAATGGGTTGGTTAAGTCATTTAGCCATTTTGAACTTTAAAAAAATTCATAACTTTCAAAATACTTTTCAAAAATTCACCAAATTGGTTTAGAGCCACTTTGATATTAGGGTAATTTAAGAAAATTAAAATTTCAATTTTCTAAAAAAATTGATTTTTTGGTATTATTTTAATATTTTAATAATTAAAAAATAATAACAATCACAAAAATAATAAAATTCACCAAAATGTCACATTTTGAATTTTAATCACTTAGGAACAAATCCCATATTTTTCTTAGGTTTATTTAATGAGATATTAAATTTTAAAGCCCTAAGGTAATTTTAAAATTAAAAAATGTATTTTCTAGCATTTTCACTAAAATAATTATAATAAATCAAAGAAAAAATCAAAAAATTGCAAAAATTGATTTTCTGATTTCTTGATATCAGAGAGATTTTTGAAAAATATAAATTTCATTTTTCAACCTTTATTTTATCTTTAAATTAATTAATACTCCAAAACTTAAAATAATTATAATAAAAATAATATAATTCAAAAAATCACCAAAATTGGTCCAAGTGGTCCTCTAGTCATTAGGAATGTCCCATAATTTTCTTAAGGACAGAAACTTTCCCTTGGTCATGTTATTAAATTTTCCTCGGAAATTCCTATTTTCCACCAAAAATAATTACATAAATAAATTAAATACAGAAAAATCACATTTTCTCCTCTCATGTCTTTATTGACATATGAGTGAAGTCACATAAAAATTTCAAGTTCATTTAAGCTCAATTTAGTGAGTTATGAAATTATTAAGCTTGAAGGGGCAAAATGATAATTAAAATTTTAACCCTTAATTAAAACTTTTGGCTTAATAAAATTAACATGTAAAATATTTGATCTTAATCTGATTTGGATGATTGAAATTTAAATAATTAAAGGGTAGAAACCTACTAAACAATTTAAAATAATTGAAATAAACCTTAATTAAATAATCGATTAAATTTGGAAGAATAATAAAATTCGAATTATTAAAATAGGGATATTATTGGAAGAGAATTGTTATTTAATTTAAGAATCCCTAAATTAATCATCTCAATAATATTTAATTCCTAATTAAAAATGATAATTCAAATTTAAGGTTTAAAATATTAAAAGACTTAATCATTAAATTAAATTAAAGTTAAATTATTAAACTCTTTTAAAATTTCAATTAAATTAAAATAAAAAACTAAAAATTAAATTAAAATTTAAATTAAATTAAACTAAACAAATTAAATTAAATTAAATTAAATCAAATTAAATTAAATTAAATTAAACAAATTAAATTAAATTAAATTAAATTAAATTAAATTAAACAAATTGAATTAAATTAAATTAAATTAAATTAAATTAAATTAAATTAAATTTAAATTAAATTAAATCAAATTAAATTAAATTAAATTAAAGCATATCAAATCAAGTTAAATTGAATTGAATTAAATTAAATAATAGAATTAAGTTAAATTAAATTAAATTAAATTAAAATTAAAACTAAACCAAATTAAATTAAAGTTAAATTAAATTGAAGTTAAATAATATCACCTAAGACAAAAAGAAATTAAATATGAAGTAACTCGAACACTATTCCAAATTTAAACCCTTTAACTCGAAGTTAAACTAAATCATAAACCATTTCAACACCAATTGCTTCGAGAGCTTTGGTTATCATAACTCCTAAACGTAACATCGAATGAAATGTTATTTCACTTATAGGATATTCAAATGTCCTAGTTCACCGAGCAAGATAACAAAACTCAATTCTCTGACGATTAATTCATTTGTATAATTAAATTCATTCGGACTTAAAACAATTCTAAGTAATATCGAAAAGATGTTTAAGATGTTTTCTTAAGCACTTCCTCGATATGATAGGATGTTCATAAGAACAATCGAACTTAATTGTTCTTCGATGAAGAAAATTGTCCTCAAACCAAAACACAAGAACCTAGACGTCATAGGAAATGACTAAGCATAGTGATTAGGAATTTGGTAGAAAACCATAACCCTTCCTTAGCCTTTACCTAAGAACTTCGCTTAAATATTCTAATTGTGTTTTAAGTGCAACTTGGGATGACTGGAAGACCCTCCGAGTACGCTTTTATTTTATCGCAATTTACCTTATCGCAATTTATTTAATCGCATCGCACTTATTTTTCTCGCATGATAAACAACTCGTTGCATGAAAACCCACACCTTTAGGATAGTCCCTAAACCGAAACCAAAACTAAATTAAAAGTCATCGCAAGATAAAATTCACCGCCACAACATTTCAAAATATAAAACAACTCAAAATTTAATCACAAACGTAACACAAAACCGTAATTACAACTAAATTAAAACGTTCAGTTGGATGATCCGGAATACCTCGGATGATGTAACCTACGTGTTGCTAACGGGATTTCCCATGGTCTAAATGAAAGTGTAGAACTCATTCAGTCGAGTTTAGCAAATTCATCCGGACTAAGTGAATCCGATAAAAATAACGATGCCTAAGGATGGAACCGTGGGATCTTAACCAGTGTTGTTATAATCAACTTTAAGATTTGTTTTAATTAAAACATAAAAAACACTTGGAAGTTAAGATTTTCTCTAAACCAAAACACTTTTCTCATCTCCTGATTTATGACTTCTATAACTAAACATATGCAACAACAAGGAGCTCGGAGCATGGTGGCAAGATCGGCCATCGTCATCAAGAAAACTCGAGTCTACTCAAAGAAAACTTTCCTAGAATTAAATAACCAATCTATAGGATTTCGAGGTAGTTTGTCTAGTGCAACATAAATCCTCAACTCTTCGTCGTGCATTTGCATGATCATGTCATGTAAATTAAGCCCTAACAGGTTTTAGGACTCCGAGGTAGTCGTCCGATACGACATAAACCCTCACATCTTCGAGGCTATTTGTATGATCATGTCATACGAATATAAGTCCTAATTAATTAAAATTGGCAAGATTAAAATATTAAATAAACATTAGGACTTTCCTAAATCTAAGCCAAACAATAGGATAATCGGGAAATTACCGAAGTTCGCTTCGAATCTGTAATTTCTCCTACCTTTCTTCCTTTGAATTCCCAAAACAAAATGTTCCAAATTTGATCCATTCCCTATTGAAATTTCAAAATTCAATCTTTTGAAAACTTAAACTTTGAAATTCTTGAGAGCAGAATTACTTATTATTATCGAGAGTTTTCTTAGGTGATTCCCGTCACTTAAGATGTAATTAACTATAGGGGCTTGCCCTTATAGGGAATTTTAAAGAACCTGAGTAATATAAACCATGTTTAATGCTTTCATATTAAGCTATGGAATTTGTCGGCTTATAAAATTGGTTCGCGGACCAAACGGATGTCACAAATCTTCAGTTTATTTAATTGAGCCTCACCATCAAACGATGTGTCTATCCTTAGGGATAGATACACAGTTATGGTGCGTGCTCGTTTATATAAACTATTTGGGATGTGGAATCGGCTTGATTTCATATCTTAAAGTTTTCAAACTTAAAATTATTTTCAAAATCAAATGCTACTTTCTAAATTATATATATATATATATTTAAATTAAATTTAAAATATAAAATTCGCCGACAAATTCCAGAGTGAGAGATGCTAGGAAGATCCGAGGAGAAGAGGTGGAGGAGTGGGTTTATCTCTTGAAGCTTGTCAGAGGGAGGAGGAGATCGTGTTACTGTGCAGAGAAGACGATTTTCAAAATGATAGGTTAAAGTGGAGTCTGAGGTACATCCCGATAATGCAAAACATGATGAAAATAAAAATGTTTATATACAAATAAAACAAAAAAATATAAATTTTATTAATACTGAAAATCTCAATGATAAAATTGATCGAAAAATAAAAAACTAATGATATCTAAATAAAAATGATAGTATGGAATAATTGCTTGACCCAATATAGAAAAAAAACAATAGCTAAACTAAATACTAAAAAAAATACAAATACAGGAAAAATTAAAACTGAAAAAACTTGCTCTTGTGGAGACGGTCCTGCTAGCGGTTAAATAAAACATGTTATGCAAAAAAATCAAAGAATGAGTTTGACAAAATTAGTAAATAACAATTATCTATTAAAACATAAACAACAAAGAGGAATAAAACATGCAATATAAATAACAAATAAGGGCAATCGCTATGTACATATGTAACATTGTAACACAATAAGATAAGGGTAAATATCAAATATGCATATTATATGAAAACATAAAATTATTTTTCATCAAGTTTATCATTATTTAGTTTCAATTTATTATTTATATAGTAGGTTTTAATAAATATCCTGAAATCAGAAATGTCAAACCAACCCAAGGAAACACAATAATTTTTTGTAGAGTCTTCATCGACCTGACTAGTCAAAATTCAAAAGGGTTATACCAACCTACATATCAACACACACAAGCGTGTCAAATTGTTTCCACAGATATAACATGTTAAACTTATAATATTTCCTGCAAGTTTGTGACATGACAAATGCAAAAAAAAAAGATCATAACTGCATAATTAATTCACATATATAATTGAAGGAACAAGGGCATGATTAACAATTCCATAAAATAATTATGAATCTACAAATAATAATAGTTAACACCCATAACAATGAAGGTATGTTTATCCTTTAAAACAAAGCAGTTACTTACCTCGAGGCGGCGAACCCAATAGTTCTACAGGTTCAAGGATTTGACTAGCAATCCTACACCAATTGAAAAAAAAAAAATATAAAGTATTATGCAAATAAACTTATTTACTCATTAAAATATAGATGCAACCTAATCAATGATTATTAATATCACTATTCTTGTTATTTAATTAATCATTACTATAATATTTTTTAAAAGAAAAAAAAATTGTGAATGGAGGCCTACTAACATACTTAAAATAATATATTCCTATATTATAGTTTAATCAGGTGAAAAAGAATTATTTTTTTATAAACAACACAAAAACCTCTCATAATCTCGGAAAAAATTGGCTACGGAAGACGTACGCATCAATACGTACGTAAGCCAATGGGAAGCTGCCACATCAGAGAACTGGGTCCGCCGCATTTATAAATAGGATATTTACCGCACATGGCCCGAAGACCCGGCCCGACATTGTAACCTGAATATAACCCAGTTGTACCCATGTATCCCCTCCCCGCGGTTTGACCATTGTAACCCTTCTGTACCCTTTTAATAACCTTCTTGTAATCTCACTCGTTTGCGCGCCTGTACCGATGAAATCTGTAACCTAAATGTAACATGAATGTATCGTAGATGTAAACCGCTGTAACCTAAATGTAACAAAAAACTAAACATTAAAAATGGAGCTCGTGAATTGTGGTATTTAAGCAGCTATGATTTACTGTTTTTTTGTCGAGTAGTCGAAGTTTTACATGGAATGCAGAGATACAAACTTCCATTTTATGTATGAAGGTGAAGTAGGAGAAGTTTGTTCTCCTGAGAGCAAAGAAGAAGTGGAGCGTGAAGTGCATGTATGTTTCAAGCAAAATTTATTTTTTTGATATTTTAAGAGAGATTGTCTAAGATTTTATAAAAATCATCTTATTGTTAGGATCTAGCCATTTCTTTGGAGGTTTTTGTTTGTAGAGTTATGTTTGTAGAGGTGCATGATTTTAGGATTTTATAAAAATAATAAAGTTAAATAGTTTTTTTGTTATATTTTAAGAGACATTGTGTCAGCTTAAATTAAATTCATTATATTTTTACAATCTAGCCATTGTATGGAGTTTTTTGTTTGTTGACTTTTGTTTGTAGAGGTGCATGGTTTGATGGAGTTTTACATTATATTATATTGTTTGCATGTTGATGAGAATTGAGCTATGAGTACCGATCAAACAAGCAACATACTTCTTCAAACAAAGGTCTATAATGAAAAGGAAGCTTATGAACTCTATTGTGCTTAAGCTCATCATATTGGATTCAATGTTCCTAAGGAGCATGTTACTTTCTGGTCGAACTCCAGGAATATTAAGATGAAAGACTTCGTATGTGGAAAAGCGGGTTTCAAGAAAGAGCTAAATATCACAGAAACTGTTAAGTACAAAAGAGCATAAACACGAACTGGTTGTCTTGCAATGATTCGATACGCAGTTGATGAGGATGAGAATTAAACAGTCAAAAAATTTATTGAATCTCATAACCACTCACTAGCAAATAGTGGTGATAAGCACCTGTTGCGTTTCAGCAGAAAGATAAATGAAGTCAATGCATATGTTATTAGATCGAAGACACAGTCAGGGATACGACCAATAAATGTGTTTAACTTTCTAGCCAAATAAGTTGGATGTGTAGATAATATGAAATAGACGAAGTTAGATGCCTTCAATTTTATTCAAAAAGAGAGGATATGGAGAACTGAAAATGGTGATGCAGATGCTTTAATACAGTTGTTCACAGATAGACAATCTGAGGATATCATGTTTGAATGGGATTTTAAAGTTGATGAGAATGGTAGGCTCATGAGTGTTTTTTTTGGAGCGACAACATTTCAAAGCTTGATTATGATTGTTTTGGAGATGTTATTATTTTTTATACTAGTTATATATTGAATAAATATAACTTATGTTATGCTCTTGTTGTTAGTGTTAACCACAATTGACAGAATGTTCTCTTTGGCATTGAATTCTTGTTAGATGAGACGGTGAAATCATTTAAATGGCTTTTCAAAACATTTATCCATATAATGGGTGACAATCATCCAATAACTATCTACACTGATCAGGATCAGGCTATGGCTAGAGCCATAACAGAGATTTTGCCAAATACACGTCAAAGATTATGTCAGTTGCACATATACAAGAAATTGAGCACAAAGGTTCACTGTGGGATGGTCAATAAGATAGTCAATGATATTTTCTATAAACATATGTCCAAATGCGAGTCTAAAGAGGAGTTTGACGATACTTGGGGGGTCATGATTGAAACATGCAATTACAAGATAATGGGTGCTAGCTGACATGTACATGATCAGACATAAGTGGGCTACATCGTTTAATATGGATGTATTTGGAATGAGAATTTTATCGACTCAGAGAAGTGAGTCAACCAATAACATTTGTCATGGTGCCTCGAAGCCCACATGTTCTATTACAGGTTATTTTTTGGGAATTGAAAATGTCATAAGAACATGGAGGCGTAACGAGAGGGATGAGGACTTCAAATGTGATCAATCTGTGATTACTCCTGTAGCAAGAAGCATCCCAATACTGAGGCGGGCAGTGACATTTTATTTAAGGAAGCTGTACGCAATGTTTAAGGTAGTGTTTCTGCACGGATCATGTGGTCTTCAATTACAGCCCTCTCTAAACAATGAAAATGAATTTTTCATTAACAATTTGGATGATCATAGGACAAACAGAACTTAGGTTGCAAATTTTGACAATTCGAATCTCCATATTCAGTGCAACTGTAGAAAGTTTGAAATGATGAGGGTACTATGTGCACACGCTTTACGAGTCCTGAACTTTCTTCATATTAAGAAGATACCAAAAAAATATCTTCTACTTAGATGGTGCACATGCAAAAAAAATATAACAGTTATTGATATAACTATCTGCAACAGTCGTATGCTTGGAATGCTGAACAGACTGATCTATTAGTTCAAACACATATGCAGAAATTCATATATCAAATTACTAATAAAGCAAAGGGGAATGCAGAAGCTAAACAGAAAATGGCGGACTCCATGAAAAAATTGTCATTGGAAGTTGATGACATATTGCTTGGTAAAGGTTCTAACAAAATGACACAAACTAAAAAAAAATGTGTTGATAAAGAATCGAACCTGAATGATCCTGTCAAACTGCGGTCTAAAAGAGTATCTAATGCCAGAATAAAAGGATATTGGGAGAGAAATAAAAGAGTCAAATGTATGGCTCATTAACTCCAGTCCGTTTTCATATGTTTAATCCAAAAAAAAACTGTTAATCATATTTAACCATTGCCTACACAGGAAAGCAAAATGTTATTAACACCACGGAAGAACCATAATTTTTTCCACTGCCTCATTCTCTAGCTCAGGTAAAAATATATTTATTGTATTAAACATATGAAGTTCTTAAATATATATATGATTGATAAATGAATTTACACTGCAGAATTCTGTCATTCCACGAAACAGTGAATCATTTACCGCAATGATGATGGATTCAATTGACGAGACAATAATGCCTCAATGGTCTACCTTTTAAGATATAAATTCAAATATGAGCTGGCTTGGAGCGTAAAAGCAAGACAGCCTTAATACCGAAGATTGAAGTTTTGTATTTTCTTTGAAATTATGTGGAGTTAATCTTTCAACATTCTTAGTCTGTTTTATTTGGAGTTAAATTTTGTTTGTTCAATTTTAATTGTTCTGCATTGTATTTTTAATGTTTGTTTTTAGAGTGTTGGATGAAATTACATTTGTATTATAATCAACAATCCTCTAAAGAAGTTCAAGTGCATGTTTATCTTTGCAGCAAAATTGAATAAGAAAAAAAAATGACAGATTCACATTTGGAACCTCAAATAATTTCCATTTCACAAATCTTAATTTACTATTCATTGTCCAGAAAATAGTAATACAAAAACAAGAAATCTTCTCTCAGCTCTCAGTCCTCATACACAATACTTAATCTGAATACTTAATTTGAATACTTAATATGCATACAAATTCTCATACAAAATACATAATATGAATACAAGAAATCTGTTATATTTCTTCCTCTCAGCTCTATGTCTTCCTCTCAATGTCGCAGCTGTCATCTTTATGTATTCCTCTCAATGTCTCAGCTCTCATTGCAGCAAAGTAATCTTCCTGCATTGCTGTGAAAATGCTTCCATATCTTATTCTGAACTGCTCTTAAAATGCTCTCAGCTGTATGTCTTTCTCTTCTTCGAGTGGATGAGGAATTAATCAATGTTCACTATCTTTCATTTCAATGAAATAGTCATGAAACTGTATATTATTACATGAAAATAAAGTTAACTAAATTGTCAACTAAGCATAATAACACATTATGTGATTTAAGCAAATAAATAAGTCACCTCGACAGGTCTGAGATTGTTAAAGACTAGTTGAATCTTTACATTATTCCAGTTCAGCTTAACCGACCACCTCAACATTCGTGGTCTAGCATCAGACATAACTGGGAGGACCAATGACATATGCTCATAAAACCAGAGCTGCGTGTAATAGGAAAAAGTAATAAAAGCTTATGTTCATATTACTTAATGAGCTATCAATTATGCATTGTGCAGAAAACATACCGTTAGGAGGAAGACAAAGCCAGTAACGTTTTCCATTCGCTGTTGCGTTCTTATTTTCATCGCACATTCATTAAGTTGCGTGGTCAAAAATCGGCATATTGTATCTGGCCAATTATACGAGCTAAAAATTTCTACTTTCTCACAAATAAACAACATTTTTTCGAGGCTCTGAAATTGTGTGACGAAAAAAGTAAAATTGACATTAAAAACTTAATTAACAATTGCAAAAGATGATGAGAAGACTCCCCTTTTGAAAAGTTCTGTAATGTTCTCTTTATTTATCTCGCATTCATGTTATCAGGCGGAGCATTTTCCCAGAATGCGGGTAAGCCTCTATTGGGCATGTCAATTAATAGTGCAACTTGGTCTGAATCAAATTTCAGCTCTTTCCCTGCTAAGATGAATGTCTTTCGATCAAGATCCTAACATTTGATTAACTACATTATCACCGTATGATTCTGGGGGTACACTGGGAGCTCAAAAAAGTGAACCAAATTCATCGCTTTGATTTGATTCCATATCATCTCGTCTATTAAAGGCTTGACTTTTTGAGTACTTTTTTAATGGTAGACGGACGACATCTGCAATTCATTGATGTTGAACTGGAGAACCTACATTAAGCAACAAACAACACTTTCACATCAATTATAAATCTGAATTATGACATAGATGCAATACATAATGGAGTTTATCCGAAAATATAGATGCAATACGTAATGGAGAACATTAACCTAGAAAAAAACATGAAACTTATTTTCACTAGTTAACAGTTGAAACAAAATCAAAATTTGGAGTTTGGAAACCAAAGCATAACATAAATATTATCAAAGCAAAACCTAAATGTTACCAAAGCAAAAACAACATATTACCAAAACAAAACCTAAATATTACCAAAGCAAGTCATAAATAGTACCAAAGCAAAACCTAACTATTTACTGGAATAATGTAAATCAAAAGAAAACCCTAAATATTACCAAAGAAAAACATAATCTTTACCCAGAATCAGTTTCAGCTTTCTTACGACCAGTCTTCCGCGTTTTCTTCGGCAACTCCGATGGCGGCTTTTCCGGCACTTCCAACATTCCTACGTTCACCCTGCCGGAATGTCCTGTTCCATGTTAGCAGAAACACTAGCAATCTATTTAGCCGAGTCGCCGACTCGCGAGATCGAGCCCGCTACGCGAGGTTACGAGAAGAAAATTCCGAAAGATGAGACCGTTCGCCGATAGCCGAGTTCGAGCTCGCCGACAACGAGATAGCGCTGCTTGAAGATCTTCTAGAAGCCTCGCCGACAGCGAGGTAGTCTGCCGACGGCGAGCTAGTTCAAATGGCGCAGATACAATGAACTCGGACACTTTTTGAAGGATGCTTACACACCTCTCGGCCTCGTCACCTCTATATATGAGGTCGAAATCTCACTATAAATATATATATATATATATATATATATATATATATATTTTCTAAGTGTGTCGCTTATGCAAGCTTTTGTGTCTAAGTGTGTTATTTCGGTCTTTATGAGTCTTTAAAGGAGTTAGCGAGTTTTTAGGCGAGTCTTCATTGCATCGAAGGAAGAGTCAAAGGAACTCGCGAGAGTCTTCTTGGGATAAATTGAGATAAGTATTTATATTTATTGTTTTTAACTTTAAATGAAATCCATGCTTAGTATACCCTGGCGCATTCCGAGTAATCCCTTATTGGGCCTTTTCTCCCCGTTATGAAATTAAATGACTCGATGAACTAAAAATAGAAGTACTTTTATATATATATTAATAAATTGTGATAATTTTGACTTAAAACTTAATTTACTTTCAAATCGGCCATTTGATTTGTTAAAATATGTTGATTATCAACTATAGTAAAAATTACACTTGACATTCGAGGAATTCAAAAGCCTCGGAAGGAAGGTGCAAATAAATAAAATAATATCACTGGGGTAGAATCGAGCATTTTAGTGTGACAGACTTAAATATTCAATTCGGTCCTATTGCTCGAGAGCCGAAGTGTAGATGTTAGCCCCGCCAAAGCAGGGAACGTGAGCCTCATGGCAACAGATCCTCCCGCCAAAATTCGCAGATTCAAGAATCAAACATAGGATTAGTAAATATTCTTTACACTGACCAAAGGGTAAAGAATAGGAATGCTTCATTTGTCACAAATACCTTAAAATTATCTATTTAAATTTATCAATCACTTAAATTTCTAAACAAGCGGGAAAAATACTTTTTTCCGGGTCAGCTAAGACTTATTTAGCACTAGTTTAATTTCCTCAGACTTTCAATACGTATTAATTTTCTACTTAGTTAAGTTACCTAATTGAAACTTCTAGTTAACTTTATTGCGCCTTTAAATTTAGAATTCCAAATTTTCGTATATTATTATTATTATTATTATTTTAAAATTACCGTTATTTAATTTTCTCTTTCCCCGCAAGATCGATAACTGTGACTCACTAGAGCCCTATATTACTTCGATACGATACGTATACTGCGCATCCACAACATAAACAATTACAATTATATACATATAATATACGTATAAATAAGCTTTTGGCGCCGTTGCAATTAAATTAAAAATATCATAATATAAAATTGTGGGTCAAACTTCTCCATGCCAAACCAGCTGATTCCTTTGACTCCCCACAACACCCAAAGCCACCTTGATGGGTGAACCAAGCCCAAAAGGTAGACTTGACCAAATCAAGCCAAAATCGGGCCTTCTCCCATTCCATTTTAAATCAAGCTTTCGACACATGGCAAAGCTCAATTCTCTACAAAAACCCCACCGACCCACCTGAACTGAGGGTGACCTCTGCCTGCCGGCCACAGCCACACCGAGCCGCCGTAAAACACCATAGCCCAGACCTCGGGGAGGAGCCAAGTTTTGAATTCCACCTTGTCGAGCCGCCCCCACTCCAAATGGCTATCAGAAATTTTTCTCCTCACCGTAGCAACATCCCAACCCCTAACTCCCCCGGGGAGGCCCCCTCCAACAGCCTCTATTTAAACCCCCTCACCTCTCGGCCATGGAGGGAGTTGCACAAAACCATACAAAAACTCGCCAAAATTGTTCCAAATCATCCTCCACACTTTCAGAGGAATTGATCCCCAAAGGATAATTTACCCTAATTTCCACCAACAGAGCCCACCCTCACCAAAATTCCACCCAAAACTAGGGCATCTCCCAATTCTCCACCAAAATCAAATTAAACTCACCCACACCTGCACAAGACCAAGAGAAGAGTTCTCAGTTGAAAGCCCCTCTCCGTGCCACTCATCTTCTCTACCGCTGCTGTCATCTGCTCGGTGGAAATCAAGTCTGTGAAATTCCCCGTGCGGCCGCAGACTTCATCTAACTTATCGTGATCAAACGAAGGTGACATAACTCTCGCATCGAAGCCACACTTCTCCGAGTAAAGGCGTAGCTCTTTCTTCTTCCCGAGCTTCCATGAATTCTCCATTTCTATCGCCTTAATTTCATGCCACATAAACCGTATTGATGTGTTCGTCTCTTCAAGACGAATCCATAGAGCATAAGAACGTAAAGGATTCATCAAGTATCGAGGGAGATATCGAGCTCGAAAGACTGACGGTTCACTGCCAGGGAGGCCGCGGACGCAGCGCAACTGGAGCGCGGGCCCATTCGATACACGCGCGGCGGACGCGTCCGTATCGAGCCGCATGAGGAGACGGACACATGGGCCGGCCTCGTGGGTATCCCACGCGATGGCGGTGCCGAACTAGAAGACGCCACGTGGCCGTTCGGAAAGGCTAAGGTTGACGCGCGCCGCGTGCATACAGAAAATAGGATATTTTTCTATTTATTTAATTACCAACTTCAAAATCTATAAATTTGTGTAGAAAAATCTTAAAAATAAAATAAAAATACCCTCCTTCTCGCAAAATCGTAGGAGAATAATGTGAAAGAAATCAAGTAATTTCATTAAGTATTTTATTTTTAATGATTTATTTACTCTCCGCATTGTTTAAATTCTCCATTTGCATAGGCAATTCACCACGGCATGAGACCATAGGACTTTTCAAGCCTCTCGAACTTCTGGGAACATTCCCCGAATTTTCCAAGGTCGCAGGCCATCCCTACGAGAAGTTATTGATTTTCCAAGTTCATGTTACTATTTTGAGTATTTTAATTCCAATAATTAGCATGTTGAGAAATAAATTCTAGAAAAATTTGGTGATGTTTCTTATGACCGTAGGAACTCGGGGAAAATGTTTCGAGTTAATTCACTTGGAACAACCCTAATTAGCCTAAATACCCAAAATTGAACTTTAATTAATTAGGGTTAACCACACATCAAATTAACTTAAAAACAATTCTCCACTTCCTTTAGGGTTAGGAGAGTCTCACATAAAAATTTGAAATCACCTGGACTAGATTAACTTCACGAAATGGGCTCGATTAAGCCTCCTGCTACAAAATAGGTAAAATTAAACTTAAAAAAAAAATTCATAACTCACAAAATACTTTTCAAAATTCAAAAAAATGGGTTTTGGAGCTTCTCTGATATCAGAAAAACTTAGGAAAATTAAAATTATAATTTTCTAGAAAAGTTGATTTTTATCATTATTTTAATATTTTTAATAATTAAAAAATAATAAAAATCATAAAAATATTAAAATCACCAAAATGTCACATTTTGAATTCTAATCATTTAGGAATAAACCAAATATTTTTCTTAAGTCCCTAGGGTAAGATATTGAATTTTAAAGGCTTAATGTAATTTTTAATATTAAAAAATGTATTTTCCAACCTTTTCACTAAAATAATTCTAATAAATAAAAGAAAAATCAGAAAAATACAAAATTTGTTTCTCTAAACTCGTTGAGGTTAGAGAGATCTAAAAAAAATATAAAATTTATTTTTTAACTTTAATTTTATTTTAAATTTAATTAATGCTCCAAAACTCAAAATAATTCTAATAAATAAAATATAATTCAAAAAATCACCAAAATTAAATTAAACGTCCTCTAGTCATTAGGAACATCCATAATTTTCTTTAGGATAGAAACATTTCCTTGGTCATGTTATTGAATTTTCCTTGAAAAACCCCTATTTTCTATTAAATATAATTACATAAATAAATTAAATACGTTAAAATCTCATTTTCTTCTATAATGTCTTACTTGAATGCGAGTAAGGTCGTACAAAAAATTTCAAGTTCATTTGAGCTTAACTTAGTGAGTTATAGAATTATTAAGCTCAAGGGCAAAATGAGAATTAAAAAAAATTCAAACATTTAATTAAAATTTTAGGATTAATCAAAGGGGAGGGCAAAAATATTTAATTTTAAACTAATTCTTTGACGATTGAAACTTAAATGATTAAGGGTAACTAATAATCATTTCAACTATAATTAAAATAAACTTAAATTAATTAATTAATCAAAATTTTGAAGAATAATAGAAATTGAATTATTAAAGTAGGGATATTATTTAAGAGGATATTTATTCTTTAATTTAAAAATTCCTAAATAAAATCACTTCAATAATACTTAAATTTCAATTAAAAAAAATCATCAAAAGAATAATCTCAATTAATAATTAAAAATTAAATTAAATTAAATTAAAAATTAAAATTAAATTTAATTAAATTAAATTAAAATTAAAAAATTAAAATTAAAAATTAAAATTAAACTAAATTAAAATTAAAATAAAATAAAATTAAATTAAATTAAAAAATTAAAAATTTAAATTAAATTAAATTAAATTAAAAATTAAATTAAATTAAAATCAAATCAAATTAAATTAAAATTTAATTAAATTAAATTAAATTAAATTAAATTAAATCAAAAATCATTTAAATACAAACCTAAATGAAATCATTAAGAATTAACAAAATAATCAACACCGTTTCAAACATAAACTAATTTTTATAATTAAGTCAAAATTAAAATTAAATCATTAAAATACTTAATAATTGATTTCCGTCTTTATAAAGCTTTTAGTATTATAACTTTTAAATGAGGTATCAAGTGAAGTGTTACTCACTCATGGGACATTCAAAAATGTCCTAGTTCACCGAGCAAAAGAACAAAAACTTAAAACCCTCGACGATTAATTCACTTGTATAATTAAATTCTCTTGACTTAAAACAACTTAAGCACAGATGTTTAAGACTCGTCTTAAGCACTTCCTCAATATGATAGGATGTTTATACGAACAATTGAATTTAATTGTTCTTTGATGAAAAAATCATCCTTAAACCAAAACACAACTCCACGTCATAGGAGATGACTAAATATAGGATTTCAGACTTTTTCGTACAACCAAAACCTTCCATTAGCTTTACCTAGGTACTTGTTGAAATATTTAAATGCCTTAACATGTGTTTTAAGTGCACTGGGATGACAGAAGACCCTCCAGTACGCTTTTATTTTGTTGCAATTTACCGCAATTTACTTACATGAACTCAAGTTACTTTACTTTTCTCGTACGATAAACAACCGTTGCATGAAAACCAAAACCTTTAGGATAGTCCTCGAATCAAAACCAAAATTAAACTAAAAATCATACAAGATAAAATTCATCGCCACAACATTTCAAAATATAAAGAACTCAAAATTTAATTTCCACAAACATCAACAAAACTACAATTGCAACTAAATTAAACGTCTTGTCGAATGATCGAATACCTCTGGATTTACGTAACCCAAGGAGTTGCTAACGTGATTTCCCAAGGTCTAAATGAAAGTGTGGAACTCATTTAGTCGAGTTTGGTAGAAAATTCATCCTGACTAAGTGAATTCAATGAAAACACCCGTGCCGGGATGACTCGAACCGCGGGATCTTAATCGGTCTCCGTTAACCAACTTTAAGATTTGTTTTAATTAAAACACTAAAGACATTTGGACTTTAAGATTTCTCTAAAACCAAAACACTTCTCTCATCTCCTCGATTTATGACTTCTAAAACCAAACCTCTCGCAACAACAAGGAGCTCGGAAAGCACTGGGTGGCGCACCGCCCATCTTCATCAAAGAAACTCGAGTCTACTTCAGCAAAACTTTCTTAGAATTAAAAAACCAAAGCCATAGAATTTCGAGGTAGTTTGTTTAGTGCAACATAAATCCTCAACCCTTTTGTTAGCATTTGTGATAATCATGTTATGTAAGTTAAGCCCTAACCGCCCAGATTCCGAGGCAAATAAGCCGTACGACATAAACCCTCACATTTCCGAGGCTATTTGTATGATTATGTCATACAAATATGTTCTAATTAATTAAATTGCGATTACAACATTAAATAATTTTCTTAAACTCACAAATAATAGATAAAAAAGGAAGGCTGGGTCATTCTTCTCGATCTCGGGCTCCTACTTATCTTTCTTTGACTCCCGAAAATAAATGTTCCAAATTTGATCCATTCCCTATTGAAATTTCCAAAATTCAAATCCTTTGAAAACCCTAAACTTTGAAATTCTTGAGAGCAAAACCACCGATCATTATCGAGTGAGTTTTCTTAAACGATTCACTTCATTTAAGATGTAATTAACTATGTGGGCTTGCCCTTATAGGGAACTTTAAGAACTCAGTAATATAAACCCCGCTTTAATTCCTTTATATTAAGCAAAGGAACTTGTTGGCTTATAAAATTGGTTCGTAGACCAAACGGATGTCACAAATCTCTAGTTTACTTAACCGAGCCCCATCATCAAGCAAAGCAGTCTACCCTCCGGGATAGATATACAGCTTTGCGGTGCGGTGCTCGTTTATATAAACTATTCAGATGTGAGATCATTTTTATTTCATTTCTTAAAATTTTAAAATTTAAAATTATTTTCAAAATCAAATACTACTTTTCAAATTATTATTTTAATTAAATTAAAAATTCTCACACAATTTCTGCGGCGATCTCTTTTCAAAAATACAACACTCAACCTTAAAAATATGCCGACAACTTTCGCGACTTCGCCGGGGACCAGCTCCTCTCTCCATTTTGGTCGATGGCTTTGCTTTCATAAATCGGTAGTGAGCCCATACCCCTACGGACCAAAACTACCATTCTTTCATTGAATTTCCCGTTCATTTCTCGTCTTTAACGAGTATAGCCAACTCCTCTCGGATTTAGAAGCCACCGTTTTCAGAGACTCCCAATCCAGAGAGGTTCGAGATCCTTTTACCTCTTTTTTGGAGGTGGGGTGGACCCCCAATAGGTGTTAGCTAGAGCGGTCCTTCGAGTCGAGAAGTCTTGCATAAGACTTTCTCTTCCTTTCCAATTCTAAATCAGATTCCTTACCTTCTGTACACCTCTGAACATTCTGTTCCTAATAAACAAATCCTCTAATGAATGACTCTTTTAACAAATAACTCCTTTTTATAAATACATGAATAAAAATGTGTTCAGACTCTTTTCGATTCCTTTCTTTTCTTTTCGTCCCGATGAGAAGAAGCATAACTCTCGGACCGACACCGAATCTTCCCGCAAAAATGTCCGCCCCAAAGCCGATTTTCTCCTTACCAACGGACTTGACCTAGCCGTCTACAAGGAGGAGCTTCTTGACAATGGAATCATCCGTTTCGGCAAGGATTCGAGAATACAAATGTCAAGATCACCGACGTCACCATTTTCACACTTACACAAAGTGCCCGAAATCGAAAGACCTTTCGATCGAGTTCAACCTCATGTCAACTCGTTGTTCCCTCCCCGCAAAGGGTTCTAGCCGAGAGGAATACTACCGTTCATAGGAGGATTTTGTCTCTACCCCCACCGTGGCCTAGTCGTCTCTCGCACCTACCCGGCTTCCGCCAAACCGAAGGGGCGAAATTCAAATCAGGACAGCATGTTACCGCGAGGGTGGCCAGCTTCTCCATGCGAGACCTTCGTTTTCGAAATTGGGTCTCAGCCATGGGTTCCACCCCAAACACGAACTTAGAGGAGAAACAGAGGTAGAGATTTGCAAGGAAAGCCGCAGCCGCCGAAGTTTCTTTCGGGAAGAACTCGCCCGAGTACACACCACTACTCCGAGTACATACCATTGCCTCGAGTATACACCGCTTTTGGAAGGAAGCAGATTCCATCCTCTCTCCGCCGCAGCTCCTCGACGAGGAAAAATGTCCGCAAGATTGCTTCTACATTACCTCGAACAACATACTATTGCAACAACCGAAAGAAAAGGGCTAGGATTACACCATTCGCGTACTCGTCGACCGTGATAGAAGTTAGCAAAGAAAGAGAAACTCGTATCGTAGATTTTAAGGAGAATAGGGCGGGTGCGCCCAAATCCCGCCTCGGGCCGCGAGTAGAACCCGTTAGCGCCTACGAAAAGCCGACAAGAAGATGAAAGCTAGTCCACCTATCGTTGTTTCATGTTTACAAGATCGTGGAGGATACCACCTTCCGCATTCGACTACGTACCATCCGGTCCTAGGCCTTCGCTCGCTAGAAGGATGGTGGCGTCCTACTACTAGCCAATTAAGACCGAAACAAAATCTCTCGAAAAGGAAAGTCTCGTCAGGAGACTCGAGTCCGAAGAAAGCTCCACTACAATGAAGGGGACTCCCAAGAAGGAAATCCAACGGTCATCTCATGATAACTGCGAAACCTTATGAAGAAGACCATTGGAGGACACTATGGAAAAGCTAAGAACTGACATTCAATGATTAGCAAGAGAAAGAGAAGAAAAATTTGGAGATGAAGTCGATTCGTCGAATTCACACGAAGAATATGCCGAGATCAACAATGGCCGAGACACGAGCATCGTCGCCTTCGCAAGGTGCTCCTATAGCACTGCGGAAGAGATGAACCATAAATGTTAAGAGCACAACTTCGAGAAAAAGATGATACAATCTCTCAAATTAATGGAAGGATGGAATGTATCACGTGTACCTAGCCACTCTTCGCAGTCGTTCAACCCCCAAGAGAAACGCCTCCCGTAAGTTATTCATATTACGTACGGAGGAAAAGAGATTGGCATCCGTTAATGGAGACGATCACCCAAGAAGGATTCTACCCATAATATGATTCCAAGAGAAAGACATCAAGAGCATGGTAGAACAAAGAAAGTGAGAAGCCTTAGCACAATTTAAGATGACATCTATTCAGACGGTGATTTTACCCCGAAGAATTTGATGCAAGATATCACCCAAAAGGCTTCGTATCACCGTTCACACTTTTGATGGCACCGGAAACCTCGACAGTATGTTGCACATTTTCACGCCAGTTACCGCAATGTCATGGAAGCGACGCCTACTCTTCCGATGCGCTCGTCGCTGTACTGCCGTGGATCGCCTTCGATTGGTACGCATGTTTACTAAACGGTCTTGTTACACAAAATTAGAAAACCTCTTCGTGAAATGTTTTCACGGAGCTCAAGACCATATCACCATCGGTGATCTAAAGGTGGAGAAACGTAAACCGAACGAAACTTTAGCGACTACATACTTACCATAAATCAAGCATTAAGCAGAGTCATACCGCAATAATAAGTTGATGCAGTCGGTATTTTGCTTAGCATTCACGGCCCGATAAAGACTTCTCCTTAAGGATTTACGATTAAGACTTTCGAGAAGTTGTTAAGTAAGGCCGGAAGCTTGCAAGAGGAAGTGAAAATGTGCCTAAGTTTTGTTGATAAGATGATAAACAAAAGCCTTTCAAGGCATTCAAAGAAATTCAGATCGTCGCAGCTAGCCGACAAGTGGCAAGGCCTAATGCAAATACAATACGAGCAGCTCGTCTGTGATATTTTAGGTTGTGTGTTTTATTTTAAAAAGGGGGTCGCCTACCGTAAGTATGTCGGCGAATTCTTAATTTAGTTTAAATAAATAATTTTGAAAGTAACATTTGATTTCGAAAATAATTTTAAATTGGGCGTTTTAAGATACGAGATTAAACCGATCTCACATCCCAAATAGTTTATATAAACGAGCACCGCATCATTTAACCGTGTATCTATCCCTAAGGATAGACACACTCGCTTGATGGTGGGGCTCGATTAAATAAACTAGAAGATTTCGCGACATCCGTCAGTTCGCGAACTAATTTTATAAGCCGGACAAATTCCCCCGCTTAATATGAAAGTATTAAACAGTGGTTTATATTACCCGGGTTCTTTAAAATTCCCTATAAGGGCAAGCCCCTATAGTTAATTACATCTTAAGTGACGGGAATCACCTAAGAAAACTTCCGATAATAATCAATTTCCGCTTCTCAAAAAATTTCAAAGTTTAAGTTTTTCAAAGGATTGAATTTCGAATTTCAAAAGGAATGATCAAGTTTCGAACATTTTGTTTTCGAGAATTCAAAGGAAGAAAGGTAGGAGAAATCACAGATTCGGAAGTGAACTTCGGTAATTCCCCCGACTATCCTATTGTTTCCGTTCGGATTTCAGAAAGTCCTAATAGTTATTTAATGTTTTGATCTCGCCAATTTTAATCAATTAAAGACTTATATTTATAATATTGTAATCATACAAATGTACTGGAAGATATGAGGGTTTATGTCGTATCGGACGACTATCTCGCGGAATCCTAAGTCCTAAGCAGCTTAATTTGCGCGTGCAAATGCCTAACAAAAGGTTGAGGATTTATGTTGCACTAGGCAAACTACCTCGAAGTCCTATGGCTTTGTTATTTAATTCTTGAAAGTTTTAATGTAAGGTAATTTGTGTTTTGCCGACGACGCATGGTCGTCGCCCACCATGCTCCGAGCTCCTTGTTGTCATAGAAGTTTTAGTTTTAGAAGTCATAAATCAGGGGATGAGAAAAGTGTTTTGGTTAAGAGAAAATCTTAATTTCCAAGTGTTTTTTTTTTACATTTTAATTAAAAAAAATCTTAAAGTTGATTATAACGACACCGGTTAAGATCCCACGGATTCATCCTTCTGGCATCATTATTTTTATCGGATTCACTTAGTCTAGATGAATTTGCTAAACTCAACCGAATGAGTTCCACACTTTCATTTAGACCATGGGAAATCCCGTTAGCAACACGTAGGTTACATCATCCGAGGTATTCCCGATCATCCAACAAAGACGTTTTAATTTAGTTGTAATTGTAGTTTTGTGTTCGTTTGTGATTAAATTTTGAGTTGTTTTATATTTTGAAATGTTGTGGCTGAATTTTATCTGCAATGACTTTTAACTTAGTTTTGGTTTCGCTTAGGGATTATCCTAAAGGTGTGGTTTTCATGCACGCTTGTTTATCATGCAAGAAAAATGTGTGCAATGCAATTAAAGAAATTGTAATAATGTAAAATTGCAATAAAATAAAAGCGTACCCCGGAGGGTCTTCTCCCGTCATCCCAAGCCGCACTTAAAACACAATTAGAATATTTGCCAAGTTCCTAGGTAAAGCTAAGGTAAGGGTTATGGTTTTCTACCAAGTTCCTAATCCTACAAATAATATTTCCTGGCGACGTCTAGGTTCCTTGTGTTTTAGCCTGGCACGATTTTCTTCATCAAAGAACAATTGGATTCAATTGTTCTTATAAATATCCTATCATAACAGGAAGTGCTTAAGAAGAATCTTAAACATCTTTTCAATATTTCTAGGATTTGCTTTAAGTCCAAATGAATTCAATTACACAAATGAATTAATCGTCCGAGGATTCAAGTTTTGTTGTCTTGCTCAAGTGAACTAGGACATTCGAATATCCTATAAGTGAAGTAACATTTCATTTAATATTCTCGTTTAGGAGTTATGATAACTAAAGCTCTCGAGGGCAAATTGGTGTTCAAATGATTTAATTTAAGTTAATTGCTTAACTGAATGTTGTTCAAGTTGCTTTAAACATTTATTTTGAATTCTTTATGTCTTTGGTGATGTTATATTTAATTCAACTTAATTTAATTTAATTTAATTTATTCTTTAATTTAATTTAATTCAATTTAATTCAATTTAAGCTGATCGATGTTAAATTAAATTAATTAATTATTTAATTTTAATTTAATTCGATTCGATTTAATTTAATTTAATTTAATTTAATTTAATTTAATTTTATTTTATTTTATTTTTTATTTATTTAATCGAATTTAATTTGATTTATTCATTTAATTTAATTTAATTTGTTTATTTAATTTAATTTAATTTAATCTTTAATTTAATCCAAATTTTAATTTTAATTTAATTTAATTTAATTTAATTTAATTTAATTTACTTAATTTAATTTAATTTTTAATTTTATTTTATTTTTTAAAATTTTAATTAATACTTTAAAAGAGTTTAATAAATTTAACTTTAGTTTAATGATTAAGTCTTTTAATATTTTAAATTTGAGTTATCATTTTAATTAAGGATTAAATATTAATGAGATAATTAATTTAGGGATTTTTAAATTGAAGAATAAATCTCCTCCTAATAATATCCCTATTCTAATAAATCCAATTTTATTATTCTTCCAAATTTAATCAATTATTTAATTAAGAGGACTATCACCAATTTTAAGATTTTTGAATTATATTATTTTTATTATAATTATTTTAAGTTTTGGAGTAAGTTAATTAATTTAAAAATAAAATAAATGTTGAAAAATGAATTTTATATTTTTCAAAAATCTCTCTGATATCAAGGAAATCAGAGAATCAAATTTTGCAATTTTCTGTTTTTCTACGATTTATCATAATTATTTTAGTGAAAATGCTGGAAAATACATTTTTTTAATTTTAACACCCTAGAGCTTTAAAATTTAATATCTCACTAAATAGACCTAAGAAAAATACGGGCTCATACCTTTGCCGATTAAAATTCAAATGCTGACATTTTGGTGAATTTTATTATTTTTGTGATTTTTATTATTTTTTAATTATTGAAAATATTAAATAATATTAAAAATCAACTTTTTAGAAAATTGAAATTTTAATTTTCTTAAATTCCCCTAATATCAGAGAGGCTCTAAAACTAATTTGGTAAATTTTTGAAGGATATTTTGAAAGTTATGAATTTTTAAAGTTTTTAAATTCGCTGAAATTACTTAATCAACCCATTTAGTAGGGCTAACCAAGTCCAATCGAATTTCAAATTTTTATGGTGGGTTCCTCTGATCCTAAAGGTCAGTGGAGAATTGATTTCAAGTCAATTTGATGTATGGTTAGCTCTAATTAATTAGAGATCCATTTTGGGTGTTTAAGCCAATTAGGGTTGTTTTAAATGAACTAACTCAAAACCTATTTTTTCTAGGGTCCTCTGGCCATAAGGAACATCACCAAATTTTCCTAGAATTTATTTCATAACATGCTATTTATTGGAATTAAAATACTCAAAACAGTAACATGAATTTGAAAAATCAATAACTTTTCATATGATGGCTTCGACTTTGGAAAATTCAGGAATGTTCTAAATTCAGAGTGTTTGGTGTTTCATATTCTTAGCGCTACGCGAATCGTATACACGAATGGAGAATTAAAATATGCAGAGAGTAAATAAATTATTAAAAATAAAATACTATAAAATTAAACGATTTCTTTTCCACATTATTCTCCCCTTCCGTTCACCTATGCGCAGGGTATTTTTAATTTATTTTTCTGATTTTTCTACACAAAGTTATGAATTTTCAAGTTTAGGGAATTAAATAACAGTAAAATACCCTAATTTTCTATTTATCCACGCGGCGCCGCGTCAACCCTAAGCAGCCTCCGAAATGCCGCGTGGCGCGCTCCCATTCGACGCCCGCCATCTGACTCGCCGTCCGGGCCCCGCGGTTCTCGTACCGTCTCCCGGTCCGCGCCATCCGAGCCGTCCGTCCGCGCGTCAGACAATGGACGCGCATCCGTTCATCGTTCCCGAGCGTCCTCACCCGAGATCCGTCCACACTAAATCCCTAAGATCTCACTCGATACTCAATGGATTTTCATGTTCTTATGCTCTATGGATTTGTCTTGAGAAGACGAACACATCCATACCGCTTATGATGAAATTTATGCAATAAAATGAGAATGTTCGAAGCTCGTGTTAAGAGTGAGGCCATACCTTTACTCGCAGGAGTGTGGCTTGATCCGAGGGTTGTTGCACCTTCGATTGATCCCAAAGAAGCTTCCAGATGAAGTCTCCGGGTTCCGTGAATTGCCTAGGTGTGATTTCGACCAAGCCCGATCACAAAGCGAGGCCGGAGCAACCGGGTGGCCCTGGAGATGGGCTTTTGCTGCTGACACCTTCCCTGGTCCGGTGAAGGTGTAGAACAAATCAATTTGGGGATTGGCTCACCGGGAGAAGTGTCCTAGTTTTGGGCTTGGATTTCAACTCCGAAATCGAGCTCACAGAGAAGAAATGGCAGGGGGATTTCAAATGGGATCAAGTGCTCGTGTATGGGGAGTACCGGAACAATTTTGCGAGTTTCCTAAGGTTTTTTTTCAGCACCTCTCATGGCCGAGAGGGGTGGTGTTTAAATAGGAGAGGTGGAGGGCCTCCCGGGGAGAGTTAGGGCTCGGGATCACCGCTTCGGCAAGAGAAGAACAACTCCAATGGCCACCGGGACGGGGGCAGCTCACAGTGAGAATTCCAAGTCGGGGCTCACATGTGAGCTCTCGGCCCGTGGTTTCGGCGGCCGTGGTGGTCGGCCGGCCGTGTCAGTCACCTCAAGGTCGTGGAGGCCGTGGTCGGGAGGTTTAGCAACAATTGGCCATGGGATACGTGTAAAGGAGTTGGACTCGAAATGTAATCAGATGAGCTCATTTTGGGTCCAAATGGGTCAACCCACCTTTTGGGCTTCGGTTCACCTCCCCATGGCTGA
The DNA here is from genome assembly GCA_022702705.1 of Papilionanthe hookeriana x Papilionanthe teres. Taxonomy (NCBI): domain Eukaryota; kingdom Viridiplantae; phylum Streptophyta; class Magnoliopsida; order Asparagales; family Orchidaceae; genus Papilionanthe; species Papilionanthe hookeriana x Papilionanthe teres. The sequence goes on from CM040423.1 coordinate 28,411,863, forward strand.
TTTGGGCCGAGGGAAGATCGTATGGATCAACTAGAAAGGGTGGAGAAGTCACCATCCATGAATATTTTGATTAAACATGGATTATGCGAAGCATTAAAAGGATAAAAACCTTATAAAGGCTTAAAAGAGGCTCCTCCTTTTGCCATTAGTGGCTTGATCACATGTCAAGCCTTCCATGGCTTCATGTGGCTTGTCCATGGCTTGCATGGCTCACCTTCGCTTGGGAAAAGTGGAGTCAATTTCATGGAAACGATTTAAGAAAATTCTTTGGTATTTAGGGGTGATTTGGCATGAGGCTTGATTTGGAATTATTTGATGATGAATTTAGGACTTAGGTAATGGCTTTAATTAAGTGGATGGCAAATGGAGATGTCATGTGGGCTTTAGGTGGATTTTGGGCTTTTTTGAATTGGTTTTAGATGGGCTTTTAAGATGGTTTAGGAAAGTGGGCTTTTGAATTTTAAAATGGATTTTGGGATGAAATTTTGGTAAAGGCTTGGGCCAAATAATTGTTGGGTTTGGTTTAAGGATGTGTCATGAGTGATTTGAAACAAGTTTGGAGTGATTTGGGTTTGATTCTGACCCCTTTGCTAATGGGCCAATGTAGGTCAAATTGGGCTAACTTGGGCCAATGTTGGGCTAGGGTTGAAATTGATGTAAAATAAATGTTTGGAAATGTTTATGGGAGTGTTTCAAAGAGGTTTTGGTTTTGCTGGGTTTTGATTTTGGGGTTTTGGGTTCATTTGTGTTGCCTGGGTTTAGTCAAAATTGGGCCTTTTAGCTTCGGGTTGAATTTGAGTGGGGTTTGGATCTAAATTTTGGGCAAATCATGTTAGTGTTTTTCTTATGGGGATGCTAAGGAAGATTTAGAAAGATTTTGGATTATTAATTGAGTTGAATTGGGTGAGTTTGGGTTAGGTTTGGGTCATGGGTCCAAATCGCTTTAAGGCCAAAAGTGAAATCGATCCAAATGTCAATCAAATTGACTTGGATTTGATCTAGATTGGTGCTGGGAATGTTGAATTGAAGTTTAGAATTGAATTGGACCAGAATTTGGGTCAATTGGGTAGGTTTGGTTTGACATCGTCTACTTAGTAGTTAAATAATCAGTTTCACAAAAGTAGGGTAAATTGACAAAATTGGCCCATGTTGTAGTTCGACAAAATGAAATTGGGAATATTTGGGATTTTCTGGAATTTTCTGGGAATTTTCTGAATTTTTTGGATTTTTGGGTCAAGGGGGGTATTTTGGGTATTCGAGGGTATTGGGAGGTATTTTGGAATTTTTGGTATTTTTGCATGGATGATCAATTTGAGTGATGTGGAAATGTTTAGGAATGATTTTGGGGAATCTTGGGTAATGTAGGCGATTTTGAAAATTTTGGGTAATTTCAAGGGCTTTGGGTAGGTTAGGCGAATGTAGGGTCCCGGGGGTCAAAAATTAAAAAATTTTGGAAAATTGAAGAATGGGTAAACTTAAGTGGAATGAAATCATTTTGCTGAGCCATGAAGCCACATCAAGCCCACATGAGCCATGAAGGGACTCATTCGAGGCATCCATTATCATGTCTTAAATCTCTACCAAGGGCTGTGGGTTAAGGACCATCCATGTGAATCTACCTACATGAGTCAAAGAGGTCAAGTTAGGGTATGGGTGTGGTTTTAGAGGTGTGTGAAAGTGTAGTGTATGAGTGTAGTGTGTGTGTAAATCAGCCCCTTCACCAGACTGTGCCACCTGCATGGGCCCCATGCCAAAGAGTCCCATAGAACTCATCCTTAAACTTCCACATTCGATTTCAACCCCTCTAGGTGATTAGGGGTCTACAACAAGTTTGTGGAGTTTGCGGTGGAGTTAAGAAGTGGTTTGAAATTCTAGAAGGTGGGTCCCAATTCTAGTCCTCTAAGATAGTCAAAGGAAAAGCCTAAGGCTAGATCCTAAGTACTAAAGAGAAGAAGAGAAGACCTCATCAAAAATGAGGTCAACAAATGGACTCCCAATAAAGTGTGGTGGTTCGACGGAGCACACCGCGCGTATCGCGCGACCGAAGCGATCAATAAAACTGAATACGTACGTCCAAGTGACAAACTTAGGACGAAGTAGAAGAGTTTCCGCCGGGGAGGCCGTTTACCTCCGAAGCCGGAGATTCCTCGAATCCCCGCTCGGGAAAGGAAAAGGAGGTGAATTCCAAATCACAAGATCCGGGGAAATTTCAATTTAGATTTTATTTTGTTTCAATTTAAGTTTCGATGTGTGAGTTTAGATTTCAATTTGGAGTTTCAATTTAGATTGAAGTTTGTCAAAATTAATTTTGGAAATATCTAAGTTTTTTCCCTTTAGGTTAATTCAAATGAAGCCAATTTTTTGATAAGGCATCTCCTCAAGCTTCTCCTCATTTTCTTTTTTTTTTCTTTTTCTTTTTCTTTTTCTTTTTCTTTTTTTTTTTTAATGAGGATTACCGTATCTCGTAGAGCCTGTTAATAATTTTGAACTTCATTTTCATCTTCCTAAATTTGAAACTTAGAATATTTCTTAGCTTATATATACTTCATAGTTTTTACTTCATTGATTTTCAATCTTTTCTTTTTCACTTGAATACTTAAGAATTTTAATTTTAGAATATAGTTTTCCTTACTAAAAATAGTTTACTACATTCTTATTCCTTTTAACCAAATATTTTATTCTATTTAATTAATTAAAGCACTAGAAATATTTCATTTAACCTTTTATAATAATTTAATAAAATAATTCATATTAAATTAAATTGAAAAATTTGTTATAAAATTCATTTTATAATAATTTGAAAATAGAAATTCGAGAATACGTTAATAACTAAATTTGTATTTTACTCTCCCCCAAACTTAAATTTTTATATCTATTCTAAATAATGAAAAGAAGGAAAGTAAATAAATCATACCTTTGAAGTTTAGGTATTTTTTTCTTTGAAATTTTTGCAGGCTTTTTCATTTTTCACGTAACTCCGTACCGTTAGTATCATTCATATATATATAACAATTTAAAGAAAATGCAGGATAAAATCTAAGATAAGTATTAAACACAACAATTAAAAATAACTCTACACTACACATATGAATTACTAACATATTAAAACAATTTAACTAACATATTAACAATTTTAAAAACTTAAACCAATACAAAAAATAAAATAAAAACATACGAAAGAAAACTAACATTCTAATTAACATAAAAACAAATGCAATTAACTAACACAAAAACAAAAAACTAAACTATTATCACAATTCAAGCAAATTAATCCTAACAAACATCCAATGTCTCAAAAAAAATAAAGTACCGAATATTACAAATATAAAGTCCTCAAAATAACTTAACATTAAACAAATAAAACAAATAAAGTCCTAATCTTCAACATCAAAGTCCCAAACTATATTATCATCCCCTCCTCGCATCCGTAGGCCGAGAAGACCGAGCAGCATGATACTGGCATACCTGGGGCAACTGAAAGACAACATCTAAATCTCCACTCCTATAGCGACGTTCGCCCATAAGATGCAATTTCGTATTCCGAATGTCGCCGGGAGGTACTCACTATCATAATCATGTCTCCTTCCCGTATTATCAACTTTGATCAAAATGATCAAATCTTTCTCCCATGGTCTCTCCAAACCGCTCAAAACTCCTTCTATGTGGTTAATTCATTCACGTATCTGTAGGTAGGGTGGTAGGCTCCGGTATGTTCATGCCTAGTAGAGGGTATATCTCTACTGATCGAGTGAAATAACTTCTCACTCCCCGATCTCCACCCTTCATGAGATTCATACTTCTTGATATCAAGTACCGTGAGTGGTTTCATAGGTTCCACCCATTCTTCATCATCTCTAGCCTCAACCCGCAGAGTCGCGCAGTGCAAAAATTAATCCAAATGGTGTCCCAACTGGGCCTCCACTCATTTCGAGGGAGTGCATGGATGTTTTGATAAATAATTCTCCCAATGTCGATGCTTCTATTTTTCGAATACGTAAATCTTAATTGCTCTATATCGTGTTACCTCACCGTGGTGATATGTGGGTAACAAAGTAGAACAAATAAAGTAATGTCAGTTGGAGATCGCATTTAATTTAAAGAGGAAAATTCACTTTTCCGTCGCTTAATTTTCCAAACTCCGCTTCCATCAAAATGAGAAAGCCAATGACTTCCGTTGGTCCTTCCATAACCTAAAGTTTCATACTCGCTAAAGTGCGAGTCATGAACTTCATGTAACGCGTTAATTCTCGCATCGAAATCTACAAAAACCTCGACTTACCGTATCTTCAAATGCTATCAAATCGCAAGCAAAATTCTTAACCACTTCTACAACGCTCTATTTTGAATGTAATGTAAATTCTCCCAACCTCGTTCCTTAATAATCCGCTCATTTCTCCTCCCGCATTTTTGAAAACCCGATCCGTTAATACACTTTCTTCCTTGTATGTTTTCAAAATATGCAGCTCCTCCGTGCTCGTGCGTTGATGAATCGGTTTTCGTCGAATTCTACTCGATGTTTTTGTCGTGGAGCCATACGATCGATCCGTGAAAATCGTGAAAATTTTCACTAAACTTAAAAAATAATACTAAGAAGGTTTCACAACATTCATAAGTAATTTAAATCAAATTCCATGGATTTCCACCGAATATTTCTTTCACATTTTGATTTTTCCCAAAATTTGCAATGTGGTGAAAATATATGGTGAAAATCAAAAATTTTTGCATGATTGAAGCTCTTACCAAGGGAAGATGAAATCCGATGTCAAAAAGTGTTGAAATCGCTTCAAATCCAAGATCTCTCAAGCCCCGGGCTCCGTTTTTTCGCGAAAATGAGAGGTCGAGGATGATGAATAGTGTTTTTGACCGGTCAAAATATATGTTTTTCCCGACTCCGCCGGCTGCCGAGATTTTTCTCACCGTCGGCAAGCTAATATTTTTTGGAACCAAAAAACTCTCGGGAAAAATCCGCTGTCGGAGGGATTTTTCTCGCGGTCGGCAAGATTCCAAAAATTTAAATTTCTGAAATTCGTCACTCATTTTTGTCCTCGATTCGTCTTATATTATATTTCCGATCACATCATTTATTAATTTAATATGAAGATTAGCTACTTATACACAAACAAATTCACACAACACAACAAATTAACTTTTAATATTGAAATCCATGAGATGTACAAACTAACATAATTTTAAACTCTATAATCAAACTTCAAACTTCAATCCTTACTATTAATCAACATCGCAAACCAACTCACGACACACTAAATGCCGATACAACTATGACGCATATCTCAATTAAGTTTGAGATATTCAAATCATCACTACACACATAATAAAATCTAAATCAAATCAAATAACATAACATAAACATACTATGGAAATCTTTACTACTACTCTTCAAGGTCGTAATCTTCATCTTCCCGATATTTCGATATGATGATGACGCACAAATAAGTATAGAAAGGCTCGAAGGGAAACTCGGGGCGTGCATTCTTCAAGATCCAACCCTTCGTTTCGCAAATGAAGAAAGCTACCTTCGTGTGTCTGTAATGATCAAAGTGTTCCTTCATCCTCCGCCAATGTGATGAAATAAATCGACATATTGTCGATTAAATCTCTCACATTCTGCGCTCTTTCTCCATTCCTTAATTTTCTTCATAAGTAACTCCATTTTATCCGAAATACGCCTTGCTATAGGATTATTCCTTCGTGAAGCTCTATCGCAGATAAATGTAATGTCTTCATTATTATCCAAAGTAGGAACATATCCGTAGATCAAGCTAGCCTAAGGTAACAGAACCTTTTCCCAAGCTTCATAAGAAACCCGGTACTGGATCGCATAATGCAAAAATAGTAGATGGGTGTCTTAGTCCGTGAACAAACCCATGCACAATTAAACCCACGTACTTAACAATTATTGATCCAACATCACGTACAATCCATTTTCAATACAATATTCAATATACCGCATTCCTTCGAAACCTTGTTTACCCTCATAAGTAGAATAATTTAGATGAGATGAAAAAGTGCCAACGTTCGAGGACAGATTCAAAAGTGATGCAGAGAAACTAATATACCTGCCTTCACGCATTTCCCAATCTTCTCGGTTCATCACTTCGATATCGAAATATCTCATTCATATTATATCGAGAAGGCACAAAATTAATAAAATGATACCGAGGTGTTTTCTATAGAGAATAATTCATTTACTCTGATAGAGTAAACGTCACCCATCTTCCTCGGACGTAGACATTCCCATTGTCGATCGCATGTGTTGCAGCAGAATCCTTTCACAATCGGAATAACAACAACGTACGTAAGGTAACAAAATACCTCCCCAAGCCGCCGTGCGATCATTTCTTCTATCTTCGTAAAGGGAATTCTCTAATCCTCGATTGACAAATCCCCGTTTCTTGATAACTCCTTTCTTTACCAAAACCTTGTCAATATCCGCCGCGCTTCCGCACTCACAAATTTCCTTCGTTAAACACTCGTACCGTAGAATCTAAGAATTGAGGCCATTATGGTGAATGGAATGAATTCTAGTGAAGAAGGCAAATTTAGAATGATTTAAGAATGGGTTTTTACAAAGGAATTGGTGTTGAAACCGTCCAAATCGGCATTCAAAGTATAAATAACTCATCTTATAATCTCTCGGGCTGCCGGCGGTAGTTTTCGCTCGCTTCTGGCCACTCGCCATAAAACCGCTCCCGTGCTCCTCTCATTTGCTGGACGTTTCGCCGTCAACAGCTCGATAAATAAACTGATATTAATTTAGGTGCGAATCTCACCGTCGGCGAGTATCGACCCCCGCTCGTCGCGAGATTCCAAAATAATGTCCAATTTCGCTCTAAATCGAATACCCTTTTCTCATCATAATGGTTCCGGATATGTGATGATTCTTAATAATTAATTGAGTAGTAAAGTTTCAATAATATAGATTAACTATTAAGATACAATAAAAATAGATAACTAATATGGGTTGCCTCCCATAAAGCGCTTGGTTTAACGTCGTCGGCCCGACCTAATTTCAATTATTAATCAGTGTCGACTAAGCATTAAAACCTCTTTATAGTTAGGTCTTATACCTTCGAAATATGGTTTTAATCTATGTCCATTAACTTTAAATTTATGTCCAGCTTTTGGATCTTCGATTTCTATAGTTCCGTATGAAAATATTTGAGTTATGGTGAAAGGTCCTAACCATCGAGACTTCAATTTTCCAGGAAATAATTTCAATCTAGTATTATATAGCAAAACTTCCTGTCCTGGTTCAAAATTTCTCTGATTAATCTTCCGATCATGTCATAATTTCATCTTTTCTTTATAAATATGATCATTATCATACGATTCATTTCTTAATTCTTCCAATTCATTTAATTGCAACAATCTTTTCTCACCAGCTTCTTTCATATTATAATTAAATTCTTTAATCGGCCAATATGCTTTATGTTCTAATTCAACTGGTAAGTGGCATGTTTTTCCATATATAAGCCTGTAAGGAGTCATTCCAATCGGAGCTTTATAAGCAGTCCTATAAGCCCATAATGCAATTGTCTAATCTAAGTAGACCAATCTAACCTATTCGGGTTTGACGTATTTTTCTAAAATACGTTTAATCTCACGATTAGATACTTCAACTAATCCGCTAGTCTCGTGGATGATAAGCAAGTGGATATCTTATGAGTAATATTGTATTTTTCTACTAGTTTGTGAATGTATTTATTTCTAAAATGAGTTCCTCCGTCAGATGATAATCACTCTCGCATTCCAAATCTAGTAAAAATATTTTTCATCGTAAATTTTGAAACACTCTTAAGCATCACACCTAGGTAAAGCTTCGTGCTTCAATCCATTTGGAAACATAATCAACAATCTACTAATATATATGAGTTTCCAAACGAAGGAATAAAAGGTCCCATAAAATCTAATCCCCAAACATCAAAAATTTCAACTTCTAATATAAAGTTTAGAGGCATTTCGTTTCTTCTAGATATATTTCCTACTCTTTCGGCATTTATCGCAAGTTTTAATATATCTATATACATCTCTAAATAGTAGTAAGCCAAGTAAAATCCATATCGTAGAATCTTATAAGCAGCTTTATCGATCCCAAAATGTCCTCCAAAATTAGAATCATGACATTTTCGAATAATCGGTTCAGCTTTCTTCATAAGGTACACATCTTCTAATAATTAAATCCTTACATCGTTTATATAAATATGGTTCATCCCAAAATAAGTTTTCGTATCATGGATGAATTTTTTCTCGTTGTTGCAAAGTTAGCATAAAGTGGTAAAATATTACTAACTATATAGTTTACTATATCAAAGATACCATGGTATTTTCCACTCATTGATATTATATAGCTTGTTCATCGTAAAATCGTCTATAATTTCATTTTCAATATCGATAATTCATGATTTTCTAATCTCGATAAATGATCCGCAATTCGATTATCGGCTCCTTTCTTATTAACGATCTCAAAATCGAATTCTTGCATTAATAACATCCATCTAATTAATCTTGGTTCGGAATCTTTCTTTTGCATTAAATATTTGATAGCTAGAATGATCAGTATGCACGATACATTTTGTTCCAATCGGATAAGGTCTAAATTTATTAAAACCATATACTACCGCTAATAGTTCTCTTTCAGAATCGTATAATTTATTTCAGCATCATTTAGAGTTTTACTAAGCATAAGTATATAACTTTAAAAATCTTTTCATATCTTTGCCCAAGAACTGCTCCTACTGCATAATCACTAGCATCACACATAAGCTCAAATGGTTTCTCCCAGTTAAGTGAAACTATTATAGGTGCTGTAATTAATTTTTCTTTTAAGAGTTCAAAAGCATTCAGGCATTCGATTGTAAATTAAAATTTCTTGTCCTTTTCGAGAAGTTGGCATAGGGGTTTAGTAATTTTTGAAAAATCTTTTATATAGCGTCCGTAGAATCCAAAGATGTCCAAGAAAACTTCTTACCCTTTTACCGTAGTTGGAGGTGGTAATTTAGCTATAACTCGAATTTTTGCAGGGTCCACTTCCATGCCTTTTTCCGAAATTTTATGCCCTAATACAATGTCGCCCGCAACCATAAATTGACATTTCTCCCAATTTAGAACTAAATTTGTTTTCTCACATACTTCTAATACTTTTTCAAGATGAGTTAAGCATGTATCAAATGATGTTCCAAATACGAGAGAAATCATCCATAAATACTTCTATTCCATTGTCAATTAACTTACTAAATATAGACATCATACATCTCTCGGAATGTTGTCTGGTGCATTACATAATCCAAAAGGCATTCTTCGAAAAGCGAAAGTTCCATAAGGACTAGTAAATGTATTTTTCTCTTGATCCTCGGGAGCAATTTGTATTTGATGATAACCGATGTATCCATCTAGCAAACAAAAATACTTATGTCCGCTAATCTATCTAACATCCGATTCTAGAAATGGTAAAAGGGAAGTGATCTTTCCGAGTGGCGTATTTAATTTCCTATAATCGATACATATACGCCAACCCAGTAACTTGTCTTATAGGAATAAGATCGTTATTTTCATTGGCGAGTGACGGTCACTCCTCCCTTCTTAGGAACACGGTGAATCGGGCTTACCCAAGCACTCGTCGAAATAGGATATATAATACCATTATCTAACCATTTTAAAATTTCTTTCTTAACTACTTCTTTCATTATCGGGTTTAATCTCCTTTGGGGATCTGCTTTAGGTTTATGTTCATCATCTAAAATAATTCAATGCATACGGATTGAAGGACTAATTCCTTTAATATCTCGTGTAAAGTCCAACCAAAAGTTTTTTTATATTTTTTTAAAGTTTCTAAAAGTTTTTGTTCTTGAGATTCGTTTAATGCGGATGAAATAATAACTCGGTAAAGTTGAAGAATTACCTAAATAAGCATATTTCAAATGATCGGGTAATATTTTTAGCTCGAAGTTCGGGAGGTTTAATAATTGATGGAACTATATTCTTGTCGGTATTTTCAGTATTATCCAAAATTCAAATCTTTCCTGAATAAAATCTAGTTCTTCATGATTATCTTTAATTAATTCAGTGTTTTCTTTTTCTAATTTATCCTCGTAATATTCCTTAAAATGTTCTTGTTGTAAATATTCAAGTATTTCCATCCGAAAACATTCATCATCTTTTTCTAGCGCAGGATATTTCATTGATTTTGCAATATTAAATGTAACTTTTTGGTCATTTACTCTCATAGTTAATTCTCCTTTCGAACATCAATCATAGCTTTTCCAGTAGCTAAAAATGGTCTTCCTAAAATGATAGGAATTTCTTTATCTTCCTCCATATCTAAAACAATAAAATCTACTCGGGAAGATAAATTTATCCACCTTTACTAACACATCTTCGATAACTCCCTTAGGATAGAGTAACCGAACGATCAGCTAATTGAAGGGTTACTGAAGTAGGTGTAATTTTTCCTAATCCTAATCTCTTAAAAATCGATAGAGGCATTAGATTGATGCTTGCTCTAAGTCACACAAAGCTTTTCCATAAAATTTTTCTCCTATAGCGCAGGGTATAGTGAAACTACCAAGATCTTTCAATTTTTCAGAAGCTTCTTCGAATAATAAGACTACACTCTTCATTAAGTGCGACTCGTTTCATTATCGGTGAATTTTCTTTTCTTATTTAGAATATCTTTCATAAATTTTACATAATTTGGCATCCGATCTAAAGCTTCAACAAAAGGTATATTAACTCGTTAATTTCTTTAATATTTCAAGGAATTTAGCAAATTGTTTATCTTTTTTATGTCGAGCTAGTCGTTGAGGAAATGGTGGTGGAGGTTTTTCAACGAAATTTTCATAGGTATTAAAGGATGTTCCAAGTTTGAATCTTGTTGAATTGTTTCCTTTTCAATTTCCACTTCCTCTTTTTGGCTTTCAAGTTCTTTTTGAATTTGAGGTTCTAATTCTTTTCCACTCCTTAGTTGTATTGCTTTAATTTGTTCTTTTTCTTGATCTTTAGGATTTATTTCCACATTACTAGGAAAAGTTCCAGGTATTCTATTATTTAGCGCAAGATAGAATATGTCCAAGTTGAGTTTCGATATTTTTAATAGATGTTCCTTGAATTTGTAATTGATTTCCTTGAATTTGTAGTTGATTTCCTTGATTTTGTAGGCTGATGACCCATATTCAAAATTAATTCATCCATGGATAATTTCTTATCCTTGAATTGAGGGTTATTGTTATTAAATCCGGGAGGGTAATTAGGTTTATAGTTTGGATTTGCTTGATTAGGTTGATTCATCCATTGTTGATTAGATGTGTTATTCCAATTAAAATTTGGATGAGTTTTCCAACCAGGATTATAATAGTTTGAATAAGGGTTATTAGTTCTATTATTAATAAGCATTTAAAGTTTCATAATTAGTTTGAGATTCTATGATTTGTCCAGGATGAGTTTTCTTCTAAAATAGGAGAGTAGTTCATTCCAAAATGATCTAATTTCTTAGATATAGCAGCAATTTGAGAAGCTAACATAGATATTGTATCGTTTTCATGAATGCTGGCTATCTTTTTAGGATTTACTCTATCAGCAGGCCATTGGAAATTATTTGTTGCCATTTCTTCGATTAGTGCATAAGCTTCATCAAATGGTTTAGACATTAATGAACCTCCAAGAAGAAGATCGATGTTTGATCTTAAAGATCCTACTAATCCATTATAAAATGTTTGAATAATCACCAATCTGGTAGCACATGATGTGGGCATTTCCTAAGAAGTTCCTTAAATCTCTCCCAAGCTTCATATATTGATTCTCCATCTAACCGACAAAAAGAAGTTATATCATTTCTAAACTTAACAAGCTTTTAGATGGTGGAAAATATTTGGATAGAAATTTTTGTGATAATTCTCCCCAAGTTTTAATAGTATCCAGAGTGCTAACGAATTCAACCACATTTTAGTTTTATCCCTTAATGAAAAAGGAAAAAGTCTAAGTCTTATAAGCATCGTCGTATACTCCTTGATATTTAAAAGTAGCACAAAGTTCTAGAAAACTAGCAAGATGTAAGTTAGGATCTTCGCAGGTGAACCACTAAATTGATTGTTTTGTACCATTTGGATAATTGCATGTTTAAGTTCAAATGAATTAACGAACTACATCGTGGTTTTGAATAGTTAAATGAATTTCATCCGATGTAGGGTTGGCATAATCTCTTAATGGTCTTTGTTGTTCATATTTTGAATTTCGGGAATATTCGCCATTCGTGTTAAATTTATAATTTGTTTCTTTTATTTTCTAATTCTTTTAATTGTACGCTCTAATTCGGAATCGTAAGGTATTAAATTTTCGTTTCCAAATTTGCGCATACAATTTCGGAATAGATATTAATTCATTTATTATGATTATTTTAAAATAGTCCGTTACTTTAGTAAATTTTTCTTACTCTCCCGACAAGCGGCGCCAAAAACTCGACCCACAATTTTATATTATGATATTTTTAATTTAATTGTAACGAAGCCAAAAACTTGACCCCGCTATTTATATGTATAGAATTATAATTGTTTATGTTGTGGATGTTACGCAAGTATACGTATCGTATCAAGTAATACGAGGCTACTAGTGGAGTCACTGGTTATCGATCCCACAGGAAAGAGAAAATTAAATAACAACTAATTTAAAATAATAATAATAATTTTTAAAATAGTATACGAAAATTTGGAATTCTAAATTTGAGGGCAATAAAGTAAACTAAGTATTTTAATTAGGTAACTTAACTAAGTAGAAAATTAATACGTATTGAAAGTGCAGGAAATTAAACTAATTGCTAAATAAGTCTTAACTTTTCAGAAAAAGTATTTTTCCCCTTGTTTAGAAATTTAAGTGATTGATGAATTTTAAATAGATTATTTTAAGGTATTGTGACAAATAGGAGCATTCCTATTCTTTACCCTTTGGTCCAGGTGTAAAGAATATTGACTAATCCTATGTTTGATTACGGAATCTGCGGCTAGGTGCGGAGGATACCGACTAGCCACTTTAGAGCTCCCACGTTCCCCTCGCCCGAGGGCTAACATCTACACTTCGGCTCTCAAACAATAGGACCGAATTGAATATTTTAGTCCGTCACACTAAAATGCTCGATTCTACGCCCGATGATATTATTTCCTATTTATTTGCACCCTCCTTCCAAGGCTTTTGAATTCCCGAATATCAGATGTAATTTTTACTATAGTTGATAATCAACATATTTTAACAAATCAAATGGCCAGTTTGAAAGTAAATTAAGTTTTAAGTAAAAATTATCACAATTTATTAATATATATAAGTATCTCTATTTTAATTTCATCAAGTCACTTAATTTCATAAACAGGGAGAAAGACTAATAAACTACTCAGAATGCATGGGAACTAAACTAAGCATGGATTTCATTTAAAGTTAAAAACAATAAATACAAATACTTATCTCGATTTATCCCCAAACAGACTCCTCGTAGTTCCTTTGACTCTTCCTTCCAGTACAACACGACTCACTAATTACTCACTAAACTCACTAAAGACTCACTAAAGACACACAACTGCACACAAACTAGACAAAAGACTAAAAGATTGCACAAAAGACACAAAAGACTGCACACAAAAGACTGATTTTCGGCCTATATATATAGAGGTGAGCGAAAGGACCAAGAGGTGCGTAAGCATCCCTTCAAAAAGTGTCCGGGTTCAATGTATCCGTGCCATTTGAACTACCTCGCCGTCGGCGACGAACTACCTCACTTGTCGGCGAGGTTTCAGAAGATCTTCAAACCGCTCTAGCTCGTTGTCGGCGGGCTCGGGCTCGCTCGTCGGCGAGACAGGCTATAAATTCTTCGAATTTTCTTCTTGTAACCTCGCCGTCGGCGAGCTCGATCTCGCCGTCGGCGACTCGAGCACAAATTGCATGATTTTGCTCCAAATTCGCTCCTTTTTATGATTTTTGCTTTTATCACCTAAATTATTCATTCCTCGCAATAAAATAAAGAAAATACCCTTCTTTAAAGTGCAATTTCATCAAAAATAGGTATGAATTTCTTAATAAATTTTTCGGCGATCGAGTCTCAATTCTAATCCTCTAGGATAGTCAAAGGAAAAGCCTAAGGCTAGATCCTAAGTACTAAAAAGAAGAAGAGAAGACCTCATCAAAAATGAGGTCAACAAGTGGGCGGATCAGTTTTAGGATTTGATGTGCCCCTAGTGCGCTCTATTTTTCTACGTGTTTTATTTCCAATTTAAATCTCTGGTATCGGCATTAAAAACTTGACTCGACTCACAATTACGCAGTAATTTAGCTTCCAAAATATGGCAAAAAATTTGGCCCAATTTATATTAAGTGGCTAGCATGCAAAATCAAAATGTTATAAAATATAGAAAAATTTCACACACTAGGGGTTCTACACACATGCACGAATTACTTCAAGTAATATAGAACTTTCTTTAAAAACCCCAGTATCGATCCCATTGAGAAGTGAGGTAGAAAATTCCTTAGGCTAATTCTAATTTATTTATGTTGTTTTTCTAACAAGTACTCATAAATGTAAATCTTAAGTTTAAAACAACCAACAACTATCCCTAAATGAAAATACTCATTCTAAAGATAACCCCGGATGAATTGGTTTAATGAAACTAAAATAACTAAGTTTACTAAACTAATTTTTAAACTTCAAAGTTAAATTTACTGAGACTAAACTAATTTTTGTGACGGAGAGCTCAAATTTTAAAAAGTATCATTCCCCTTTACAATGAGTTAATGGCTAGTGAAGTAATTAAAATTATTTCAAATAATATAAAATTGTATTGTGTCAAACAGGAGCAATCCTATTCTTTAACCTCTGTCGAGTGCATAAAGAACATTGGCTAATCCAGAGTTTGGACCCTAAATATGTGGTTAAGCTGGGAGGATAGTGACTCTCACTTTAGAGCTCCCACTTCCCCATCGCCTGAAGGCTAACATCTTGCTTTAGTTTCCAAACAACTGGATCAAATTGGGAATTTTAGTTTGTCACCCTAAAATCTCTAATTATGCCCATCAAAATATATTTCTCTATTTATTTACACTCAACCACACAGACTACATTCTCATCCATAAAATCGAATGTGATTCTCACTTTGTTATAGAAAGCATAGCCCTTTCGGATCGTATGTTTCTCAACAAATTTTAATAATTTAATTAGTCAAATCGAAAAGTAAATGAAAATCAGAGTTCGAAACATCACAATTTATTGAAATTAAAAACCTTGTGCAACAATATTAATTCTTCACAAAATCATATCTCATTGTAGGGAGAGAACAAAGAAGACTACTCAAAATTCATGAGAAAGATACAACAAAACATAGAATTTATATATAAAAATAAGTTTACAAAATAAGAAAGAAAAAAATATAGCTTATCTCACTCTCCCCCTCAAGCAAATCTTTTAAAGTTCACTTGAAGCACTTTCTCTTTGCAATCACACTCAATTCTCTCTTAGAAGTGTAATGAAGAAGAAACTTCTCACCTTCCCTCTCCTCTTATAACTCTAGAACAAAATCATCTCCACACAAAACCTAACCATTGACTCGCAAGACTCACAAAACAAAAACCTCAAGACACACTCCCTCTCCACACACTAGACAGTCCAAACCACACACAACAAGACAAGACACCGCACGACAAAACACCACCACCATGAGAGGCGCCAGCCCCCCTATTTTAAAGAGACACAAAATCTCTCCTTTTTCCTAAGAGACATATCTTTTCATTCCAATAGACAAATCTCTTCATCCAAGAGACATGTATCTTCATCCAAGAGCCTTTCTTACGCGTCTAGATTCATTGACCGCTCCATGGGGCGTGCTAGTTATTTAAAGACCTCTAGAACATCAAAAGATAGTAAAAAACCGCAAAAAAAAATCCATCCATAATCGTCTCTTGTGCCTCTGGGACTGGTTCTGGTGCCTCTAACGCCTGTTCTCTGAATTTTGGCGCCTCTGGCATCAGTTATGGCACCACTTGTGCCACTCTGCAGCTGCTCTAATGTTTCACTTCGTTTGGCTCCGTTTCAGCTATATTTCACATCGTTTCAGTTGTGTATCGATCCTAATAGTTATACTTACAAGATAAGCATGAAAAAAACATTTCTTTAAATTATAATATCATTTAAAAACATGTGATAAATGTAAAAAAGATTAAGTATAGAAAGACTATTGAAATGTGTTAGGTCAGAATTTTCCTTCTAGCTCGTTTTTACTCCAAATTGCACCATTATTGCTTCCTTTTCATCAAAACTTCATTTCCTATACTTGAAGCTAAATATATACAAATAAATTCCTTTAAAGTGTAATATCATTAAAAATGAGCATAAAATATATATGAAAATATTGGTAATTTTTAGGCGTGTCAGGATTCCACCGCTGATAGTGATCAAGCATGGAAAGTTTTGTTGAAGGAGGGATTATCTCGTGATAATATTATAATAATACTATTTAATAGTCATATGTCTAATTTTAATTGATGTCTTACTCACCATTTAGTGAGGTCTTAGCATTTATTTTGTAATATTTAAACTGGTTAGGTGTGGTTGTTTTGTGCCATGGGGTTTTGATGACTTGGTGGCGATGTTATTGGTGGTGTGTGTAGATGTTGGGGGTGATTCTTCAGTGCCATGGGGTTTTGATGACTTGGTGGCGGTGTTATTGGTGGTGTGTTTAGATGTTGGGGGTGATTCTTCAGTGCCATGGTGGTGGTGTTGTGTCATGGTGGTGTGCTTTTATGTTGGGTGAAGTTATTTTGCATCGTGGGATTTTGGTGACATGATGGTGTGTCATTGTGGTGTTAGTGGTGTTATTGGCGATGTGTGTAGATGATTGGGATGGTTCTTCAGTGTCATAATGACAGTACTGTTGGTAGTAATGTTATGTCATGGTTGTGTATGTGTATATTGGGTGTGGTTGTTTTTGTGTCATGGAGTTTTGGTGACATGATGGTGGTGCTGCTGGTGGTGGTGTGTATAGATTTTAAGGGTGGTTCTTTAGTGCCATGGTGGCGGTGATGCCAGTGGTGTGTGTAGACGTTGGGGGAGGTGTTGTTAGTGGTAATGTTGGTGTTTGTAGTTTCTTGTGATGCTTCCTTTCAATTACCTTTTCTTGAGTTACGATATTTTAAATGACACTATGTTTTTCCTCTCATATATGTTTATGTTGCATGGTTCCTTTTCATGCTAGTATCGTCATGATAAAGACAAAAGAAATCAGTTTGTCTGTCCTGTGGGATAAAGATGTCAAAATAGTATTTTGTGACATCTGTCTTAAAGAGGTGCAATCAGGAAATAGATCAACTATCTGTTTTAATAAGGAGTGCTAGAAAAATATAATAAAGAAGTTCATGGAGTACACTGGAAAGGAATATAACAAGATGAAATTAAAAAATAAGTGGAATCAGTTAAAGAAGGGTTGAAAAATATGGAAAGAGTTGAAGCATGGATCCACAGGCTTGGGTTGGGACTCGATAAAACTAACCATTAATACTTCTGAAAAATGGTGGGCAGAGAAATTAGAGGTGAGAATTTACGAAACATAAAGTGCCTTACCATGTATTTATTTCTTCAATTACATTAACATATGAATAATCAATTAACTTGTAGGACGTTCCAAATGCTAAAAGTTTACTTTCAGTGGGATTGACCCTAAAGTGGAAAAAAAATTGGATCGTATGTTTGGTGGAGTCATTATTATGGGCAATCATGCATGGACCCCTAGCAAGAGAGGGTTTGTTGGCATAACTAAGCATGTGGATGCCGATCTAACATTAGTGTCATGTTGTTGACAGGATGGGAGATGATAGATTTGAGAAAGCGAATTACAAATGCCGTCATTGATAGTTGACTGGATTGATTGTATGATTTTTTTGTTGTTACTTTGTTTGCAATGTGTTGTGAAAACCTTTACAGTTTATTGTATTGATGGTTCATGTACATTCTTAATCTCGATGTTATTTTTAGTTCTTTTGTATGTATTTTTCTACTTAGATGGTCGATGAGGCAACAGTGGGTATAATATGTAATGTACAATTTTATTACATATTTTATTTTTTGTTTTGGAAGGTTTATGATGAGATATTCAACCTTATGGGTTCTTTTGGATGATTTATATGTTATTATTGGTTCTTCACACGCGTGAAATTCCAATAAAGGGAAACAAGTTCCTCTTCTTTTTTAGTCATTATGAGGTTCTTCTGGATGACCTTTTTTGATAATATACATATATGACACATACGAGCTTGATAGTATATAGTTTAAAGGCAATCAAAAACCTCCGCTGTTTTCCTGTAGTGACAAATTCATTGGTTTATAGTTTGTTCTCTGAGACATTACAGTTTCATAAAACTTGAATTGAGTATTTAACCTATTCTTTATTAATGCATGTTGTATATATGTGTTTGTGTTTTATGTTTTATGTTTTTAAACATTCAGAAAAGATGAGCTTAAGGACTTTCGGTACTTCTAGAGCATTGTACTGCTAATGTGGACTACAATGTTCCTTACTTACTTTGCAATAGCAACACAGTTATGGGGGAAAATTTTACAAGTGTTCAAGGAAAAGAATAGAAAACTGAGACTTCTGGTTCGAGGATTCCATCGCCGATAGTGATCAGATGTTGAGAGTTTCGTTGGAGGAAGGATTATCTTGTCACATTAACCAACTACATTTTAAAAATAATATTATCACTTATTAATTATTATTTTAATAATTTTTTAAAATTTTGATTGTTGTGTTACTCACTATTTTGTGAGATGTCTGTTTTTATTTTGCAATATTAAAACTATATATTTATTTTCAAGCATGAAATGTGCTAGCATGATTGGCTTTGTTATAATTAGCAATATACTATATGGGCAGAAAGGTCCTTCATTTAGAAACAACTACAACACAAATGCAATAAAACTGTAAAAAATAAACAGACAACAAACTTCTCTACAACGGTTTTTACACAATAGCTTTCTATCATAACTGCTACACAGTATCTTTTTAATAAGCTTCAGTTGCCCCAAACACACACTTAGTCTCACAAAGCTTGGGTGACTAGGCCGGTGCGACGAGCAACCACCCTCCCTCCAAATAAAATTCAATTTTTATATTTTAATTTCTTTAATAAAAATACATTTATTTAATTTCGAATTTCAACTACCTTTTTATTTACCTAATTTAATAAATTGATTTTTAAAAAAATATCAAGTTGTCTTATTATAACCAATCTAAAATACCTTAAACTAATACAAAATATTTTGCAAATTCAAACTTAAAAATTTATTATCCTATTTAAACTAATGATTTTATCTATTTTTTTTTTTAGAGTGGAGTGTTAAGTAAGCTATACACAAACATGTAATTCTTAATGATGCATGTGTGGAAGTTCTTCAGGCTAAGTTAAGAGCAAAATTTATTCTAAAAAGTAAGAACTTTTTTTCTATATAATGGGTCAAGGTCTAAAGACAATGAATATAAATTATGTGTATGATTATGTATGAATATGATCTTTAAATGTCCAGTCTAGTTGAGGGTCTCTATTCAATTTTATTTTTATTTAACTTGTTGTTTATATGCCATGTAATGCTATGGTGTGAATATAATTGAATTTATTTCATTTTATTTTGGTTTTGGGATTGATTTTGAAATTTTAGGTTTTAGTTATTTAGTCTATCACAAATAATTTAGAATAAAAGCACATTGCCAATAAACTTAAAAAGAACAAAATGTTTATAATCTAGCGCGTAAAAGTTAAAATTAAGCAATTAAACATGCCAAAAATGGCAAAAATAAACCAAACTAAAAGAGAGGCTGGTGTCGGGTACCGCTATACACCCGATAGGAAATAAAAACATGGGGCAATTAAGCATTTGCCCCTTATACTGCCTGACCTAAACCTATGACAAACCGGTTAGCTTGTTAGGCTTTATATGGGTATTTAGTTCAAGTTCTTGTACATTTATGATTCATCCTGGCTTTAGTGTAACTCCTTTAGCTTTGATTTTGGAAATCATTTTATATCTTTGATTTTGGGGTTCATTCTTGCTCCGTTGTCAAGTTAAGGTTCATCATAACTCTGTGACCGTGTTGAGGTCCATCCTCGCTCCAACAACATGTAGATATTCTGCTTCAGACCAACCAAATGACTGTAATTAAACAAAAAACAACAAATGAACCTAACTTTACAACAAACTCGATAACTTGAAAGTAAGCTTTAGGATTAATATAGCGAATGAAGAAAAGTATTAGTATCACAAAGCAAATCGAAAGGACAAAAACATCCCATAAGACTACTTGACCCAACTTCGTAAAATTGGCTCTATATCGTATCGGTCCATGTTTGGGTCATCAACCTTAGCACCCTAGGAAAATGAATAACAATTTATGTTATTTTTATGAATCGGCAATTATCTCATAAAGTGTGTCCTCTTAAACAAAATAAATGTCCTCAAAGACTTATATAATTGTTCAACATCCAATCTAATTTACAAATTACCATAACATCACAATCAAAACAATCATAATGATCTACTATGCAAATTAATGCAATCACAATCAAAGTCAACCTACATTAAATCTAAGGTTGATGAATTGGCAAATTATCTACTATGCATGTTAAGTGCTTTTTGGTGAGTTAATTCATATATATATAAAAAGTATATTTATGTATTTGAATATTTTTAAGCCTTTATTATATACCAAAAATAACTTAGTATGTTGATTAAGGATCTTCCAAAACTACTTAAACATTAAATACTATGTTACTATAAATTTTTTATTTTTGAATTTTTTAAATATTAAAAATTAATTTATTTAAATTTTTAAAGTATTTATTTTTACTTAAATTTGAAAATTTTTAATATTAAAATTTGATTTATTTAAATTTTTCTAAATAAACTATATATTCTTACATAAATGTATTCAACACCTTATGAATTTTATTTTAAAGTTTATTAATGACCACAAATAGAATTTTTACAAAATTTCTGATTTTTTTATTTTTTATAATAATTTAAATTTTTAATATTTGTGATCCTAAAATTATAATAAATTTATTGACTTATAAACATTATGAAATTTGTAGAGATGTCTATGATAAAATTCTAAATAAAACTTTTAAACTAATTTGAATTAAAAATATATATATATTATGAATACATAAGTTTATTAATCAATTAATTATTTACATTTTATTTTTATTTGAAATTATTCCAATTTAGTGACTTATTTATTGTCTATCTATTAAGATGTTGAAGTGGTGAAAATTTGAAGTGACTTTTAGTTAAAACTAGGGATTTCGGTAATTGTAGATTTTAACTGACATTTTTGTAATGAAATTATTATATTTTTTTAGATTACTCTTTATTTAAGAAAAAATTATTTGAAATGTCGTTATGTCAATTTCTATGACCATCATACACTGCAAACATAGCTTTTACTGAATTGAACTTGTTTGTATTATTATTACAATTATTTATTTATAAAATGTTTTTTTATAGAAAGAAAAATTGACGTCTCCTCGTTTACTATGAACCTGATCCTAGAAAAATCATAGAAATTTCATTATACTTAATAGACCATATATGAAAATTTTATTGTATGTTAATAGTTATTTAATTTATATGAATTACTTTTGGTTTAAACTTGATGCATGCTAGAAAATTCGTGGCAGTAGAGTAATAGATTATTGTCTTAGCGTTGCACGAGATTTCAGCACACAGTTAAATGAAAGAAAAATAACCAGTTGTGATGCTAGAGATTTTTATGTGGAAAACCCGCAAAGGAAAAAAATCACAGGCAAGATAACACAAATCAGAAAGTCACTATTTAGTTAGAGATGACATAAAAGATATCTTACTAGAGGTTTTTTACGTGAAAAACCCGTAAAGGGTAAAATTACGGGGAATGACCTTGTTGTAAAAGTTCACTATTAGTAGATGATTGTAAACGAGAAATGATAACAATATTTTCCAATTTAAATAGTCGACTAACATCTTTTTGGTGGTGATCGACGATGACGGTTAACAGTGACTAGCGACAATCAGCGGGCGTTGACACGGCCCGTGGTGGTCGATGGAGGCTAGCAGTGGCCGAAGGAGGCCGATGGTGATCGGCGGGTGTCGATGATGATCGACGGTCAATGATGGTCGGCGGTAGCCGACTGTAATCGTTTGGCTAGTGGAGGCTGACAGTGGTCGACGACGATTGGTGGTCTACTGCAATCAGTGATGGTCGGCTACAGTAAGGATGGTTCTGGAGTTCAGCTCACTCTCAGAGCTTTCAGTTCTCCCTAAAGCTTTAAGTCTCTCTCCTCATGTGAGGGGCGAGACTCTATTTATAGTGTTCTGGGTGCAATTAATGCAGGAATATGAAACATTTTGATCGAACGGTCCAGAGAGCTTCCTCTGATTAGACGGCGTTTAATGGACATTTGAGAGCTTTAACAATGTCCAAATTGAGCAATCTTGAGCTCGTTGGATTTTTCTTGTTGAGTCGCTCGGTTCGACTATGAACTTGTCGGATTAGACATCCATTTGACCTTCCAAATGTGTCTGAAAATCTTTCAAAAGCGATTAAACGACCTTATCATTGTTTGATTTGACTCAAAATTTTCAAACTTCAATGTCATTCGGTTCCTCTCATCGAGCCGGTCAGTTTGACTATAAGTTTGCTGAAATCAGAGCTCTGGAAGATTGTTTATCAAAATTTGAACATTTTTTGTTCAAAATATCATCTCGAGATTCGTGTTGTGCCTCGAGATTCCTATCAGTGATAAAAAATTTTTGGCGGCGTATCAGTTACCCCCTATTATTGGGCAAGACCAATTTCATCGTTCGAAAATATTAATATCTAAAATTTTTTCATTTTTATGAGACATATATTTAAATATATTTATTATAGTTATTATCTTTTGATTTTAAATAAGAATAAAATAAATCTATATACATTTAGGAATTTAGAACTTTAGAGCTGTTGATTATTTTTCTTTTTTATGGGAATATGAAAAGTCTTTTTCTTTTTAAATGAATATTTAATGCTTGTAGTCCTTTTTGAATTTATATATTAATTTGTATTTAATGGTGAAGGCTCTTTTTGAGCCTACAAATAGGACTAATGTTGAGGCCGCTATAGTCGTTGTGAGCATTGCGACAAGTCGTTGTGGCGGTGCCTCGAGGCGATGCATTGCGGCTTTGAGTTGCGGCGACGAGTTTAGGCGGGGTATCGCGATGTGGTGACGTGCTGCAGTGAGACGTCATTGCGATGCATTGCGGCAACGTGTTCTGGCGGGGCGTCGCGGCGACATGACGCATTGCGACCGTGCATTGTGACACGCTTAAAAACTGCTTGAGTTTTTATATATCTCTTATGCTTAACTTTAATGATGTTGAATTTTAAATGAATGTATTTTGCATGTTTTGGTTTTATGTACAATAAATGGACTCTTGGAGAAAATTAATAAAAAATAATACAAATTTGGAGCAAAAACGAGCAAGAAAGTAAATTCTGGCCTGACACATTTTGATAAGTCTTTCTATGTTTAATTTATTTTACACTTATTGCATATTTTTGAATGATATTAAACTTTAAAGAATGGTTATTTTTATGTTTATTTTGTAGAGTTGTATATTAGGAATGCAACACAACTTAAACGGGGCCAAACAGAGCTAAAACAAAGTCAAACGAAGCAAAACAGTGGAGTTGTGCAGAATGGGCGTCGATGGCGCTCGATAGGGCGTCGACGGTGCCTGATAGGTTGCCGACGGTGCCAGAAATCTAAGAGCATGGATTTTAGGCGCCAACAGCGCCTAAATATAGAGCCGACGGATCCAGGAGTGGTTATTGTTCATATACATTGAACCTGAACGCTTTTTGGAAGGTTTCTTGAAGCACCTCTTGAGAAATTTGTCCCTACACTATTTTAAAGTGAATTTGAAGCCAAAAAAGGTAGATGTTATGAAAAACATGGATAATGCTTATAGATATTAGAATATAAATAGAAATGTATATTTATACCTTTTTGGAGAGATTGGAGATGAGATTTTGAGAGAATCTGTAAGGGAATCTACTAGCATTGCATGAATCAGTAGGGGACTTTGTGGAAGAGATTTTCATTGATCTTTCAAAGGGAAAAAGTTAACCATTGTGTTCTTCATTATCTTATGATTTTGTTAACATTTATGTAGTGAATTTGCTTTGATGAAATGAAGTTTTCCGTTGAGTTTTCTTCGTGCTTTGTGATATCTTTCTCTTACTTTTACTTCTTACTTGAAAATAGTGGCATGAGAAGATTATGTCGTTAATTTTCTTTTACTTTTCTTTTGCAATGAGTAGGATTCATGTTTAGGATATTGTGATGCATGCTAAAAGAAGTTTTAATTATAAATGTGATGATTTTTTACTTGCACTTCATTTACATTACAAAAAGAGCTCGTTGTAGTGTTAAAATTTGTTGTAATTGCATTAAGACCCGAGAGGGCGGTGTAATTCTCAACAAAGTAGAACCACATTCAAATTCCATGGATGGTGAAGTTCATGGGGGTTGAGTGCAAATAAATAAGGAAATATATTTTGATGGGCGTAGAATTGGATATTTTAGGGTGACAAACTAAAATCCCTAATTTGGTCCTATTGTTTGGAAACTAAAACGAAAGTTAGCCTTCAGGCGAAGGGAAGTGGGAGCTCTGGAGTAAGAGCCAGTATCCTCCCAGCCTAACCATGGATTTAGGGACTAAACTTATGATTAGTCAATGTTCTTTATACACTCGAAAGAGGGTAAAGAATAGGATTGCTCCTATTTGTCACATACAATATCTAATGCATCTCATTCCTTTACATTATCGAGTTATAAGAATTGTAAATTTTATTATCTCAAAATTCACCAAAGCAATTTATCCAGAAAGGGTTATCTTTAGAATTAATATTTTCATTTAGGAGTAGTTATTAGTTATTTTAAACATAAGACTTACCTTTAGGAGTATTTATTAGGAACCACTTAAATTGACCTTCCAAACTAAATTCTGATAATATCAGACTAAAATTTGACTAAGAACCTCTTATCTCGCTTCTCTGTAGGATCGATAAACGGGACTCCATTAGAGCCATGTATTACTTGAACGATACGTATACTTGCAAAGAACCTCTTGTATGTGCTCATACTTTCGACATAAAACAAGCAGAAAAATAGCACATGCCGAGGGCGCATCACATTGGGGTGATGCGTCGCAGTGGAGCATCGTGGCAAAGCGTTGCGGGGGAGCATCGCGTCAGGTTGTCACGACGCTATGACGCATTGCGGTGGTGCATCGCTGCGGTGTGTCATGGAAACACATTGCTGTAAGGAGTTGCAATGAAGAATAGCAGCGCAGAGTTGAGATGAAGAATTGCGGTGCATAGTTGCAACGAAGAGTTGTAAAGAAGAGCTGCGACGAAGAGGAAAGTCATCCACGTTCTATGTAACAGGAAAGCAACGTGATCTTCTTTTCATTGCGGTGAAGATAAAATTCATCCCTGTTCTATGTAACATGAATGCAACGAGATTATCTTTCTTATTGTGGCGAAGATAAAAGTCAGCTTCGTCCTGCATAGCGGGAGTGCAACGAGATCTTCTTTCTCGTTGCAGAGAAGAGGAAAGGCCCTTGTCATGCGTAGCAGACAAGCAACAAGATTTTCTTTTTCATTGCAGGGAAGAGCAAAGTCGTCCCCTTACTGCGTAGTAGATAAGTAACGAGATCTTCTTTCTCGTTGGTGTCATGCATTCTACAGAAGACTCCAGTGTTACTCTTACAATTTTCTTCAAGAAATGTTGTAGTTTTCATGTTGCGCTTTGAGGGGAAGATTTTCATGCTTATGTGGTTGTGTTATCTAGAGCCCCCTAGTGATCATTAAAAGTACTGAGGTTTTGGGGAGACGATGCTGACTCTACTTGAAGGTTAGCAGATTTGTTGTAGCCCTTTTACAAGTACATGTTGGTCTTTGTAGCATTTTTAATTATTTGATGTGGCATTTAAAGATGATGATAATGTATTTCTTTGCTTCTGAGTATGTTGTGGCTTCTCAATCCCTTTGAGGCTCGTGCCTTCCGAGGTTGTGCCCACTTGCACTTTTGTCTTATAGTAGCTTGAAATAAACTGATACCTTCCAATTGAGCCTTATCCCCTAGGCTCAACCTTCAGGGGCGTGGTTGAAAGTAAAATACATTAAGGATGTAGGACTAATTTTAACTTGTATAACTGGAGATGCTCAATGATATTAACATATAATGAATATAGTCATATGAAATCCATTGAGGATGTTGACCTATCCAAGGTTGTTGGTCAAAGTTTTTCTTGACGACCGTAACCTGTTATGGAAGAGGTTGAAGGAAATCCACCAAGGATTTTTGACCTATCTGAGGCTGTATGTCAAATTTTTTACTTGATGACTGTAGCCTGTAATAGAAGAGGTTGAAGGAAATCAGTCAAGGATTTTGACCTATATGAGGCTGCATGTTGAAGCTTTTGCTTGACGACTGTAGCATATAATGGAAGAGGTCGAATCGAGTCCTCTTGGGATCGATTATGCCTAGAACGAGGTGTCAGAGATACTCTGTGTTTCTCGAGCCTAGTGCGTAAATCGCAATGGACCCTATGTTTTCTTGGAAATATGATTGCAGTCATACTCAAGAGTATAACAATCGTTAGTTGTTGTCTTTGAATCTTTTTCACAGCAATGACGATATTTTTTTTATGCAATATTGTAAAATAACGCATGTATTAGGCCTTAAAGAGATCAACTTCCTGATCTAGTTAAAGAGGAAACTCTAGTACGTTGAGGGACACTAAGAAAGCATTGCTTGCTTTGAAGATTGTCCCCAAGTCCAGTTGCGATTCTTGTAGACATGTAATTTGAATGAAATGTGGGATGAATTCCCCGCCACAGTCGTGATCGGGACGTTAACATGAATGACCTTTCGAGACTGCAGTGAAGGTTGCCCCCCACATTGAAGAATACTCCAGAGATGATCTTCAGGACGTAACGGAGGTTCTTTTGCGATTTGGATGAACTACATCATCGGCAAAGGAAGTAAGGTCTCAGTGTCTTAGAGTTGAAGACAATGTAAAACAGGACTTTGCTTTCCACAGACGACTCCAAATTGATGCATGCTTTAAAATTTGTGGCAGCATAGCAATGGATTATCATATTAGCGTTGCATGAGAATTCAATATACACTCAGATAATAATAACCAGTGGTGATGCTAAGGGAAAAACCACGGGGCCTAGCATAGTTGTAAAAGTTCACTATTTAGTAGATGATTACAAAAGATCTCTTACTAGAGGTTTTTAATTGGAAACCCGAAAAAAGAAAAACCACTTGGCCTAACCCAGTTGTAACAATTCACTATTAGTAGATGATTAAAAATATCCCTTATAACACAAACTAGAAAATGTAACGGTATTTTCTAAGTTAAAGAGTCAACTGACAGCGTTTGGCTGGTGGTGACAGTGATCAGGGGGCGTTAACACAGTCGACGGTGGTCTACGAAGGCAGCGGTGGCCCTAGGAGGCCGATAGTAATCAATGGCTATCGGAGGGTGTCTACAACGATCGGCAGGTGTCAACGATGATTGGTGGTCAATGACGATTGACGGTGGCCCACAGTGATCATTTGGCTAGTGGTTGTTGACAGTGGCCGACGACGATCAATGGGTGTCGATGGTGGTCGATGGTGGTCGATTACGATCAGCGATAGTCAGCAACAGTCGAGATGGTTCTGGAGTTTAGCTCATTCTCAGACTTTTCAGTTCTCTCTAAAGCTTCAAGTCTCTTTCCTCATGTGAGGGGTGAGACTTTATTTTTAGTGTTTCGAGTGCAATTCATGCAGGAATATGCAACATTTTGATTGACTGATAAAGGGCTCTAATTGAGTTCTAAGTATCAATCCCACAGGGTGGAGATAAATTTATGATGGTAGCACAACAAACAATGTTCAAACTAATAAAACTTAAGTAAGAAATGCAAGTAGATAATGTTTAATGTAACTAGAAATACTAATTTTACTAAACTAATTTCTTTACTCCAAAGTGAAATTTTCTAACTCTAAACAAGTTTTTGTAACGAAATGTTCAAATTGAAAAAAGTATCCTTCCCCTTTACAATGAGTTTATGTTTAGTATATGTTTAATGCAAGAAATATGATTGATTTGAGTTTTGATCTGTTAGATTAGAAGTTGATTTGAAATTTCTTTAAGATTGGGTTTAGTATTTGACTTTAAAGTGCATTTTGGATATAAATTAATGGTTGTTTTCGTGGAGGATTTTAACATATTTAGTGAAAGATTTAGTGAAAAGTTGGCTTTGATTCATGTGGAGTTAGGTGTAAGATTGGAATTCATATTTGAGAAAAGTTTAAGTTGAATTTACACTTTTTAAAATTTAGGTTTAACGAAATCATTTAAAACTACTTGGTTTTGTACATAAACTGAAGGTTACTGCAAAATTTATTTACTGCAAAATTTAAATGAGATTTGAGTGTGATTTTGATTTATGCCTAATTGTAATTTGTTTTATTTATGAATTAATTTATTCATGGATTTTGATGTTTGAATTTGGATTTAGTGAATTTACTTTAGAAAAGATTTGTCCAAGAAAGTTGTAGTCCTTATACAGTTCCTACATTATTAACCCATAAGAAAGTGGCAAGTGGAAGATGTGTGTTGATCGATCCTTTAATAAAATTACTATCTAGTATATATATTTTTTAAACCTTGATTAGATGACATATTGGACTTGATCTTAGGGACAAATCTCTTCTTTAAAATTAATTTAACAAGTGTTTACCACCAAATTAAAATTGATTAGGAGATGTGAAATGTTGCATTTAAGACCACCCCCCAATGAACTCTACGAATGGTTGGTGAAGATCTTTTCACTTTAAAACACACCAGATAATTTTATTAGGTCCATGAATAATATAACTAGACCCTTTATAGAAAAAAAATTTCTTGTATTTTTGGTGATATCTTATTTTAGTTTAAATGAGATTAAGCATCTAGAGCACATAAGACAAGGCTTTGAAGCCCTTAAGAAAGAATAACTATATATTAACTTAAACAAAAATATTTTTTTTTTACAAATTGAGGTGGTTTATTTTGAATTTATTATTTTTATTGCTGAAATCAAACCATATTAGTTTATAGTTCAAGCAATCTTAGGTGGTCTCACCTAAGAATTTCACTAAAATTAAAGAATTTCATGATTTAACTACTTTTTTTTTGAAGAACCATTAAATCCTTTAGTATCATTATTGTCCCAACATTAAACTTGTAAAATTAGAAATTTTCTTGGATTCCAGTAGCATAAAAGGTCTTAAATCAAGTTAAGATATTAATTACCTCTATCCATCTCCATAGACCGCTTAACTTTCTAATTCCATTGTTGTAACTTATGATGCTTATAGAATTGATATTGGTGGAATTTTAAATCATGAAAATTATCAGTAACATTTTTTAGTGAGAAATTAAATGAGGCAGAATAATATTATTCACATATGTTAGAGAATTTTATGATTTCATCTAATCTTGGAGACCCTGTCGACATTATCTTTTATAAAGATATTTCATTCTTAAATCTGATTTTCAACTCATATTCATTAATATTCAACAAAATTTAAGTCATAAACATGCTAAATGGGATGAATTTATTTAAGATTATTCTTTTACCCTCAAGAACATACATATAATTGAAAATAAACCTACTAATGCTTTAGCTTGCATAATGATAACTATAAACTCTCTAGATCCAAATATTTTAAGATTTGAATGGATCATACATGAGTACCTAATGTGCCTCAACTTACACTTGATTTATATGAGGAATTTAGATAAACCTCTAGCTTAATAATAAATATTCTCTATTTTCAATGAATCTTTATATTAGGGAAGATAATTTTATATTCATAGAACTTCTCTTAGAAAATTTTATATAGTTTGGAAAGTAGAAGATCAGTTATTTAAAATAAATTTGATTTTATTGTGCTTCACTTAAGTGCATTGTTCAAAAATCGGGGGCAATGAAAATTCTAGGCAATACATTTCATTGCCCATTCTATATAGGTCATAGGAAGTTTTCTTTATAATCTTTATTATAAGATTGCTCCATAAAATTCTAGGACATGATATCATAATTTTTGTAGTAGATCACTTCTCAAAAGATGAACCATTTTTGTCATGTTCAAAAAATAATGATGCCTGTTATACTGTTAAATTATTCTTTATGAAAATTGTATGTTTGCATAATACCATTGTGTCTAACCATGATGTTTGATTTGTTTAGTTCTTTTGGAATACTCTATATAATTTATTAAGTGTAAAATTTAAAATTTTTATATGTCGTTCATACTCGAACTTATGGCCAAACATAACTAGTTAATCATACTTTAAGAAATCTACTAAGATGTCTTATAGGATAAATCTTAAGAAATTGAGACTTGCATCAACCAACTTTGTGTTTGCATGTAACATTTATTTTTATAACAACTAGAACTTCACTTTTTAAAATAATATATGGTGAAAACCCTAGATGACCCATTGATGTAGCCAACTATTCATCTAATGCATTCTTTGATTCAACATTTTCTTTAGTCAAATACTTTTAAAGCCTCCATGATATTATAAGAAAACATATTTTTTTAAGTAATGACAAAGATGCTTCTAAGACAAATCATAATAGTTTAATAAGAGAATTTTAAAAAGATGATTGTATTTTGATTTACATTTGCATTGAGTGATGTCACACAACCAAGTTTAAGAATTTACATGTAAGAGCTTGAGCACAATTTAAAATATTTTAAAATTTTGAATATAATGCTTGCCACCTTGATTTTTCTACGGTTATGTTAATTTAATATGTAATTAACATTGAAAATATTCTATCATATGAAGGAGTTAGCAAATCTCCACTTATTCATTTTGAACCTTTAATAGAAAACATTGTTTTTCATTTTTAGAACCCTTCATTTCTTAAAGTATATCATATTATTATGAAGGGAGCAACCATTAACTCAGTTGCGGATGTTTTTATTTATTAGAAAAATAAATCACCTTTTGATGATACATGTCTGACCCACGTTGACTCAGAGATATTAGTCCCATAATTAGTAGAAGATTTTTGGGATTTCAACTTAACAAAGCAAAGTTTGAGTGAGCCCAATAGAGTTTATGTATCTCATCATTAGATCAAGAAAATGAAATTGAAGGTTCATTTATAACAACCCAATTAAATGCCGAAGAAAATGTCCACTCATAAGCTCAATAAAAAAAACTTTTAATTTATACTTGTTTTATTTAGATTTTAAATTTAGTATTCTAGAAGATTTTAATTTTTAAATTTTGAGGCTTATTTGATTTGGCCACAAAATGGAAAAATAATTTAGAAAGGTGATTGACTCCTTCCTCAACAAATGGTTATCTACTTTTGTTTGAATTTCACTTAAATCTCTATAAATAGGAATGGTATGTTGGTATGCAATGACTTATTTTAATTATTGAAGGAAAATATTAAGTAATGTTTTTCTCTCTTTTTCGTTGGTGCTTAGTGACTTTTAAGTGTATCTCTTTTTTATTTATGAGAACAGTTGGTTATTTTTATTCTATTTTTAATTTTTATTTACGATTATCTTAAATCATCCTCTCATATTCTTAACATTTCATCAATATTTTTTAATCCTAAAATATTTCTACTACCCAAGTAAACTGCTAAGATCACTCTAAAACTCCTCTTAGCACCTCTCGGTCAACTTAGACAGGACTAAAACTTAATCTTATTAGTTATCACTTAACACCCACATAAACTCCTTCAAATTTAACCATTACTTTAGATCATAACTTCAGATCCTATGGCAATCACCTAAGAGAATCTCCAGCCATTTACCCAACTTGAAACCACTTTTTTAAAGCGATATTTCAGATTAACCCAAACTAGCCTAATTTTGATTGGTCTAGGCATTTCAATTTCCATGCTATATTAGAGCATTAATAATTATACCAAAAACTTTAGATCTCATCTTTAGTTGTTAAACTAAGATTCAAGTCTTTTATTGTCCTTTAATATCATTGAAAGGTCACCAACCACAATCAAATACACCTCATTTGAGTTAAAACTCCCCTAATATTTCCTAACAATCCACATTAATCATCTTAATTAATATAAGTGTTTGATGGGTTAGAGAACTTGATCAAGGCTTAATCTCATATTATAAGGAATTTAAAAAACTGTGAGAGACTAATCTTCCTCCATTATCTCCTTAAAATGAAAGAATTTCTCAATAATAATATCTAGCTTCCTAGAGCCTTCAATGAGTTTCAATCATGAACTCGCTATAAATTTAATTTGGGCATCCAATAGAAGCCGTATACTACTAACCCACAGTAAGTTTATTTCTCCTTCTTTGTTTTTGAATGTAAGGGGTCCATTTTTGGTTAGCCCCTTGGGCTATATTGATCCACTTTTCAAATCCTAGTTTGAACATAAGGTGCTTGGTGTGTGGAGTTCTTTGGATCATGATGAGCTCAGTAAAGCCCATGTTAGGATAACTCTCATTTGCCTCAAACTTGTATTTATGATAATTTCTTCTTTAAGAATGTGTAGAAGGAAATTTTTTTTTGTTGGCTCCTTTAGATTAGGCTTATCCTAAAATTCTTTCTTTTTTGTTTGATTAAGCATGAGATGAAAGAGATGAAATGAAGCCAACAATCTCTAAATAATCTATTTCCATTAGCTTTGGTTATTCTCTATCAAAACTTGTAACATTTACTCCGTATTTTTATATTGTATGATGATATTAAATTTTAATTAGAGATACATTAAGCAATGTAAATTCAAAGAAAAATACCCCTTGTAATTTCCAAGCATATGATTTACACAAAATCATATGTCCATTATAATATATGATCTACTACATATATATTTTAATTATTCTTGAAACCTTATGGACATGCTTGATGGAATAAATCAAACCAGTATTAATATGGTGATGAATGATGTGCACTATTATTGTAGTAAGGAATTTTCATATTAAAAAGTGCTTTTGAAAACTCTACTATGTGAGTTGATTGTATTTAGATATAGAAAATTTTTGGAATGTTTTTTTAAAGCTCTTAAACCATCCCAATTTTGCTAATAATTTTTATAGTTGTGTCTTATACTTGATATTTTAATAAGTAAAGGTAGTAAAATAATCAAATAACTATGACAAAACATGAGGATGTTTGATTTATTGATTTAAAATTTATAATATTATTTGATTGTTTTCTTTTATTACCTTTTATGCTTTTGAATTTTTACATAAGAAAAGTAGAAACTTGAAATTACAATATTGCCTTATATAAATATGGGTAGACATTTATTCATATTATAACACTTTGAAATTAGCTTAATTTTTTAAATGATTTGTGGAGGTATTCTTTATTTCTATAATTATATAACAAACTTTTAGTATCCTTTAGAATATTTGGGGTTGTCTAAAGTCACCAGCTTGAGAGATCTAATACATTAAGGATTTCTTTTTTAATTTTAATTAAAATTTTTGTTTAAAATCATGTTAATCTAATTTTAGAAAATGGGATTATTTAGAAATGTAAATTATAGTAAACAAATTTATTATTCATACAAGGATTTTAATTTTTAAAATCATCTTGTTTTATTTTAAATTTCTCAAATTTATTCAAAATTTTTTTTATTTTTTTTGGTGATGAAAATTATATTTATATTAATTATAAAAATGTCAAATAATTTAAAAAATCTTAAATTACTTGAAAACAATTGTATAATGTACATGATCAAGTGTTTCAATTTTCATATGTATCAAAAGCAAATGCATTGAGATATGGAAGACTGGATTATTGAAAAAAGGATACATTGGATGTCAATGGCTAACAAACATCATACATCACTCTTTGTCATGTGTGGAGTGTTTCTTAAAAATATATATATTAAAGATTGGGCATTGTTGGGAGGCATGACTTGTTTTTTCTCCTTATAAGGGAGGAAGTAGAAAATTAAAAAGACCTCTATTAGAATTTGTTGTTAAAAGCTACTTGTTGCTCTTTAATAACCATTTAATGATAACTGCTAAGAAACATCGAAGTTCAAGGATTATTGGATGATATGACTTTATTGTTCTCCTTCTGAAAGAGAAATTAAATGAACAAGAAGGTCTATGTCACATGCATTTGATTAAAGTGCAGTTGATATCACAATTTGGTGTGCATTGAGGGACAATTAATTAGATATGCTAAACATTAGGATGTATTTGATAGTTTGACTCAATCATTTAGAGGTGTGTATTTGGCCAGTTCATTTAGATTGGTTGGTAGATTTATCAAAAAATTAAAGTAAATATCATAATATACATATTTGAACCAATTAAGAAAATTTTGAATCATACCAATTGAATTACTGTTAAATTAGTAGTGTTGAATACTTAATAGAAGGGGTTGTACATTCAGTAGTATTTGAATGATTGGTCATAGGGTTTGGAAAACCAACTAGTTTACAAACTTGGTTTAACCATAATGTAATTTGGTTTTTTTAATCTAAATATTTTTTCTCAAACTAAACTAAGAAATGTAATTCAAACAACCTTAATATGAAACTGAAAGCAAAATCATAATCTTACAGTCAAATCAAGTTAACCAAATTTGCTTAATTCAATTTGATTTTTTGGTCTAAACCAGCTAAAGCAGTCCCTATGATCATCCATTTTGTAGGAAGGCGACCAAACAAACAAGAAGGCTTGCGGTTGATTTTGGTGGTTACAAATGTTAGGCACCATAATCCAAACTACGTTTGGAAATAGTCGATAAGGAGTTCTAAAGGTTGGCCAATGTCTTCGTCATTTTGGGGGACCAAATAGCTTAAAGGCATATGATGGATGACATTGCTTAATAGCCATATGACAATGTGTGATGAGGAATGTTAAAGATTAAATGATATTGATATGTATATTCTCCTTATCGGAAGTCTAAGTTAACCCCTTATCAATTATTTACTGAACACCCCCATTAACTTAATGGTATCAAAATTGAATGATATCTGACTTGTTATATTCGTCCCATTAGGATGCCTGAGAAGCATGTTGAACTTATATGATAGTTAACCGCACGAACATTCTTGAGAAGTTTCTGATTGCACTTTCGAATACTTGACCTAGCTCATTAGGAATCATATCGAGTTGTTACCAATGTAACTGGATTTATCTCTCATAATCACACTTTTTGTGTTATAGTTTTGTTGAAAATAAATTTAGTTGATCTTATGTAAATTTTCCCAAGGAAGTAGATGAGCTAGGCCTTTAATGCGTCAAACAAGATGAGGTAAACAAAATCAAATATTTTTTATTAATAGAGCTTTAGAATTAATTATTAATTATTAATTTATTAAATTAGTTAAATATAATAACTTTTATTAAACAAAATCAAATCATTTGATTAGGTAAATTCTAGAGCCTGACATATTAAAATTATTTACTTCGTCCTCAACTAATGTGCTATGATTTTGAGCATAATTAATACATTATAATTCAATTACAAAAATTAAATCATAATTATTGCTATTAAATTTAATTAATATTTAATGTTAATTTATATTAATTATCGAGGCCGATATTCAAAAATAAAAATTAATAAAATAAAATAAAATACATTAATAATGCTAATATATTTATTTAATAAAATTTTAATCATTCTACCTTTATGCATAGTTGCTCCCATCCTAATGTTGTATTTTGGGTACCTTTATGTTCGACCCGTGTTATGTGTTTAGTGTAAAAAATCAACTGTTTTCGGATAAGCTGTACAAATGCAGTATTCAAATGGTGAGACGATGTTTTCAAAACGCCGCTGCAGCGGATGAGCTGTCTCAAACACACCCTAAGTCCCAAAAACAAATGAAAGCAACTCGTACTAAGAGGAGATGAGGGGTCTAGTTGAGAAAAGGGATCAACTTGTGAAAAATAATAGGAGTTCGTGATCGGAGCTTGCTAGGGGCAGCCATCAACTTTGATCGATGGTAAAAGAAAAGAAGACTTTGTGATAGGCATCATTTAGAGGAAGTGAAGCTACGGATTTAGGGGCTGTTTGGGACAAAAGTGCAGTAGCGGTGCAGTACCGTACCACAGTTTTTCCTGTTTAAAGAAATTGTGTTTTGGCAGCTTTTTCAAAAAACTGACGCTGCAATCAGCATTTTCCCACCGGTCCTAACTAGACGCGGTAGTAGCTTTTTAGCTGCGATCCGAATAAAAAAAAAACACTGTAATAGCCATCGCAGTTTCTTCCAACATCAGATTACTCTTTAGCAAATACAAAGGTGCTTCTTAATAAGCTGCAGCTGCTCCAAACAGACACTTAAGTTGAATATGTCGAACCGTTGCTTTGGTAACTCTTGGACTAAGGTAAAACATGAGAGAAATTGGATAATAGAATTCTGTAGAATTATCTGTGGCTTTTAAATGGAAATTATATTTCACTTTTTATATGCAAAGAAAAGGCGGCACATATGTAAATATTGAATTTAAATGTTAGATATGTGCATGCGTAAAATATTTGTGGTATGTAAGGTTGTCAAAAAAACTAATCTTTCATCAATAATTCGTGTTCAACTTGTTAAATAGCTCGTACTTGGTTAATTTTTATAGAATTCTGTAGAATTATCTGTGGCAAGCAAATTTAAGACGGATACTTTTTATTTTTAGCTTGATTTATAAATGAACTGAACCCGAATAGTTCGACTTGCTTTGGCTTGAATGAATAAAATATTTAAGTAGAAGTATTTATTTATATATTTTTTATAATATTTTTTTTATATATTTAAAAGATGTTAAATTTAATTATTTTTTAAAGTTATTTTGAGTGGTAGAATAATTTTAAATATATATATATATATATATAAAAAAATAAATATAAATATATATATATATATATATATATATATATATATATGTTAGATATGTAAGAATTTGGGTGTTAATGTCATGTTTTTGCAGTTGGGCAAGTTTTAAGGGAGTAGGGAGATTCGTGTGGGAACCTGTGAAACAGAGGAGAGAGAAGGTTCCGTTATGGGGAAAAATATTACAACCAGATTACGCACGTAGAGCTACGTGCGGAGTCCATCAGGATCGCGCCACCTGGCGCGCGCGAGAAAAAAAAAGAAAAAAGCCAGAATAACACGGGGAATATTCCCCCGTGTTATTCATGTGTTATTGTGTGTTATTCATGTGTTACTGTGTTATTATAACACCGGGAATATTCTCGGAACAAAATAACACATGAATAACACACAATAACACATAAATAACACACAATAACACATGAATAAGACATGAATAACACGGGGGGAATATTCTCCGTGTTATTCTATTTATTTATTTTTTTACTGGCGCTCGCCTAGTGGCGCGATCCTAATGGACTCCGCACGTAACTCTACGTGTGTAGTCCGATGTAATATTTTGCCCCGTTATGGAAGGTGAGAGCGAGACGGAATAGATGGGAGACTACTTGATGACAGCAAATGCGGCGACGGCAGAGGAGGAGAAGGTGGAGATCGTTGGGGCTTGGGTGAGGCTTGACTGGACATGACCAATGGAGCTTGCGGACGGTTGGGATTTCGTTGGAGGTTTTACTGGTTGGCGGGGATGAAATGCAACTGAGATGACAATGCATTCTGCGTGAATGCCAGAGTGAGAGATGCTAGGAAGATCCGTGGAGAAGAGGTGGAGTGGGTTTCTCTCTTGAAGCTTGTCAGAGGGAGGAGATCGCGTTACTGTGCAGAGAAGACGACTTTCAGAATGATAGGTTAAAGTGGAGTCTGAGGTACATCCCGATAATGCAAAACATGATGAAAATAAAAAAGTTTTATATACAAATAAAACAAAAAAATATAAATTTTATTAATACTGAAAATCTCAATGATAAAATTGAACGGTGATGCGTGCTAGAAAATTCGCGATGGTAGAGTAGCAGATTATCGTCTTAGCGTTGTACAAGAATTCAGCACGCACACAGATGAAAAGGGAACAAGCAGTGACTCCAGAAGTTTTTACATAGAAAACCCGTAAAGGGAAAAACCACGGGGCCTGGCCGACTGCGAAAATCCACTATTGATTGATGTTTACAGAAATCCCTCGTCCCACAGACGGGAAAGGGTAATTATATGATGTAGATTACAACGTCGACTGACGGTATATAGATGATGATGGTTGATGACAATCGACGGTGGTTCACGGCGATCGACGATGGTTCACGACAATTAGCGGTGATCAACTGCTATCGGCGGTGATCGGCGGCAGTCAGCAATGATGCAAAGCTGCTTCTTCTCCTCAAGACTTCGAACTCTCTCCTTTGGCTCCCCCTCCCATGTGAGAGTTGGGGTCTATTTATAGGGTTCTGGGTGCAATTAATGCAGCCATTTCAATCAGACGGTTTAGAAGACTTCCCTCAATCAGACGGCGTTTAAAGGGTATTTGATGGCCTTAACGATATCGGAATTGAGTGATCTTGGGCTCGTTAGATTCGTCTTGTCGAGACGCTCGATTCGAGTATGGGATTGCTATTATCGGCATCCATTTGACCTTCCAATGTGTCCCAAAATCATCTAAAAATGGTTTATGACTTGATCCGGGCTTGATTTGACTCGAATTGGACTAACTTGATATCATTGGGTCTGTTTCATCGAAGTCTGGTCGGTTTGATTATAAGTTTGCTTGAAATCGGAGCTCGAATGATTTTTTATCGAAGATTTGAATGTTTTCGCTCAAAAGATTACATCGAGATTCGTGTCATGCTTTTGAGATTCGTGCTCGATTTGATGAAAAATATTTGATAGCGTATCGATTGCTTCCCTATTTTCGGGCGAGATTTTTTTTTCGTCCTAAAATATCAATATCTGAAGCATCTTTATTTTTATTATGTATATATATGAAATACTCTATAATGTTTACTATTCAAATAATATAAAGTCTCATACAGCATAAAATTGAGTGGCATAGACTTTTTTTTTTTTTGTTAGCTGAAGTGGAAGTTCGATTCCTACATAACAAAATTCATTTTGATGGGCCGCTTATTAGGCTTAATTTTGGGTCGTAGCCACATTATATTTTGTGAGCGGGCTACTCTTTCTCAAGGGCCTGGAGTTTGGGTCGGCTTTACTTTGGGTAATTTTGCTGGCAAATGCCTCTTCTCATTCTTTGAGGGGGCAGCTGAATCATACGCAGGAGCTGAAAGGATTTAGGAATGCGAAACATTTGGAATTTAAATAGGAATTATTTAAAGTAAATTGTTATATATCTAATTAATTTATGTTACATATAAACTGTTATATATATATATATATATATATATATATATATTATTGCAGAAACAGAATTTTTTTTTTAATTTGAAGAGCAGTTTTTTTTTAAATGAAGAGCAGTTTTTTGTTTTGTTTATTTTTATGAGCTGCCGTTTTTTTTTTTTATTTTAATGGGCTGCCGTTTTTTGTTTTTTTTTAATGGGCTCCCGTTTTTTATCTTTTGTTTTTAATGTTATATCACATCTTAAGCCTATAAATAGAGGTCATGGATGAGGAAAAGAATCACAAGTGAGGAGAAGGAGAAAGTCATCCTGCGTTGCGGAGAAGAGTTGCGGCGAAGAGTTGCGGCGAAGACTTGTGGCAAAGTGTTTGCGGCGAAGAGTTGCAATGCAGAGTTGCGGCGAAGAGTTGCGGTGCAGAGTTGCAGCAAAGTGTTGCGGCGAAGAGTTACGGAGAAGCGTCCTGACGAAGCATCCCGACGAAGTGTCCCGGTGAAGTGTTGCGGCAAAACGTTGCGGCGAAGAGTTGCGGCGAAGTGCTGCGGCAAAGTGCTATCGCGACATACCGTTGCTGTGAAGCGTCGCGACAAACCGTTGCGGTGAAGCGTCGCGACGTATTGTTGCTGTGAAGCATCGCGGCGAACCGTTGCCATGAAACGTTGCGGCGTACTGGTACTGTGAGACGTTGCGGAAATGACGACAATTCGAGAACCCCGTTCTACTGAGAACCAGAGGAAAAGTCAGAACCCAGAGGATGCCGTATCAATTTTGACGGAGAGCGACTTAATCTTTTTTCGAAAGAAGTATTACTTCCCGACCGATATGGTGGTAAAATTGCCAACTTCAAATGATCGAGCGTATTCTCCTCCTTCTAGTATGTCGCTATTCACGAGGCAGCCTTGAGAGCTGGTCTTCGATTTCTATCCGCACCTGAGTTTATTGAAATAATGAGAGCGTTCGGTGTTTGCATTGCTCAGTTGTCTTGTCGGGTGGTGAGAGTAATTATTGGATTGACTGTTTTCTTCAGGAGCCGTGGGTTGACGCTAACTCCGGCAATTTTGGCACGGTTGTGCGGGTTTTTTAGCGATACACATGGTCGTATAATTTTTAAGCAAAAGACGTTGGACTTTCGCTTAAAGGAACCAATACGACAATGGTCCGTAAGATTTTTCTTTGCAAAGAATGATTGGGGGCTCCGCGAGAGGCAATGAAAGTTTCAACAGTTGTCTCTCTCTCTTCAAACTACCGAAGAGGGAATATTGCAGATGTTGGGATTTCATGTTTTTAAGGAGATGTTGTTCGAGATGCAATACATTTACGAATTTGTGAGTGAGAAATCATTATTCAAGGTCAAGCTTTCTTTCCAACCAGAACAGTCTACGGCTATTGACCCACTTTTTGTATGTATGTAATTTATGTTTATAGCCACGGAACCAAAAAAAACTTGATCCCGCTTTAAATATAGGAATATGATTTAATGTATAATGTGGATTCTACGCAAGTATACGTATCGTATCAAGTAATACAGGGCTCTAAGTGAGTCCCGGTTATCGATCCCACAGGAAGTTTTTAACGATAATCGTTATCGACTAAATTTAAAGGAATTACTTAATAAAGTGAACAGAAATTCTAAGTAACTATAATAAACTAAAGTAAACTAATGCTTGAAATAAGTTTATTTAATTAATTCAGAAATCTCCTTGTTTTTAGAAAATTAAGTGAAATGATGAATTTAATTAGAATTTTTAAATTGTATTGTGACAAATAGGAGCATTCCTATTCTTTACTCTTTGATTCAGTGCAAAGAACATTGACTAATCCTATGTTTGATTATCGAATCTGCGTGACAGTTTGGGAGGATACTCGTCGTCACTTCGAAGCTCCCACGTTCCCCTCACTCCGAGAGCTAACATCTACACTTCGACTCTCAAACAAGTAGGATCGAATTGAGTATTTTAGTCCGTCACACTAAAATATCCAATTCTACGCCCGATAATTAATATTTCCCTATTTATTTGCACCCTCCTTCTAAGGCTTTTGATTTCCCTAAATATTGGATGTAATTTTTACTATAGTTGATAATTCAACATATTTTAACTACTCATCGGCCGGATTGAAAGTAAATTAAGTTTTAAGTAAAAATTATCACAATTTATTTATATTATATTAAGTGCCTTTATTTAATTTCATCAAACCACATAATTTTCATAAACAAGGAGAAAGACTAAGAAAACTACTCGGAATGCATGAGAATAAAACAAAGCATATATTTCATTTAAAAGTTAAAAACAATAAACAAAGATACTTATCTTAATTTCCTTCCCAAGCAAACTCCTTGAAGTTCCTTTGACTTTTCCTTCTAGTACAGCAACTAAATAGTACTCAATTAAACTAATAAACTCACTAAACTCACTCAAACTACACTTAAGACACTAGAAATAGACTCACAGAAGACTCAAAAGACACACCCAAGACTCTAGAATTCGGCCTCTATTTATAGAGGTAAGCAAAGGTCCAAGGGGTGCTTAAACACCTCTTCAAAAAGTGTCCAGATTCAATGTATATGCATTTTGAACTAGCTCGCCGTCGGCGGGAAACGACCTCGCCTTCAGCGGGGCTTCTAGAAGGTCTTCAAACCGCGCGATCTCGCCGTCGGCGGGCTCGGGCTCGCTCGTCGACGAGGTAGTTATAATTCCTTCGAAATTTCTCCTCACGATCTCGCCGTCGGCGGCCTCGATCTCGCCATCGGCGAAGTAGTTATATTTGCATGAATTTCTTCCTTTTTGATCTAAATTTGCTCCATTTCATGTATTTTGCTTCTATCACAAATAAATCTTCATTCCTGCAATAAAATAAAGAAAATATCTTTCTTTAAAGTGCAATTTCATCAAAAATAGGTATGAATTTCTTAACATATTTTTCTGTGATCAGCTATGATATTAAAGAAATCTAAGAAACGACCTTCCAAGCCAGCCCCTGTAGAATCCTTAAAGCAGTTTCCAACGAGCGATGACTGTGAAATACTGCCTCAAAAACAAAAGAAAGTTAAAGCATTGTGAGATCCCTTGCCAAG
This sequence comes from Papilionanthe hookeriana x Papilionanthe teres, assembly GCA_022702705.1. Classification (NCBI taxonomy): domain Eukaryota; kingdom Viridiplantae; phylum Streptophyta; class Magnoliopsida; order Asparagales; family Orchidaceae; genus Papilionanthe; species Papilionanthe hookeriana x Papilionanthe teres. The sequence goes on from CM040423.1 coordinate 28,454,294, forward strand.
TCCTTCGACTATTTGTATTCATGAGAATGTCCTATCTCATGAATGTACTGGGCTACCGGAAGCCGAGAGTTTGGTAAGTTTCCTTTATCTTCTGCTACTGTGTTATTTTATATATCTGACCCAAATTTCTTTTCTTTTAGGTGGATAACATGATGGAAAATCGAAGAGGTCGACACTGGCACTGAGAAACTGGAATTCCGAGTTCGTTAAGATTAAATATTTCCAAGGCGAGTACAAGCGTCGGTATAAATCTGGGGTTGAAAAAATTACATCTCTGGAATCACAGTTGACAGAGTGTAGGACAGAACTTTCAACAATAGCAACCTCCCTCTCATTGCAGCTTCAGGATCTGGAGAAAACCTGGAAGGGGTTGGTGGAAACACGAGCCGGCCTCCGCGAAAGTAATAAGAGTGTGAAAGCCCTTAAGTCGACGGTGTTAGCCCAAGAAGAAGAGATTCGACTTTTGAAGTCTTTAAAAGAAGTTGATGTTTCAGAAGTTCAGCGTAAAGCGATCGAGGACTTCAAGAACTCGTTAGAGTTTAAGACTATCATTCGAGACCATGTTCAAGAGGCTCGTGATCGAATGCTTGATGTTGAGGTGAAAGAGCATCAAAAGTGATTCACCGAGGAAGGATTCATTCGAGGTTTTATGAAGGGGAGTCGAGCGGTGCAACGTCGAACAGGGATTGCAGTGGAAGGACTTACTCCTAGCCAAGCTTCGAAGGATTCTTCCTCAGATTCTGACGGTGAAGACGTAGAGAGTGAATTGAGGAAACTGCATTTCTATGATGAAGAGGGGGCAGAGGAGAATGTTGACGTCAATTAGTGCTCTATTCTTCCTTTCATGCTTGTAGCGTGTTGCTTTTGTCACATTTGTTGGACCTTACTAATTGTTGTAATAATGTTGTACGAGTGAAGCATGTTGGTTATTTTGTTTGATTATTCAAATTTGTTAGTTATTTGCCCCCCGAGTACATTCTCTTCCTTTCTATAATGTTGTTGAAATATGTTTTCTTTTTATTCCATAGTGGATAAAGATATCTCGGAAGTTCTCACATGTGGTAAAGTTACTGTGGGGATAAATCACCGAGGACCTTTGGCTTAGTTGAGGCTATGTATCAGAGTTTTACTTGATGATGTTAACCTGTATGACCAGAGCCAACGGAGGTCCACTGAGGACTTATTAGCCCATCCGATGTTGTTTGTTGGAGCATTGCTTGCTTATAAACCTGTGTGGAAGAGATCAAGCGTAGTCCACCAAGGACTGTTAACCTATCCAGAGTTGTTTATCGAAGTGCAAACTCTGCGATGTTAACTCTTATGGAAGAGGTCAAACCAATTCCCCGTTGGATCGTTCATGCGCTGACCAAGATACAACCGGAGCTGTGCATTTCTCGGGTCTAGAGCAGAAAGTGACTCATGGATGAGTCGTTATACTTTTTAAAGATATTCTCTTTTGTAAAATAAAGCAAGTATTTAATAAGTTTGAGATACATTACTAACAAACATATTATAAAACTGGTGTGTTACTGATAGTATTTGCGAAGGTTTTCAGCATTCCAAGTTCGGGGCAGTATGTTCCCATCTGAATCTTTGAGTTTGAAGGTTTCGGGCTTGATCATGGCTGCCACGACATATGGGCCTTCACAGAGAGGGGATAATTTGTTGTGTTGAGGACCATGACCAGCAGCTTCGATACTACGCAAGACCAAATCGCCGATGGAGATAGATCGAGGCTTAACTCTTCAGTTGAAATGGCGAGCAACTCTTTGGCGGTAGGAAGAAACCCTAAGGTAGGCCACATCACGTATTTCTGGGAGAAGATCAAACTGTTATCGGAGCTTTTCTTCATTGCTATCCGAGTCGAAAGTTTTAACTCGTCGGTTTGGAACTTCGATATCAACGGGAATGACGACCTCGGTGCATAAAACACAAGTTATATGGAGTTTCCCCAGTTAGAGTTCGTGTGGTGGTGCGATAGGCCCAGAGGACGTTGTGCAACTCTTCTACCCACTGCCCTCCAGCCTTCTCAAGACGAGTCTTCAACCTTTTTAGCACCGTTCGATTTGTTACCTCTGTCTGCCCATTCGTTTGGGGATGCGCCACGGCAGTGTGCACTAACTGAATGTGAAGATCCTTGCAGAATGACGTGAAGATTCTTCCAGTGAATTGAGTCCCATTGTCAGTGATAATCTTTGCGGGAAGCCCAAAGCGACGGATGATATTTTTCCGTACAAACCGTTTAGCATTTGCTTCGGTGATCTTAGCAAGTGGCTCTGCTTCTACCCATTTGGTGAAATAATCGACAGCTAAGATGATGAATTTACGTTGTCCAGTAGCTATCGGAAATGGTCCCATGATGTCTACCCCCCATTGAGCGAAAGGCCAAGGACTCAGAAAAGACGTGAGTTCTACTGGGGGGTGCATGCGTTAGATTGGAGTGTAATTGAAAACTCTTGCATTTTTGCACAAATTCTAACGCATCTTGCTTAATCGTGGGCCAATAGAAACATTGTCTCAATATTTTAAGAGCAAGAGCCCTTCCTCCGAGATGTTCCCCACATATTCCGGAATGAACCTCTCGTAGAGCGTAATCAGCTTCAGATGGTGGAAGACACTTAAGGTATGGACCTACGAACGCCTTCTTATACAACTCATCCCCAATGAGGATGAAGTTGGCGGCCATGCGTCGGAGACAAATTGATGAAGTAGTATCATCTGGCAGTGTTCCGTCTCGGAGGAAGGATATAATGGGGTCCATCCATGATGTCTCCCCTGGGTCATCTATAGACAATATCACCCATGGACCCTGAATACTGGAAAAATATATCTCCTCAATTCACCTTCTTTTATAGAGATCTCCAGTTGTTGATGTTGCAAGTTTGGAGAGGGCATCAGCGCGGGTGTTATGCTCCCGAAGTATGTGAATAACCTGATATGTGTTAATTCGGGCAAGAAGTGTTTTAACTAGACTAAGATACTGCACTAGTTGTGAGTTGTGAGCGTCAAATTCTCCTTCTACTTGAGATGCGATGAGTTGAGAATCAGTGTAGATAATCATGTTTCTTACTTCACAATCGATGAAAAGTTTTAATCCAGCGACAAGTGCTTCATATTCGACAACATTATTGGTGGCTGGAAATTTTAGGCGAAGCCCATACTCCAAGATGTCTTGCTTCGGGGAGATGAGTAATAATCCTGCACCGGCTCTTGAGTTTTCGGATGCTCCATCCATGTATAGTGTCCACTGAGGTGAATGTGGAGGAGAAAAAGATGGTTCAACAGAGGTAGGCATTGTACATTCCACCACAAAATCAGCTAACACCTGTGATTTTATGTTTGGTCGTGGTAGGTAATGAATATCAAATTCTCCCAATTCTACTGACCATTTGACTAATCTTCCCGATGCTTATGGTTTTTTTAGGATAGCCTTTAAAGGGAGTTGTGTGTAGACGCTGATAGTGTGGGCCTGGAAATACAGACGAAGTCTCCTTGCTGAGAATATCATGGCTAATGGAGTTTTATCCGTCATTGGATAACGACTTTCTGTATTGGAAAGAATCTTGCTGACGTAGTATACTGGTTTCTCGACTGAATTTTCCATTCTGATAAGGACAGAGTTTATTGCGTGAGGTGAAATAGCCAAATAGATATATAACATCACCCCTTGGACGGGTTTTGAGAGAAGGGGCGGCGAAGCCAGATATGCCTTAAGTTGTTCGAAAGCGATCTGACATTCATCTGTCCATTGAAAATCAGTGTTTCGAGCGCCCCTAAGTATCTTGAAGAACGGAAGATACTTGTCCCAAGAACGAGCTAGGAATCAGGAAAGAGCAGCTATGTGACCATTCAAGCGTTGCACCTCTTTGATGTTCCTCGGAGGCACCATCTCTCTTAGCGCCTTGATTTTTCCTGGGTTTGCTTCAATTCCACGATGGGTAACCATGAATCCTAGACTCTTCCCCGATGTGACCCCGAAAGCACATTTAGTCGGGTTAAGTCGTAGATCGTATTGACGAAGGAGTTGGAAACACTCCTCTAATTGAGAGATGTGTTGGGATGCTTCCAGGCTCTTTACTAACATGTCATCAACGTAAACCTCCATTATACGCCCGAGAAGATTTCTGAAGACCTTGTTCATGAGACGTTGATAAGTTGCACCGGCATTTTTAATCCGAAAGGCATAACTCGATAACGAGTATAAGCCTTTATCTGTTTGAAAAGAGGTGGCCTCCTCGTCTACTGGGTTCATCCTTATTTGATTGTACCCCGAGTATGCATCCATAAAGCTAAACATTTGATGCCTAGACGTGGCATCAACAAGTTGATCTATGCGCGAGAGGGGAAAGCTATCCTTTGGACAAGCTTTATTGAGGTCTATATAGTCGACACACATTCTCCATGAACCACTAGGTTTTTGCACCATGACGACATTGGCTAGCCATGTAGTGTGGTGTACTTCCCGTATGAACTTTGCTTCGAGAAGCTTGTTGACTTCTTGTTCAATAGCTTATAAGCGATCTAGGGCAAAATTGCGCTTCTTTTGGATGACCAGTTTAACAGTCGGATCTACCTTTAAAGAGTGCATGATTATCTCAGGATCAACTCCGGGCATATCAGCTGGGGTCCATGCAAAAATGTCTTAGTTTCTCTGGAGGAGAGCTACATATTCTGACCTTTGCTCATCGGAGAGTAAGGAACCAAGCTGCACTGTTTTTGAAGGGTGTTCATTAGAGAGTGGGATGTGAACCAAATCTTCTACGGGAGAAGCTCGTTGAGACACATCTTCATCTCGAAGATCAAAGTTTTCGATGCTAAGTGTCACTGACGGGCGTGGCTGTGCTTGTCTGAGATAGCATGATTGTGCTATCTGCCTATCCCTGCTGAGGTTGGAAACTTGAGCTTCAAGTGTAGCACGGAAGTCACGATGCCAAAAATGGATTGCAGTGGTCTTTCGAAGATGGCATTGTATGCTGATTCTGATTTGACAACAATGAATTGTATTGAGCGAGTTATCCATCGAGGAAAATCACCCATGATAACAGGGATATTTATTGTTCCCTCGACCCTCACTGGTCGATTATCAAAACCATATAATGCTCCTGATGCAGGTTGAAGTCTTTCTCTTGTCAATCGTAAACTGAGGAAAGTCGAATAGAATAAGACATCGACAGAGCTCCCATTGTAGATCAGGATCCTTTTTACGTTATACAGGGTTCGCCAATTCCTGCGCTAATGACGAGAGGATCTTGATGGGGGACTCGAACTCCTTCCAAATCAGAATCATCAAAAGTGATAGGGTCGAGGCGCAATTTCTTCTGCATTGGTTCACCAGGCACAGTGATAAGAACTTGATCAGTAAGCAATGGGCCTCCAGCAATTGTTTGAATTTCGCCTAATATTGGGTGACCCCCATGTTGTTGCCTTTGTGTATGATGCCCCCCAGTAGGAGCATTATCGGTACCGGCTGGTTTACTCTGTACAAATCGACCAAGATATCCCTGCTTGATTAACCTTTCAATCTCTTCCTTGAGCCGCTTACACGCTTCAGTGGTGTGGCCACGACTTCAATGGAAATGACAGTATTGTTCTTGATTCCTCGAGTTAGGTTTTAGGGGGTGAGGCCACTTAATATTTTGCTCATCTTTAATGGCCATCAAGATATTAACACGCAAAGCGTTAAGTGGTGTATACTCTTTCTTGGGCCGATATTCAGTTCGTTGTCCCGCAGGTTGGAGAAAGAGGTCACGATTCTTTGGTTGTTCGGATTTTCTCCATTGTGAAGATTGATTATTATCTCTGGAGTTACCTTTGCGCTTTCCCCCAAATTACTCAAATTGCTCCTTATGTGCGGTGATGGCCTCATCTGCAGTGATTTGAGCCTCAACACGGTGGACTAGGTCAGTGTAAGAACGAATTGTCTCCCGCATGAGTGATGAGTAGAAGGGTCATGGGCGGAGTCTCCCAAGAAAGACTCCCGTAAGCAACTCTGGATCTACTCCTGAATTTGACGGGCTTCAGTAGAAAACCTGCGGAAGTAGTCTTTGAGTGATTCTCCTTCACTTTGACGAATTCTTGAGAGATGAGATGAATCCTTGATGATCCTTCGATTTGCTATGAACTGTTCCACAAATAGTCTTGCAAGCTCGTTAAAGGTGTTTACAGTGCCCCCCGACAGAGAGTAGAACCAGGTTCGAGCTTGTCCCTTAAGAGTGGCAGGGAACACCTGACATAGAAGCGCGTCAGAGGCACGTTGAATGTGCATGATGGTTCGATAATGATCAATATGTTCATAGAGATTAGTTATCCCTTCATATGCGTCAATGTTCGGCAGCTTGAAGCCAGTTGGAATGGGGTGTTGGAGGACTGCATTCGCTGAGGGAGAGGATTCATTGATGTTATGATGAGTGTGGAAACGATCATTTTTCTCAATGGGGAACTCTTCTAGGACGAGGCGACGTAATTCGTTACGGATGACATCATTTGGAATGGTAGCGAGATGTGGTGGCGCTAGGTGAGCTGCATGAAATGGATGGGTGGAACTTGCAGTGTCTAAGAGTTCAACATCACGACCTGGTATGGGAAGTGTTCCTTCTTGGGGAGGGGGGCCGGTACGACTTCCTTCGGGCATGTTTCTCGTAGGATGCTGATTCAATGGTAAACGATTTTCATTCATCGGCGGTTGTTGGGTCCCACGTAAAAGTTGAAAGATTTGCAGTTGGGACTCCTCCATTCTACGCATTCGTTCTTCCATTGAAGGACCCGATGCCCCCTCATTAGTGGGATATCGTGTTCCAGGATGGGAAGATGAAGAAACATGTCGCCCTTGACTACGTGACAGTTCCCTGGAATGATGGGTGTTGGAGCGAGCTGCTCCATTATCCCGAATATTGTTTCTGTTTGCCATGTAGGAAAGTGAGCAATTACTTTAGTGGTGGGATTGAGAGATTCCCACAGAAGGCGCCAAACTGAGTGCTAGAAAATTCGCGGCGGTAGAGTAGCAGATTATCGTCTTAGCGTTATACGAGAATTCAGCACGCACACAAATGAAAAGTGAACAAGCAGTGACTCCAGAAGTTTTTACGTGGAAAACCCGTAAAGAGAAAAAGCACGAGGCCTGGCCCAGTTGCGAAAATCCACTATTGATTGACGTTTACAGAAATCCCTCGTCCCACAGACGGGAAATGGTAATTATATGATGTAGATTACAACGTCGACTGACGGTATATGGATGATGGTGGTTGATGACAATCGACGGTGGTTCACGGCGATCGGCGATGGTTCACGACAATCAGCGGTGATCGACTGCTATCGGCGGTGATCGACGGCAGTCAGCAATGATGCAAAGTTGCTTTTTCTCCTCAAGACATCGAACTCTCTCCTTTGGCTCCCCCTCTCACGTGAGAGTTGGGGTCTATTTATAGGGTTCTGGGTGCAATTAATGCAGTCATTTCAATTGGACGGTTCAAAAGGCTTCCCTCAATCAGATGGCGTTTAAAGGGCATTTGATGGCCTTAACGATGTCGGAATTGAGTGATCTTGGGCTCGTTGGATTCGTCTTGTCGAGACGCTCGATTCGAGTATGGGCTTGCTATTGTCGGCATCCATTTGACCTTCCAATGTGTCCGAAAATCTTCTAAAAGTGGTTTAATGACTTGATCCGGGCTTGATTTGACTCGAATTGGACTAATCTTGATATCATTGGGTCTGTTTCATCGAGCTGGTCGGTTTGATTATAAGTTTGTTGAAATCGAAGCTCTGAATGATTTTTTATTAAGATTTGAATGTTTCTTGCTCAAAAGATTGCATCGAGATTCGTTTCATGCTTTGAGATTCGTGCCTGATGATGAAAAATATTTGATAGCGCATCAAACGGAAAATAAAAAACTAATGATATCGAAATAAAAATGATAATATGGAATAACTGCTTTGAACCAATAAGAAAAAAAAAATACAATAGCTAAACTAAATACTAAAAAAATATACAAATACAGGAAAAATTAAAACTGAAAAAACTTGCTCTGGTGGAGACGGTCCTACTAGCGGTTAAATAAAACATGTTATGCAAAAAAATCAAAGAATGAGTTTGACAAAATTAGTAAATAACAATTATCTATTAAAACATGAACAACAAAGAGGAATAAAACGTGCAATATAGATAACAAATAAGGGCAATCGCTATGTACATATGTAACATTGTAACACAACAAGGTAGGGGTAAACATCAAATATGCATATTATACGAAAACATGAAATTATTTATATGTTTATCCTTTAATACAAAGCAGTTACTTACCTCTAGGCGACAAACCCTGATAGTTCTACAGGTTCAACGATTCGACTAATAGTCGTACACCAATTGAAAAAAATGAAATATAAAGTATTATGCAAATAAACTTATTTATTCATTAAAATAGATGCAACCTAATCAATGTTTATTAATACCACTATTCTTGCTATTTAATTTATCATTATTATAATATTTTTTAAAAGAAAAAAATTGTGAATGGAGGCCTACTAACATACTTAAAATAATATATTCCTATATTATAATTTAATAAGGTGAAAAAAAATTTAATTTTAAAATAAGTTTTATAACTTAATAAACAACACAAAAGCCTCTCATAATCTCGCTCTTCTGAAATCACGTTTCTCTTCTGTTTGCCCCGATCTCAATTTAGTAAATCGCGCACGGAAACAAATTTACAGGATTCAGAAGCCAATGCACGTGAAAGGAATGAAGGTGAGGGTTACCTTCCTCGACGGCTTCAAGTAGGAGCTTCGATGGTCTCTATAGTCCCACATAGAGAGCGAGAGGAAGTTTAGTAGTGAGAAAAGCTTTAAAAGCATAAACTATGGATTTTAAAATTAAAATATTATGACGGTGCCTTGCAACTCAATTTCAAACATGATCATATATTTTAGGAATAATTTCAAACATGAGCTTATTTTGAACACAAAAAATTTCAAAGGAGCCGAACATAAACATGAATTCAGCTCGCTCATTTACACCCCTAATCATAGGTATGTAAAAGACTCTTAATTTTCTCAGCTCGCTCATTTACATGAACATGTACTCTCTCTGGAAAGACTTCTTTATTTCACCTACATTTTAATGTTTATATAATATCAAAAGAAATTACCTCACATGATAAAATATTCGTAATTTTGTACCGTTATGAATTGATATTTTTGATTCTCAATTGTCAGATATGTAGCCGTAAAGTTTTAGTGTATACAGTAACACTGCGCCAGTCTGAATAGTTTTAGTGTATACAGCAACACTGCGCCAGTCTGAATGGTCTTTTATTTACAAAAAAACTGCAAATCAGCTGTTTTTCAAACGCACAAACCAAACAGCTAAACAGCTTATCCAAAACTGGGGCAAAATAGTCATTTATCCAGAATCAGCTGTTTTAAATACATATAACAAAATAATCAATAGGTTTATTCGGATCATTATTTATCGATAACTTATCTGGATAAGTTTGGATAAATCGCAATTACCCCAAACAGACCCTAAATTTCATATCTAATTTAGTTGATATTAATTAATTATAAAATAATTTTACATAAGTTTATATAATCATAATTAATTAGATATATAATTAGAACCAACAATAATAAATATATAATTAATGATTGCTAATTATTATTAATTAGATTACTTAAAATTAAATTAAAAAGTTATATCAAAATACAGAATCCTATTTCTTTTACCTCGTCTGCTGCCCGCAAACCTCGCCTACCTTGCTAGTTCTTTCCGCTCTACCGGTTTCGCTCGAAACCATCATCGTCTACCTTCGACTTCATCTTCCCCTCGCATACGAAACGCTCGAGGTACAGTCGCGGCTGGAGCTACCTGGGAACAACGACGGGATCGTGGCGTACAAAGATCTGTGAAACTCTCGTAAAACCCCCCTTTTCACTCCGCTCCTAGCCGACTAACCCTCGTCTTTCTCTTCCTTCCAACCTCCCCCCGCGTCGCGTGCTTCAGCCCCGCTAAATCCTGTTAATCCGCCTACTAACGGGATTTAGTAAATCCGGAATTTAAGGCTAAACGGAGGAGAAACGGGATTTAAGATGCTGTAGGATTGTAAGATCTGAATTCAGAGTATTATCAATGTATTTTTAGTCTTGCCTTATGTTTTGAGTTTTGTCTTGCAAATTATTTGTTCATGGATTCATTTATCTTTTTGTAAGATCTTGGTTCAATGTTAATTTAATTCTTTAGTCCACATTACAAGCTTAAAATAGTCTGACAGATATTGAAGAGGAATTATGGCGGTTCATGGTTGCATTAACAAAGTGTTTCCAGACAATGGAGAAGATGACGATGGACCTACAATTTTTAGGAGGGCTAATCCATCATCTAAGCAAAATCAGTTAAATTCCTCTTCTAGGAAGTTATTATCTCAAAGTAGTGATGGGTCTATTGCAGAACGCACATCCAGCATTCTGCATGCTTCCAAGGATAAGAGTTTAGGGATGAAGAAGGATAGCGCTGCACCTTCTTCCAAAATTTCAGCTGAAAAGTCCAAGTCTGTAAGCTCAAATGCTTCTGCTTTTGTTCGTGACAATGCAAAAGGCTCAGCGGGTGAGAAATTGGTTTCTAGAGACCAGATGAAGGCATCCCATTCTGGCAAGTCTTTTGTGGCTGGGAATTCTGATGACTCCGATGATGAAAAGCCTTTAAGCTTTAGACTTAGTTCATCTTCAAAGGGAAATAATTCCACGGCTGTTCTAAAGGCACCGAAGCAGTCAATGGCCAGTGGGTTAACAAATAAATCTTCTATCCAAACCACAGTAGATAGAATAAATGGAAAAGCAAGATTTCCCGATGGTTCTGATGATGATGATAATGTTCCCTTAAGTGCTAAATTTAATTCTGCTTCTTTAGCACCTCAGAGAGGCAATTCCTTACTGGTTGCAAAAGCAAGCATCAAGGAATCTGCTACTGATTCAGAAGATGAAAAACCGTTACTTTCTAGACTCCAAGAAAAGATCGCAGGTGCCGCGTCTATTAAATTAAACTCCAATGAGAAGATTTTATCTTCAAAAATTATGGCAAATGGTTATGTTAAGAAAGAATCAATTGATGGCATCAAACACTCAAAATGCTCAAGTAAAAGGCCTATTGATGACAGTAGTAACTCGGCCGAGACCTCTGTTAAGAGAGCAAAACTTCTAGATAGCTCATCCTCCATTAAATTTAAACAGGAAGTACTAGTTAAGAAAGAGCTGAAGATTGATGATGACCATATACCAATTTCCCAGAGATTTAAAAAGACAGTTTCTTCTGGAAATCAGGTATCTGTTAAGAAAGAAATTAAAAAAACCACGTCATTTAAGAAAGATGGTAAGAAGATGAAAAAGATGAAGGACTCAAAATATTCCAAGTCATCTAAAGTACCACCTGGCTCTGGTGGAGGGCTGAAGTGGACTACCTTGGAGCATAATGGTGTTATTTTTCCTCCGTCATACAAACCTCATGGGATTAAAATGCTCTACAATGGTCAGCCAGTTGATCTGACTCCTGAGCAAGAGGAGGTGATGTTATATAAACATTTGCAACATCATAATTTATGATACATCATTCATGATAGTCGTGGTTACTTGCTTTGAGGTTTTGAAAATATTTTTAATTCATTTTGTTATTATTTCTCTATTTATTGTTCAGGTTGCGACAATGTTTGCCGTTATGAAGGACACAGATTATGCGTCAAAGCCTAAATTTATTGAGAACTTCATGAATGATTGGAGGCAAATACTTGGAAAAAATCACCTCATTAAGAAATTTGAGCTTTGTGATTTCACTCCTATCTATGAGTGGCATCTAAGGGAAAAGGAAAAGAAAAAACAGATGAGTTCAGAGGTAACTTCTTTAGCTCAGTGCCTCAAAATCTTTGTTGTTTTTGGGCGAGCTATATATATATTTTTTATTTTATTTTTGTTTTGGGGGGTGGGGGGTGGGGGGTGGGTGGCATAGATAGGTTCATCCTAAGAACCTGCCATTCTATTCAGGTGCAGAAAAACAAGCTTATGTGTGAGCTTGTTTATCTCATTTTAAGCGGACGGGTATAGATAATTTTATAAGACCGTTTATCTTTGGGTGATGGAACCTGAAAGCAGAATGCTGAACATGAATTGGCTATTCATTGGAGAGACCTATTGCTGCAGCTTTTGGAATAGAATATGCATTTATTATTTTTTTATTTCACAGTAACCACTTTTTGGTATCCAATTGACAATCAATTTGAGACCCACTGGTGCATATCAAAATTTATTTTTGGCTCAGGGGCTTTTTATGCGTACGTTCACACAATTGTCTCACTAAAGCAGGTTTTATATGGCTGCTGACGGTTAGTTTGATGACAAATAGGATTTATTGTTTCATCAAATGAAAATAATAAAGCACATCAACTAAAAAAGATCATTAACAATCCTACGTGTTACTCAAGATTCTTTCTTTTAGAATTACTTGAATTTTTCTGTTTCCTTAGCTGAATAAAATGATCACTAAGCTGAAGATGTATTGAATGCCTATTTTATGTGAACTTTAGTTTTGCGAATACAGTGCTTGTTATTTTGTTAGTTAAATTTGTTGCCCAGATACGGCGCGTTCTTTTTTTAGATTTTTTTTTTTGTCAATCGCGGTATGAATTTCTCTTGGGACGACATGTAGATAATTTTCTCTTAAAACTTGTATAGGAAAAGAAGCAGCTAAAAGAAGAAAAGATGAAGCAAGAAGAGAAATATATGTGGGCTATTGTTGATGGAGTTAAAGAGAAGGTACAGCTTATGTCGCTCTTTTGAATTATTTTTTGTATCCTTCTTGCTGCCTAAATAAATGTTTGTGGGTCAGTTTAAGCAAGGAATAATACTATGATTCCCAGCTTTTGTGAATAGGAGTCTATTTGAACAAGATATGTTATTGGCCCTTCAATTTTTGCTAAACTTTTTTGAGGCCATGTGATGCTTTGTAAAGATGTTTTAAGTGTTCAATTAATCATATTATTTCTTTTTCTGTTGCTAACGGATAAGTCATTTGTCAACAAATGATCTACATACAAAATACTTATCATCAAGATATAGTCTTTGTGCTTTTAGCATGCTTATTTATACTCATTCATCATTTATAGGTATATTTTACACACTTCTGTAACTTGCTTCCTCCAGGTTGGAAATTTTAGGGTGGAACCACCAGGATTATTCCGCGGTCGTGGAGAACACCCGAAGGTTTGGACTCTTTGTTGCATTTGTTTTACCTGAATTAAACCGACTGTCACCAGTAAATAAGTTAGTCTTTCACTTCAGTTTATGATTTCTTTTATTTATTTTAATTGTTTCCACTGTGGCAGATGGGAAAAGTGAAAAGGCGCATTAGACCAAGAGACATTACAATTAACATTGGCAAAGGTTCCCCAATTCCAGAGTGTCCTATACCTGGTGAAAGGTGGCAATCACAATCTTATAGAAGTAAAGACAATTATGAAATGATTTATGATTAATGTTTCCTTTTCTTCAGGTGGAAAGAGGTAAAGCATGATAATACTGTCACCTGGCTTGCTTATTGGAGTGATCCAATCAATTCAAAAGAGTACAAATATGTTTTTCTGGCTGCAAGCAGCGCTTTGAAGGGTCAAAGTGACAAAGAGAAGTATGAAAAGGCAAGAATGTTGAAGGTAACATGCTTTAACATGAATGTATTATGAGAGGTAACTCTTAATGAACAGAGGCCGCCATTAGAGCTTTTGTCATTCTGGTTGTCTTCTTTTTTATTCCAGTAATATTATGGAGACATCATTTTTTTATTTTTTTTAAAATTTTTCACAGAAATACATACAAAACATTCGTGCAAACTATACGAAAGATTTTAACAGTAAAGATGCTACAAAGAGGCAGATTGCTGTAGCCACTTATCTTATTGATAAGCTAGCACTAAGGGCAGGCAATGAGAAGGTATAGTTGCAATCAATGTACTGTCCTCCTCAAGCTTTGCTTTACTCTTTTTGTTTTAAGCTTGAATTACTTTGTCGGCAATGTGATGTTATTGCTCATATCTTGTACTTTCAACTTTCCCTATCTTTATATTGCAAAGTTTCTGATTGTGTAATTGTTTCCTGCATAATTCTTTTATGAGGTTTATTGATATTTTCTAACATGCTCAGATACCTATAAATTTGGCAAGGCACAGACAAGCATTTCAAGATTTGCTATTCTACTTTATGATCTATCAATTGCATTAATATTCTGATAAGCGTTGGTTGTCTACTATTCTACTTAATGAACTCTTTTAAGTCAATTGCGTGAATGTTACTCTTTAAGATATTAATTGTAAGTCATAGATTCAGATTTTCCAGGCCTTTTAGTTTTTTTAATTGTCTTCAACAATTATGTCCCTTAACATTTCAAAATTCTGTGTCGAGGGATGCTTTCCATATCTGCACTGTTTTTCTGCATGCTCCTTTGTATCAGTTTTATGGCCGTTTATGTTAGTTTTGATAACCCTGTTGTATTTGGCATGTGGAGCTTGCTAGTGTATGAGATAGTCACTCTACTGACCATCTAAGTTACTCATTTCAGCACATTTTAACAGATGATCTTGTCTTTTCTTTAAAAATTCAGTGGTAGAAAAAGGATGCTGATTGGGTATAATAAATCCCATAATTTCACCTGACATGCTTCCATTTAGATTTAATTAGAGAAATGATTTTGTCATGCCATTTCTCTAATTTCATATTGTATATAGTAATGAAATTACCGCTTTAATCTACTTTTGAAGTTTTCATAAACCTTTTGCCTATAGTTTAAAACAATATTTTTCCATTATGCTCTTAAATCTTGTTTCAGTTAATAGAACTTTATGCATGTCTCACTTGTGTATATATGCTGGTTTTATGAGATTTATTCAATTGATACAATTTTGCTGGTTGATTTTGATATGCTTTCACTGTTTGAAGGAAACAAATGGCAAAGAATGTACACTTTTTACCTTTATATTTGCTTGATTTTATTTTTTCTTCTGCTGTACACGAGTCAATGTCACATATGAACAGCCATCATTTCTCTGTGAAGAAGAATAATATAGGATTCATGAGATGTGAAGTTCTAAATGGCTGAGAATGGTGGCTGAATCAGCTTCTATATAGAGATGCAAGTTGTAAATTGCTAGAGGGAATCCTCTATCTCTATATCAGTTATGTTTATAAAAGGTTTATGACAGAAGAAATTGAAAATAGATGAGCTGTAGCAACTTTGAAATTTCTGATCTTGATTTCTCACCCAATTCTGCTACACCCAACCCCCTCCTACTGCCAGATTCCAACAATAACAATACATGTACAGTTCATTTAGATCCAATTAATGATGCAATTAACAAAATCCCAGTCTATGAAAATACCTGAGAAGACCAAAAAGAATTAATTTCTTGTTTTCATTTCTTAAACAATGCAGAAAGTAGGAAACAGGATAGCATTGTTTGTCAATAATTAATGACTTTGTTGTTGTGCTTGTATTGTTGCATTGATTTTATTGGGATGGCAACTCTTTTAAGAAAAAAATTGCTTTGCTTGTTTTGATACAAGACAAGTCTTCTGAGTAGAACTTTTTGAGTGCATTCTAGGATGATGATGAGGCTGATACTGTTGGTTGCTGCACTTTGAAAGTAGAGAATGTTACACTACTTCCACCAAACAAGTTGCAGGTATAGAGATTTTGTTTGAAAGTTTGATTTATTGTGGGGTCTGGTTCTTATAGTATCATTATTTTTCTTTATCCAGTTTGACTTTCTCGGTAAAGATTCTATTAGATATTTCAATACTGTGGAAGTTGAGTTGCCTGTCTACAAAGCAATTGGAGAGTTCCAATCTGGTAAGCGTGGTTTAGATTATAATTGTGTTGTATCCATTTGATAATCACATTGCTAATCATTTATTTGCTTACCGTTTTTCTCTACTACATTAGCGAAAAAGACTGATGGAAGGAAGAAAGCTGAAGGGGATGATCTTTTCGATTTGTTAGATACAAGTAAACTCAATGCTCACCTGAAGGAACTCATGCCTGGCCTTACTGCCAAAGTTTTCCGTACATATAATGCTTCCATTACACTGGATGACATGGTAACTTGTAGCAGAAAATTCATCTCCAACAATAATTGTGCATAAAATCAAATTTTGTTGCAGTAGTTGTAAAATCTTTATTTTCCCTATATGACTTTGATAAAATACTAAACTATGCAACCTTGTTTAATTTAAGAGTTTTCTTTAGGGTCTGTTTGGGGCAGCTGCAGCTTATTGAATAATCTGCTGATAAATAATTTATCCTGATAAACTGCTGATCAACAACTTATCCGGAGAAGCTGGCTGACTGTTTGGGGCAACTGTTTGAAAACAATTGATCTGCAGTTGTTTATGGATAAATGTTTATTCTGCCCCTGTTAAGTAATATTGTTTGTAACAAGCTGTCTTGGCAATATGGCAATTGAGTTCAATACTGCGTACCTAGAGATAATATAACTACCACTATTGATGCCCTAAACATCATCATAATCACTCTAATTATCTTAATGCCAATATAATACTAAAATCCCTCCAAATAAGGAATAACTCTTATGCTTATTATACTTTCCTAAGTTTCAAAAATAAAGTGAAATTAATTGACAACAATAAATAGGCAATCCTGAAGAAATAAGACTACCTTACATGAAAGAATATGAGACTTTCACGAACATCTAAAAAACACCTATATTATCTTAACCACATAGGCACATCCGCATTTATGATTTATGTTTATATTGTTAAATAAGAATTATATGCATATTTATACAACAAATGGAAATTATTTCCTATTTCAAATACCCATAAAAACTATATTTATATTTTTAGTCTGTATAAAGTTTTTCATGCATAGGTTTTTAATACCAAGGAGCTATAAATGAAAATATCAAACTTTAGGCGTTAGACATGTAAATGCATAAACATTATCTGGTGTGTATGTTAATTTCTCTAAATAAGAAGAGGACTTGACAGTATCTACCTGCCAACAATAAAAGATATACCCAAAAGACGTATGTATATAGTTCTAATCAAATTTCAAGCCATCAATCTCCATAATTCAATACCTCTAAAAGAACACCAACAACCACTTCATTAACTCACAGGCAATCTCTCGAGTCTTAAGATGTTAAAGGACATGGATTATTCAAAAAAAAAAGTTGACTTTTACCTAAATTTAAGCAGTCGTGGAAGCAATCATTCCCATTTTTCTGGCATAAGCAAAAAATCCTCCAGCCTCAATCACCGGCTCGACATTTCCAATCGGCTTCAACTTATATTCTTTCCCCTCAGTGTGATTAATCAAGTGGTTCCCTGCAAGATCAATAGTCACAGTATCCCCAGTAGAGCACTCTTTCCAGATCTTCTCCAAAGGGTAGACCTCATCGGTGGCCACGCAGTTCCTGAAGAAGATCAGCGCATAGCTCTTCGCCACAACTACGTCTGCACCAGAGGCTCCGATCGCAATAAGAGTGTACTCGTGAGAGAACCAGCATCCGAAGTTGTCGCCCCCGATGACGACCGAGAAATGAGTTGAGGTATCGTCGGGGTTGACAAATGGAATGGGGTATGAGGCAGTCGGGAGGGTCGAGAGAGATGGGCGAGAGGGAGTGAAGAGGGAGTTAGGGCATACGATACGCGAAGAGGGCAACCCCGTCAAAATGTTTCATGAAACACAGACTGCAATATTCGACCCGTGGCCCGCATTTAACGTAAAAGGACAACTGGAGTTTTTAGATAAGCCGCCGAACGCTTCTTCTAAACAGTGAGGCGGCGTCTTCAAAATGCCACTGCAACTGATAAGCTGCCCCAAACACAACCTTAGTCTCTCAAGCCTTAGTAATAATTTTTTCCACATTAAAATCTTCATTTCTTATACATTTGGATTTCTCTACTCGTATATCTTGTTAGATGTCATGTAGCATCTACAACATCGAACGGTTGGAGTTGGATGACATTTTTTATATCCCCATCCTGAAGTAGTTGTTAAACAACAAATGATATGATGTGTGATCTAGTGCCATTGTTGATGTTGATTGTCATACATATTATATTGCTAGTAAATCAAAAAATATGGTAAAAAGTTTCAAATGTAGACATTCTTGATACAGTATTATACGATTTGTGTGTATCGTTTGAAGTTCTCTATTTTTTATTTCCTCTTATTTTTGCTAACTGTGCATGCAAATATTTAAGAGAAAATTATGAACTAGTTTTGGAAGATGGTTATAATTTTTATTATACAAATATTTATATATTTAGGCTTCTAAGAATTGCCTTTGTCTGGTTGGTCCCACTATCTTATAACCAGCACTATGTTATTTATAGTTACGACATTGCTAGTTTTTATGGCAGCACTTATGCTTGGGTTTGACAAATGATCCGGTCAAACTTAACATTGGAATTTTTTGTGGTTACACTTAATTTGTTTTGTATGATCATGTTTATTATGCCTTTTTACTAATGTAATTGAAGATGTTATAACTACTTTATTCATTTAAATAGTTGAGTGAAGAAACCAACGATGGAAATGTACTAGAAAAGGTTGCAGTATATCAGATAGCCAATAAAGAGGTAATTGTCTATCCTTGCACTGTAAAATTTGAAATTGTTTACTTACTGATATTGAATATCACTGTTTATATATTGCCATTCTGTATCTTCTTTTAATTTTAGGTCGCTATCATCTGTAATCATCAACGAAGTGTTTCGAAGTCCCATGATGCCCAGATGTCGAGATTAGACGAAAAGATAAATGAGTTGAAGGTCCTTATTGCTCACAGACCTTTTCTTTGTTTATATAGATTGATATTGAGTTTTGTTGGTTATTTTCCCTTCTGATTCATATAGGTCCAAAGGAAGGAGCTCGAGGTTGATTTGGGCAAGGCAAAAAGAGGGAAGCCTTTGGGGAAGGATGCAGATGGAAAATTGAAGAAGAATGTGGCCCCCGAGTTGTATGGATTTAAACATACTATGCCTTAGATTGTAACTTTTTATTCAGGCCACTTAATTATGTCAACCTTGCAGGTTGGAGAAAAGGATTATTCAGATCGATCATAAAATAGAGAAAATGGAATTGGGTAAGAAGACCAAAGAGGATCTGAAGACCGTTGCTCTAGGCACTTCTAAGATTAATTACCTTGATCCTAGGATATCTGTTGCATGGTGTAAGCGTAATGAAGTTCCCATTGAGAAGGTATATCATTTCATTCTTTCCGGTCCACCCGGTACTGCATCTTCGGTTTAGATTCTAGAGCAGGATTTATTCAGCTTAGGACTCGGTGATTTACTCAGCAGAAGATGAATCCAACTTTCATGAGAAGAACTTACAGTTTTTTTACCCTTTTTTTCACGTCACTTTTATTCTTGAGCCTTTTTTTCACGTCACTTTTATTCATGAGCTGACCTAGGACGACAAGCGCTGTGCTTGTATACAATATAGGAAGATTTACAGACAGCATTCAATTCTTTTGTATTTACAGATCAAACTTACTATTCTTCAATTTTTACATACCTACCATCTTACCTATGCATTAAGAGTTCTCTTTCATTTTTTTAAAAGTTTAAATGGTGGTATGTTTTATGTACTATGAAATATTTGGTTGTTATAAATGTTAAAAAGTAAATTATTGGCGTTAGATATGTAAATACATAGAAATTGGGTGGTATGCATGTAAATGTCCCATACAATTGTGGCCTTAGAGGTTCTTCCTCAACCTTCTGCATCAGTTTTTTAAATTGTCAAGTGCACCACTACAGAATGTTGACAATTATAAACAATGTAAGTTGCAATCATATTGTCAAGTGCACACTATTGTCAATAATATAATAGTATTTTGTCCACCAACTCTTGGCTGACATCAAAACATTTGTGGCTTATTTATATGGTGGTTAATTTTTGGCCTTATCTTACTATTTGGATGAGTTTTTGAATTCTCATTCTCCGTTTGTTTTTTTTCAATCTCTACTCTTATTCATGTTTTACAGACAAAGCCTTAATCCCATTGAGTGGCTTTACACTTAGAGACAAAACGCGAATTGATTATATCCTTGATAGGGTTGGTGTAGCTCCAGCGGCGGACAAAATTTGAAAGAGTCGCCTTAGATGGTTTGGTCACATTAAACGTCGACTATCTAATGATCCGATTAGAATAGTAGATATTTTAGATTCGACTTATGTTAAGGAAGACAGACGTAGACCGGGAAGACTTGGGCTTATTACATAAAAAATGATCTTAATTTATTAGAATTAAATGAAAATATGACGCTAAATAGGACGCAATGGAGAAAAAGGATTCACGTAACCGACCCCACTTAGTGGGAAAAAGATTTTGTTATTCAATTTTAACCCAGTCTGACTGATTTTCCTTGCCTCAGATATTCAACAAGTCACTTCTTGCAAAATTTGCATGGGCAATGGATGTCGACCCAGAATTCAGATTTTAGCCGAATAATCTCATACGGTCGTTGTGGAAGGCAGCAACAATAATATCTGAGTTACGGCATTTGCTATGATTTCCATTGTATAATTCTTTTTGTTCGGAAGCCGGTTAAGAGAGGAGCAATTTCCTTAAGTTGTAATCACATTCATGCAGTTTTTACTTTTATCTTTATTCTCTCTTTTATATTTGTTTTTTAACTTAGTGGGAAATGGACTTTAATTTTAACAGAGGTGGAATACTTGAGAGATATATATTTATTACATAATTTGTGGCATTTTTATTCTGTTGAATGTTTTGCCCTTTTAGTTTATTTATTTTGATCTTCAAATATGTAACATCCTGGAGTTTTTTCAGCAGATTTGTTAGATTTGTAAATTGGTCACTGTAACTGGAACAAGTTCTTATAATGTAGTGAGTAGGAGGTTGATTGGGTTATATATAGAGGAAGATTTACATGTATGCAACCGGGGGTGTAAACAAGTCGAGCTTGAGCGAGTCGTGTCTCGGTTTGTGTTCATCTCGTTAAAATGTACTATTGTTTATGTTTGGTTCGCATATATATATTGAACTCAGAAAATTTGTTTGTGTTCGGCTTGTTTGCTTGGGAATATTAGTTCACAAAAGAGTTGTTTTGATAGTCCTAATCATGCAGTTGAAGGATATTAAAGGTAAGAGCAAAATTTAAATCTTATTATTTATATTAAAATATTCATTTAAATTGAATGTAATGTATATTTTTTTTATTTTTTAATTAATAATTTTAATTGATTATAGATATTTGTCACTCGCGCGCGCGCATACACATATATATAATTTAAATATTTCAAAACAAGTTAACAACAAATAAATACAAATTTATTTGTGTTCTATTTATTTATATATCAATGTATGAATTGAATCTGAGCTACAAAATGAGTCGAACACGAGGTGTTTGCAAATAATGAGCTATTTTGACAGTCTCATATAGGGGTGTAAACGAACCAAACACGAACGAACAAAGCTAGTGTTCGTGTTTTAAATGTTCGAACACATCACTATTCGTGTTTGGTTCGTTTGCTTATCGAACGAACACGAACTTCTTGGCGAACCAAATACGAACTGTTCGCGAACAACGAGCTTTTTTGACAGCCCTAGCTTTGATATGATACTTCCTCAAAATGAAGCAAATTGATCAGGTATTCCGTTCACATCAAGTAACCCATATTTCCTCAAAATGAAGTAAACCGAATAAGACGTTTAGGGTTTTGATTAGGATTTTATTTTAATATATAGTATAGTATATTAATTATAATATTATAATATTTATATTAATATAAGGAATACTATAATATTATTATTGTTATTAATAAATTATTATATATTATAATTTATAGAAGTTAAATTATTTAAAATATGATAAATTTTTATAATATATAATTATTTTTAAAATATCATAAATTTTTTATATATAATTATTTAAAATTATTTTATATTTCGAGAACACGAATGAACACATTACTGTTTGTGTTTGGTTCATTTAACAAACCGAACGAAAAAAAATTGTTCGTGTTCGTCTGGTTTGCTTATCAAACGAATCGAATACGAACTTTTTGGCGAACCGAACACGAACCGTTCGCGAACAACGAGTTTTTTTGACCGCCCTAGTCCCAAATACCGCCCTACCAATGCCCAAAAACAACATTTTTTTTCTTACCAATTTTATTTTGCCACCAAACTTTTTGAAAGAGAGAAAATTTCTTCCGGGTTATGGGAAAGACTGGTTCTAATTCTTTGAAATTTTTTTTTTAAAAGGATTTCTACCAAAATAGCCTCAAAATATTAATATTTACATATTTCAAATCTAAATTTATTTATGTATAAGCATCTAAAACTTGAAAACGTACACAAAATGAGTGTCATTTGATTTTTATTATTTGAAATCGTGCAATAATTATTTGGGAAAGAAGAAGCCTCTGATTTTGCATTGGCAGTGAATAGATCTCAGACATCCGCTCTAGCATAGCCGCCTCTCTCTCTAGACCTCTTTACATCGCTCTATATAGGGGTGTAATTGAGCCGAGCTTGAGCATGGCTCGTTTGTATATTAAGCTAAAAAAAATTATTCATAATAGGTTCATTTACTTAGCAAGTCTAACACAAACTGTTTGTGAACTATGAGTAGTTTTGACAACCTTAGCCACGTAGTTGTAGGTTTTAAAGAGTAGAGATGAGATTTACATCTTATTAGTTATATTATTATATTAAAATATTCATTAAATTTTTGTGGCCTTGTAGTCATTTAAATTATTTAAAAAAGATACTCATCAATTATATATATATATATATATATATATATATATATATATATATATATATATATATATATATATAAACATGGTGGCGGCTGAGGTGAGAGAGTGTCTCGCTAGGGTTTGCTTGGGTGTCAATGGCGGTCTGTGACCTCGGCCGGAGCCGGTAGGTTCCCTACGTTTGGACTTTCGATCACTGAAAAATTTATTAAGAAATTCATACCTATTTTTGATGAAATTGCACTTTAAAGAAGGGTATTTTCTTTATTTTATTGCAGGAATGGAGAATTTAGGTGATAAAAGCAAAAATCATAAAAAGGAGCGGATTTGGAGCAAAAAGGAAGAAAATAATGCAATTTGTGTTGAGTCGCCGACGGCGAGATCGAGCCCGCCGACGGCGAGGTTACGAGGAGACATTTCTGAAGGATTTATAACTGTCTCGCTGACAGCGAGCCCGAGCCCGCCGACAGCGAGATAGCGCGGTTTGAAGATCTTCTAGAAGCCTCGCCGACAGCCGAGAGTAGTTCGTCGCCGACGGCGAGCTAGTTCAAATGGCACAGATACATTGAACCTGGACACTTTTTGAAGAGATGCTTACACACCTCTTGGACATTTGCTTACCTCTATATATAGAGGCCGAAAATCAGTCGTGTGTGTTCTAAGGGTGTTATTTTTTTGTGTTGAGTGCAATCTTTTAGTATTTTGTCTAGTTTTGTGTGCTGTTGTGTGTCTTTAGTGAATTTTTAGTGAGTTTAGTGAGTAATTAGTGAGTCGTGCTGTACTGGAAGGAAGAGTCAAAGGAACTACGAGGAGTCTGCTTGGGGATAAATCAAGATAAGTATTTGTATTTATTGTTTTTAACTTTAAATGAAATCCATGCTTAGTTTAGTTCTCATGCATTCTGAGTAGTTTATTTAGTCTTTCTCCCTGTTTATGAAATTAAGTGACTTGATGAAATTAAAATAGAGATACTTTTATATATTAATAAATTGTGATAATTTTTACTTAAAACTTAATTTACTTTTCAAACTGGCCATTTGATTTGTTAAAATGTGTTGATTTACAACTATAGTAAAAATTACATCCGATATTCGGGGAATTCAAAAGCCTTGGAAGGAAGGTGCAAATAAATAGGGAAATAATATCATTGGGCGTAGAATCGAGCATTTTAGTGTGACGTATTAAAATATTCAATTCGGTCCTATTGTTTGAGAGCTGAAGTGTAGATGTTAGCCCTCAGGCGAGGGAACGTGGGAGCTTCGAAGTGGCGGTCGGTATCCTCCCGAGCTTCAGCCGTAGATTCCGCAATCAAACATACGATTAGTCAATATTCTTTACACTCGGACCAAAGGGTAAAGAATAGGAATGCTCCTATTTGTCACAATACCTTAAAATTATCTATTTAAATTCATCAATCACTTAAATTTCTAAACAAGGGGAAAGATACTTCCTCTAAATAGTTAAGACTTATTTAGTTTAATTTCCTGCACTTTTAAATACGTATTAATTCTCTACTTAGTTAAGTTACCTGATTAGAATACTTAGTTTACTTTATTGCGCTTAAATTTAGAATTCCAAATTTTCGTATACTAGTTTTATTATTATTATTATTATTATTATTATTATTTCAAAATTAGTTGTTATTTAATTTTCTCTTTCCCTGTGGGATCGATAACCAGGACTCCACTAGAGCCCTGTATTACTTGATACGATACGTATACTTGCGTAGCATCCACAACATAAATAATTACAATTCTATACATATAATATAGCGGGGTCAAGTTTTTGGCGTCGTTGCAATTAAATAAAAAATATCATAATATAAAATTGTGGGTCAAGTTTTTGGCGCCGTTGCTAGGGAAAGTAAGAAAAATTTACTAGAGTAACGGACTATTTTAAAATAATCATAATAAATAAATTAATATCTATTCAAAAATTATATGCGCAAATTTGGAAACGAAAATTTAATACCTTACGATTCTGAATTAGAGCGTACAATTAAAAGAATTAGAAAACAAAAGAAACAAATTATAAATTTAACACAAATGACAAATATTCCTGAAATTCAAAATATGAACCAACAAAGACCATTAAGAGATTATGCCAACCCTACATCAGATGAAATTCATTTAACTATTCAAAACCCTGATGTAGTCGCTAATTCATTTGAACTTAAACCCGCAATTATCCAAATGGTACAAAACAATCAATTTAGTGGTTCACCTATCGAAGATCCTAACTTACATCTTGCTAGTTTTCTAGAACTTTGTGCTACTTTTAAATATCAAGGAGTATCCGATGATGCTTATAAGACTTAGATCGTTTTCTTTTTCATTAAGGGATAAGGCTAAAATGTGGTTGAATTCGTTAAGCACTTGGATCTATTAAAACTTGGGAGAATTATCACAAAAATTTCTATCCAAATATTTTCCACCATCTAAAACTCGCTAAGTTTAGAAATGATATAACTTTTTTTTGTCGATTAGATGGAGAATCAATATATGAAGCTTGGGAGAGATTTAAGGAACTTCTTAGGAAATGCCCACATCATGCGCTACCAGTATCAGCTGATTATTCAAACCTTTTATAATGGATTAGTAGGATCTTTAAGATCAATCATCGATGCTTCATTCTTGGAGGTTCATTAATGTCTAAACCATTTAATGAAGCTTATGCACTAATCGAAGAAATGACAACAAATAATTTCCAATGGCTCGTCGATAGAATAAATGCGAAAAAGATAGCCAAGCATTCATGAAAACGATGCAATATCTATGTTAGCTTCTCAAATTGCTGCTATATCTAAGAAATTAGATAATTTTGGAATGAACTACTCTCCTACTTTAGAAGAAAACTCATCTGGACAAATCATAGAATTTCAATCTAATTATGAAACTTTAAATGCTATTAATAATAGAACTAATAACCCTTATTCAAACTATTATAATCCTGGTTGGAAAACTCATCCAAATTTTAATTGGAATAACACATCTAATCAACAATGGATGAATCAACCTAATCAAGCAAATCCAAACTATAAACCTAATTACCCACCTGGATTTAATAACAATAACCCTCAATTCAAAGAGAAGAAATTATCTATGGATGAATTAATTTTGAATATGGGTCATCAACTAAAAAATCAATGAAATCAACTACAAATTCAAGGAAATCAATTACAAATTCAAGGAACATCTATTAAAAATATCGAAACTCAACTTGGACATATTGCTACTGCGCAAAATAATAGAATACACTGAACTTTTCCTAGTAATGTGGAAATAAATCCTAAAGATCAAGGAAAAGAACAAATTAAAGCAATACAACTAAGGAGTGGAAAAGAATTAGAACCTCAAATTCAAAAAGAACTTGAAAGCCAAAAAGAGGAAGTGGAAATTGAAAAGGAAACAATTCAATAAGATTTAAACTTAGAACATCCTTTAATACCTATGAAAATTTCTGTTGAAAAACCTCCACCACCATTTCCTCAACGACTAGCTCAACATAAAAAAGATAAATAATTTGCTAAATTCCTTGAAATATTAAAGAAATTAACAATCAATATACCTTTTGTCGAAGCCTTAGATCAGATGCCAAATTATGTAAAATTTATGAAGGATATTCTAAATAAGAAAAGAAAATTCAATCGATAATGAAACAAGTCGCACTTAGTGAAGAGTGTAGTGCTATTATTCGAAGAAGCTTCCGAAAAATTGAAAGATCTCGGTAGTTTCACTATACCCTGCGCTATAGAAGAAAATTTTTATGGAAAAGCTTTGTGTGACTTAGGAGCAAGCATCAATCTAATGCCTTTATCGATTTTTAAGAGATTGAGATTAGGAAAAATTACACCTACTTCAGTAACCCTTCAATTAGCTGATCGTTCGGTTACCTATCCTAAGGGAGTTATTGAAGATGTATTAGTAAAAGTGGATAAATTTATCTTCCCAGTAGATTTTATTATTTTAGATATGGAGGAAGATAAAGAAATTTCTATCATTTTAGGAAGACCATTTTTAGCTACTGGAAAAGCTATGATTGATGTTCAGAAAGGAGAATTAACTATGAGAGTAAATGACCAAAACGTTACATTTAATATTGCAAAATCAATGAAATATCATGCGCTAGAAAAAGATGATGAATGTTTTCGGATGGAAATAATTGAACATTTACAACGCGAACATTTTAAGGAATATTACGAAGATAAATTAGAAAAAGAAAACACTGAATTAATTGAAGATAATAATGAAGAACTAGATTATATTCAGGAAAGATTTGAATTTTTGATAATACCGAAAACACCGACAAGAATATAGTTCCATCAATTATTAAACCTCCCGAACTTCGAGCTAAAAATATTACCCGATCATTTGAAATATGCTTATTTAGGTAATTCTTCAACTTTACTAGTTATTATTTCATCTGCATTAAACGAATCTCAAGAACAAAAACTTTTAGAAACTTTTAAAAAATATAAGAAAACTTTTGGTTGGACTTTAGCAGATATTAAAGGAATTAGTCCTTCAATCTGTATGCATAGAATTATTTTAGATGATGAACATAAACCTAAAACAGATCCCCAAAGGAGATTAAACCCGATAATGAAAGAAGTAGTTAAAAAAGAAATTTTAAAATGATTAGATAATGGTATTATATATCCTATTTCTGGCAGTGCTTGGGTAAGCCCAATTCACTGTGTTCCTAAGAAGGGAGGAGTGACCGTCACTGCCAATGAAAATAACGATCTTATCCCTTTACCATTTCTAGACCAGATGTTAGATAGATTTGCCGGACATAAGTATTTTTGTTTTCTAGATGGATACACCGGTTATCATCAAATACAAATTGCTCCTGAGGATCAAGAGAAAACTACATTTACTAATCCTTATGGAACTTTCGCTTTTCGAAGAATGCCTTTTGGATTATGTAATGCACCAGCAACATTCCGGAGATGTATGATGTCTATATTTAGTAAGTTAATCGACAATGAAATAGAAGTATTTATGGATGATTTCTCCGTATTTGGAACATCATTTGACACATGCTTAACTCATCTTGAAAAAGTATTAGAAGTATGTGAGAAAACAAATTTAGTTCTAAATTGGGAGAAATATCAATTTATGGTTGCGGGCGGCATTGTATTAGGGCATAAAATTTCGGAAAAAGGCATGGAAGTGGACCCTGCAAAAATTCAAGTTATAGCTAAATTACCACCTCCAACTACGGTAAAAGGGGTAAGAAGTTTTCTTGGACATGCTTGGATTCTACGGACGCTATATAAAAGATTTTTCAAAAATTACTAAACCTCTATGCCAACTTCTCGAGAAGGACAAGAAATTTGAATTTACAATCGAATGCTCGAATGCTTTTGAACTCTTAAAAGAAAAATTAATTACAAGCACCTATAATAGTTTCACCTAACTAGGAGAAACCATTTGAGCTTATGTGTGATGCTTAGTGATTATGCTCGTAGGAGCGAGTTCTTGGGCAAAGATATGAAAAGATTTTTAAAGTTATATACTATGCTTAGTAAAACTCTAAATGATGTCGAAATAAATTATACGAGTTGCGAAAGAGAATTATTAGCGGTAGTATATGGTTTTAATAAATTTAGACCTTATCCGATTGGAACAATATGTATCGTGCATACCGATCATTCTGCTATCAAATATTTAATGCAAAAGAAAGATTTCAAACCAAGATTAATTAGATGGATGCTATTAATGCAAGAATTCGATTTTGAGATCGTTAATAAGAAAGGAGCCGATAATCAAATTGCGGATCATTTATCAAGATTAGAAAATCATGAATTATCCGATATTGAAAATGAAATTATAGACACGCTTTTCCGATGAACAACTATATAATATCAATGAGTGGAAAATACCATGGTATGCTGATATAGTAAACTATATAGTTAGTAATATTTTACCACCTATGCTAAATTTACAACAACAGAAAAAATTCATCCATGATACGAAAACCTATTTTTTGGATGAATCATATTTATATAAGCAATGTAAGGATTTAATTATTAGAAGATGTGTACCTTATGAGGAAACTGAACCAATTATCCAAAAATGTCATGATTCTGATTTTGGAGGACATTTCGGGATCGATAAAGCTGCTTATAAGATTCTACAATCTGGATTTTACCGGTCTACTCTATTTAGAGATGTATACAGATGTATTAAAACTTGCGATAAATGTCAAAGAGTAGGAAATATATCTAGAAGAAACGAAATGCCTCTAAACTTTATATTAGAAGTTGAAATTTTTGATGTTTGGGGATTAGATTTTATGGGACCTTTTATTCCTTCGTTTGGAAACTCATACATATTAGTAGCTGTTGATTATGTTTCCAAATGGATTGAGGCACAAGCTTTACCTAGGTGTGATGCTAAGAGTGTTTCAAAATTTCTGATGAAAAATATTTTTACTAGATTTGGAATGCCGAGAGTGATTATCACCGACGGAGGAACTCATTTTAGAAATAAATACATTCACAAACTAGTAGAAAAATACAATATTACTCATAAGATATCCATCGCTTATCATCCACGGACTAACGGATTAGTCGAAGTATCTAATCGTGAGATTAAATGTATTTTAGAAAAATCAGTAAACTCGAAACAGAGTTAGATTGGTCTATTAGATTAGACAACTGCATTATGAGCTATAAGATCGCTTATAAAACTCCGATTGGAATGACTCCTTACGAGCTTATATATGGAAAAATATGCCACTTACCGATTGAATTAGAACATAAAGCATATTGGGCGATTAAAGAATTTAATTATAATATGAAGGAAGCTTGGTGAGAAGAGATTGCTGCAATTAAATGAATTGGAAGAATTAAGAAATGAATCATATGGTAATGATCGGATTTATAAAGAAAAGATGAAATTATGGCATGATCGGAAGATTAATCGGAGAAATTTTGAACCGGGACGTGAAGTTTTGTTGTATAATACTTAGATTGAAATTATTTCCTGGAAAATTGAACTCTCGATGGTTAGGACCTTTCACCATAACTCAAATATTTTCATACGGAACTATAGAAATCGAAGATCAAAAAGCTGGACATAAATTTAAAGTTAATGAACATAGATTAAAACCATATTTCGAAGGTATAAGACCTAACTATAAAGAGGTTTTAATGCTTAGTCGACTCGATTAATAATTGAAATTAGGTCGGGTCGACGACGTTAAACCAAGCGCTTTATGGGAGGCAACCCATATTAGTTATCTATTTTTATTGTATCTTAATAGTTAGTCTATATTATTGAAACTTTACTACTCAATTATTATTAAGAATCATCACATATTCGAACCATTATGATGAGAAAAGAAATTATTCGATTTAGAGCGAAATTGGACATTATTTTGGAATCTCTCCGACGGCGAGGTCGATACTCGCCGACAGCGAGGTTCGCACCTAAATTAGATTCAGTCTATTTATCGAGCTCGCTGACAGCGAGAAACGTCCTCACCGACAGCGAAACCGGAAAGGCAGTTTTTATAACTGAGTCGCCGACGGCGAGAAACGTCCTCGCCGACAGCGATGAAGTTATAAAGATGAGTTATTTATACTTTGAATGCCGATTTGGACGGTTTCAACACCAATTCCTTCGTGAAAACCCATTCTTAAACCACTCTAGGTCTGCCTTCTTCACTAGAATTCATTCCATTCACCATAATGGCCTCCAAATTCTTAGATTCCTCTAAATCTGGAGTGTTTAACCGGAGGAAATTTGTGAGTGCGGAAGCGCAGCGGATCTTCAACAAGGTTTTGATAAAGAAAAGAGTTATCAAGGAACGGGGATTTTTCAATCGAGGATTAGAGAATTCCACTACTAAGATAGAAGAAACGATCGCGCAGCGGCTAGCCTGGGAGGTATTTTGTTACACTACGTCTCGTCGTTGTTATTCCGATTATGAAAGAGTTCTACTCAAACTTACATGCGATCAACAATGGGAATGTCTACGTCCGAGGAAGATGGGTGACGTTTACTCCATCAAGAGTAAATGAATTATTCTCTATAGAAAACACCCGGTATGTCACTATTCAAATTTTGTGCCTTCTCGATATAATATGAATGAGATATTTCGATATCGCGATCGATGAACCGGAAGATCGGGAAATGCGTGAAGACGAGTATGTTAGTTTCTCCGCATCACTTTTGAATCCTGTCTCAAAGCACTGTCACTTTTTCATCTCATCTAAATTGTTACCTACTATGAGGGTAAACAAGGTTTCGAAGGAATGCGCTATATTGAATTATTGTATTCAAAGTGGATTGCCTATTGATGTTGGATCAATAAATGTTAAGTCTGCTTTGGGTTTAATTGTGCATGGGTCAGTTCACGGACTAGGACACCCATCTACTATTTTTGCATTATGCAGTCAGTATCAAGTTTCTTATGAAGCTTGGGAAAAGGTTCTGTTACCTTGGAAGCCGCTTGATCCTACAGATATGTTCCCTACTTTGGACAATAATGAAGACATTACATTTATCTCTGATAGAGCTTCACAGAATAATCCTATAGCAAGGCCTATTTTAGATAAAACGGAGTTACTTTTGAAGAAAATTAAAGGAATGGAGAAAGAACTGCAGAAAGTGAGAGATTCAATTGACAATATATCTGATTTATTTGATCACATTGACTGGAGGATGAAGGAACATTTTGATCATTCTGGACACCCGAAGCTAGCTTTCTTCATCTATCGAGACGAAGGGTTGGATCACCGAAGAATCCGCCGAATTTCCCTTCGAGCCTTTCTATAACTTATTTGTGCATCATCGTCATATCAGAAATATCAGAGAAGATGAAGATTCTGACCTTGAAGAGTAGTAGTAAAGATTTCCATAGTATGTTTGTATTGATGTTATTTAATTTGATTTAGATTTTGTTATGTGTGGAGTGATGTTTGAATATCTCAAACTTAATTGAGATATGCGTCATAGTTTTGTATCAGCATTTAGTGTGTCGTGGATTGGTTTGCGATGCTGATTAGTAGTAAGGATTGAAGTTTGAAGTTTGATTATAGAATCTAAAATTATGTTAGTTTGTATATCTCATGGATTTCAATATTAAAGTTAATTTGTTGTGTTGTGTGAATTTGTTTATGTATAAGTAGCTATTCTTCATATTAAATTAATAAATGATGTGATCGGAAATATAATATAAGGCAAATTAAGGACGAAAATGAGTGACGAATTTAAAAAATTTTAAATTTTTGGAATCTCGCCGACGGCGAGAAAAATCCCGCCGACAGCGAAATCGATCTCGCTGACAGCGAAGAATTTCTCGCCGACAGCGGATTTTTCCCGAGAGTTTTTGGTTCCGAAAAATATTAGCTCGCCGACGGCGAGAAAAATCTCGCTGACAGCGAGGTCGGGAAAAACATATATTTGACCGGTCAAAAACACTATTAATCATCCCCAACCTCTCATTTTCACAAAAAACCGACCTAGGGCTTGAGAGATCTTGGATTTGAAGCGATTTTATCACTCAAAAACACCGGATTTCATCTTCTCTTGGTAAGTGCTTCACTCCTATGCAAAAATTTTTTATTTTCACCATGTATTTTCACCACATTGCAAATTTTGGGAAAAATCAAAATATGGAAGAAATATTCGGTGGAAATCCATGGAATTTAATTTAAATTGCTTATAAATGTTGTAGGAAGCCTTCTTAGGAATATTTTTAAGTTTAGTGAAAATTTTCATGATTTTCACGGATCGATCGTATGGCTCCACGACAAAAACGTCGAGTAGAATTCGACGAAGACCGATTCATCAATGCACGAGCACAGACTAAATATTTTGAAAATATTCAAGGAAGAAAGTGCATTGCAGATCGGGTTTTCAAAAATCCGGGAGGAGAAGTAGAGCGGATTATTAAGGAACGAGGTTGGGAGAATTTTTGTTACGTTCAATATAGAGCAGCTGTAGAAGTGGTTAAAGAATTTTATGCCAATTTAATCGCTGCCGAAGATGCACCGAGTAAAGGTACGAGGATTTTTTGTAGATTTCAATGCCGCAAGAATTAACGCATTCTATGAAGTTCATGACTCGCACTTTAGCGAGTATGAAACTTTGGAACGATGGAAGGACCACTTGGAGGAAGTCATTAACTTTCTCACCGATGGGACCGGAGTTTGGAAAATTAAGCAACGAGGAAAGAGTGAATTTTCCTCTTTCTAAATTAAATGCGATCTCCAAAGCTCGACATTACTTTATTTGTTCTACTCGTTACCCACATACCACCACAGGTGAGGTAACACGAGATAGAGCAATTCGAATTTCGTATTCGGAATAACGAAGCATCAACATCGGAGAATTATTTATCGAAAGATCCCGGCCACTCCTCGAAATGAGAGTGGAGCCTGGATTGGGACACCCCGGATTAATTTTTACACTCCGCCAACTCTCCGAGTTGAGGCTAGAGATAATGAAGAATGGGTAGAACCAATGAAACCACTCACAACTCGCCAATATTAAGAAGTATGAATCTCATGAAGGGTGGAGAGCAGGAGTAAGAAGTTATTTCACTCGACCAAGTAGAGATATACCCTCTACTAGCCATGAACCTCCCGAGCCTACCACCCCTACCCTACAAGATCCGATGAATGAATCGACACTTGCATAGGAGAAGTTTTGAGCGGTTGGAGAGACAATGGGGAGGAGATTTGATCATTTTGATCAAAGAATCGATAATCTGGAGAGGAGACATGATTATGATAGATGAATATCTCCAGCGACATTCGGAATACGAGATTGCATACTATGAAGCTGAACGTCGTTATAGGAGTGGTGATTTAGATGTTGTCTTTCCTAAGTGCCCCCGATATTCACAGTATCATCCTGCTCAGTCTTCTCAGCCTACAGATCAGGGAGGAGATGATATAGCCTGTGACTTTGGTGCTGAAGATTAGGACTTTATTTGTTTTATTTGTTTGATGTTAAGTTATTTTGAAGACTTTATATATTTGTAATATTCATTACTTTATGTTTTGAGACATTGGATATTTGTTAGATTATTTGCTTGAATTGTTATAGTAGTTTAGTTTTTGTTTTTGTGTTAGTTAATTGCATTTGTTTTTATGTTAAATAGGATGTTAGTTTTCTTTAGTATGTTTTTATTTTATTCTGTATTGTTTTAAGTTATAAAATTGTTAATTTGTTAGTTCAATGTTTTTAATATGTTAGTAATTCATATGTGTAGTGTAGAGTTAATTTTAATTGTTATATTTAAAACTTATCTTAGATTTTATCCCTGCATTTTCTTTAAATTGTTATATATATATGGAGAATACTAACAGGATACAGTGTTCAATGAAAAATGAAAAAGTCTCGCAAAAATTTCAAAGAAAAGAAATACCTAAACTTCAAAGGTATGATTTATTTACTTTCCCTTTTTCATTATTTAGAATAGATATAAAAATTTAAGTTTGGGGGGAGTAAAATACAAATTTAGTTATTAACTTGTTCTCAATTTCTATTTTCAAATTATTATAAAATGATTTTTATAGCAAATTTTTCAATTTAATTAATATGAATTATTTTATTTAATTATTATAAAAGGTTAAATGAAATATTTCTAGTGCTTTAATTAATTAAATAGAATAAAATATTTGGTTAAAGTGAATAAGAATATAGTAAACTATTTTTAGTAAGGAAAACTATATTCTAAAATTAAAATTCTTAAGTATTCAAGTGAAAAAGAAAAGATTGAAAATCAATAAAGTAAAAACTATGAAGTATATATAAGCTAAAGAATATTTCTAAGTTTCAAATTTAGGAAGATGAAAATGAAGTTCAAAATTATTAACAGGCTCTCCAGATACAGTAATCCTCTAAAGAAAAAGAAAAAGAAAAAGAAAAAGAAAAAGAAAAAGAAAAAGAAAAATGAGGAGAAGCTTCGAGGAGATGCCTTATCAAAAATTGGCTTCATTCGAATTAACCTAAAGGAAAAACTTAGATATTTCCAAACTTATGTTTATGGATTAGAATTTTACCTAATAGTGTTTTTTTGAATTTCTTATCATATGAATATCTTAAGTAGTTATTCTTTTAAATATAGTCATTCCTGAAATGAATAGTAAGCTAGAAATCTTAGACCTGATAACTAATTTATTTCTATAAGATTAATTAAAATTACATGAATTATTTTTATTTAACTTTATTATATTAATTAATCTAATTCATAGTTTATTTGAATTGAAAAATCTTACTAAAGAAATCATTATTTTTATGTAGTACTAAAATTACTTGAGGACAAGTAATAAGTAAGTTTGGCGGATTTTGATCACTGAAAAATTTATTAAGAAATTTATATCTATTTTTGATGAAATTGCACTTTAAAGAAGGGTATTTTCTTTATTTTATTGCAGGAATGGAGAATTTAGGTGATAAAGGCAAAAATCATAAAAAGGAGCGGATTTGGAGCAAAAAGGAAGAAAATAATGCAATTTGTGCTGAGTCGCCGACGGCGAGATCGAGCCCGCCGACGGCGAGGTTACGAGGAGACATTTCTAAAGGATTTATAACTGTCTCGCTGACAGCGAGCCCGAGCCCGCCGACAGCGAGATAACGCGGTTTGAAGATCTTCAGAAGCCTCGCCGAGCAGCCGAGGTAGTTCGTCGCCGACGGCGAGCTAGTTCAAATGGCACAGATACATTGAACCTGGACACTTTTTGAAGAGATGCTTACACACCTCTTGGACCTTTGCTTACCTCTATATATAGAGGCCGAAAATCAGTCGTGTGTGTGTTCTAAGGGTGTTATTTTTTTGTGTTGAGTGCAATCTTTTAGTCTTTTGTCTAGTTTTGTGTGATGTTGTGTGTCTTTAGTGAATTTTTAGCGAGTTTAGTGAGTAATTAGTGAGTCGTGCTGTACTGGAAGGAAGAGTCAAAGGAACTACGAGGAGTCTGCTTGGGGATAAATCAAGATAAGTATTTGTATTTATTGTTTTTAACTTTAAATGAAATCCATGCTTAGTTTAGTTCCCATGCATTCGAGTAGTTTATTTGAGTCTTTCTCCCTATTTATGAAATTAAGTGACTTGATGAAATTAAAATAGAGATACTTTTATATATTAATAAATTGTGATAATTTTTACTTAAAACTTAATTTACTTTTCAAACCGGCCATTTGATTTGTTAAAATGTGTTGATTTACAACTATAGTAAAAATTACATCCGATATTCGGGGAATTCAAAGCCTTGGAAGGAAGGTGCAAATAAATAGGAAATAATATCATCGGGCGTAGAATCGAGCATTTTAGTGTGACGGACTAAAATATTCAATTCGGTCCTATTGCTTGAGAGTCGAAGTGTAGATGTTAGCCATCGGGCGAGGGAACGTGGGAGCTCGAAGTGGCAGTCGGTATCCTCCCAACCTAGCTGCAGATTCGGAATCAAACATAGGATTAGTCAATATTCTTTACACCTGGACCAAAGGGTAAAGAATAGGAATGCTCCTATTTGTCACAATACCTTAAAATTATCTATTTAAATTCATCAATCACTTAAATTTCTAAACAAGGGGAAAGATACTTCCTCTAAATAGTTAAGACTTATTTAGTTTAATTTCCTGCACTTTTAAATACGTATTAATTCTCTACTTAGTTAAGTTACCTGATTAGAATACTTAGTTTACTTTATTGCGCTTAAATTTAGAATTCCAAAATTTCGTATACTAGTTTTATTATTATTATTATTATTATTATTTTAAAATTAGTTGTTATTTAATTTTCTCTTTCCTCGTGGGATCGATAACCGAGACTCCACTAGAGCCTCGTATTACTTGATACGATACGTATACTTGCGTAGCATCCACAACATAAATAATTACAATTCTATACATATAATATAGCGGGGTCAAGTTTTTGGCGTCGTTGCAATTAAATTAAAAATATCATAATATAAAATTGTGGGTCAGACTTCCTGTTCCTGCAGCCTGTTTTGAGTTGGGCTTGGTGTCTCCTTTGTTTCCCTTTGTTCTTGGCCTTCCCGAGCTTTCTTGATTTTAAATTTCTGAGGTGTTACTGTTCCATTGATCTTGTGTTTGTTGCTTGGTGACTTTCGGGGCTTCTGCTTTGCTGGTTTTTCTGCTTTGCTGGTTTGTCCTGGTCTGCTTTAGTTGCTTCCCCCCTGGAAATTTTGCTGTTCTTTGTGTTTTTGGTCTTGCCTGGGTGGTTTTTGCTATTGGGCTGGCTACTTCTCTGTTTCTTTCTGGTCTGCTTTTGGGATCAGTTGTTTCCTGGGGTTTGGTATTGGGGGCAGTTGCTGATGGCCAACCCCTCTACCAGACTTTTCCCTATTGACAGCTCCACCAATACTATGTGGGCTAAAGCCACCTATCCTGGAGTTGTGGGGAAGGGCAAGTTCCTCATAAGTCCTTTGAGCATTTGGTTTTTCCCCAAGAGATGCATGATACTGCTGCAGGCAAAGGTAGTAGTCCTTTCATCAGGCCTTTGGGTTCCAAGGATGGCCTGCCTGCTGTTTTGTTCTCTAAACGGGACATGAACTGCCTAAATGAGGTTGTTAAATTTTGTTTGATTGGTAAATTCCAAATGGGGCACCCCAAAATGGACTATGTGAGGAAATTCTTTGATGAATTAAATCTTGCTGGCAGCTGGAAGCTGGGCCTTTTAGATGGGAGACATCTGCTGATAAGACTTTCCAATGAGGAGGACTATGCTAGAATTTTTGGGAAACAATCAATACTGATTGCTGACACTTACATGAAAGATTTGAAATGGACACCAGATTTTGATCCTTCTAAAGAGCCACCAATCATCCCAATGTGGTTCAAATTTCCAGATCTACCTATTCAACTATATAATCAAAATGCCATGTTTAATATAAGCCAAGCATTGGGCACTCCACTAAAAATTGTCACTCACACTTTTGATATGGCAAGACCAGCTGCAGCTAGAGTACTGGTAGAAAGAGATATAACATTACCTGATATTCAGAATATTTGGATTAGAACAGATGAAAATGTTCCAGAAGAGGGGTTTTGGCATGAAGTTGAAGTGGAGTTCAAACCACACTATTGCAAGCATTGTAGAATGTTTGGCCATTTGATGGATCAGTGTTACAGACTCCACCCCCTTCCAGGAAGAAAGCTGGGCCTGGTAAGAGGGCAGATGTTCTACCTGCCATCTCTACTACCCCTCCTGAAGTTCCTATAGAAGACACCAATCTGGAGCAAACCCCCAGAGATGCCAACTCTCTGGAAGGCCATGAGGTTGGCAGACTAGAGGGGCATGGTATGGAAAAAGATCTGACAGAAAACATGGATGAACAAGAAGCTGAACCAATTGATGTTTCCAGCCCTCTGGGTCTCATAACATCAATTCCAGTTCCTGAAAACACAGTGGAAATTGCTACAGACCAAATCAGGGAGGCAACTGATGATTTGCATAGTGCTTGGCAGATACAGAAAAATAGCAAGAGAAGAAAAAGCAAAGCGCGAACTGCAGGGGATTACTTGGACTTCGGTCTCCGGAGATCCCCGGATAGCCCTCAAGCCCCTCACCCTAGAACTAGGGGAAGGGAAAAAATATCTCTCAATGATCAACTTCATGTGTTGGAATATTAGGGGGGCTGCTCACCCTTCCTCTCTAAACAAAATAAAACAGTTTGTCAAATTACACAAATTATGGTGTTTTGTACTTCTGGAACCTATGGTTCATAAAAACAAAAGTAAAATTGTCAAGTCCTTTCCAAATTTTACCTGTTTTGCTAATCTCGGCAACAAGATTTGGGTCTTTCAAGAAAGGAGTTACAATGGTCTATCATTATAGACAACTCCCAATTTATACACCTTCAATTTGCCATTGGGGAGCAGCTGGGTTTTGCCACCTTCCTTTATGCCAGTTGCATTCATGCCCAACAACAGTTGTTGTGGTCTGATTTGCTCTCCATTGCCAATGGCATGAGCTCTTTCTGGATGGTTGGCGGAGACTTCAATTGCCTCTCTTCCTCAACTGAGAAGAAAGGTGCTCCCCCACTTACCTCTTCTATGAACAGATTCAACCTTTTTATTAATAATGCTAAGCTCTTTGACTTGGGCTTTACTGGCCCCCCTTTCACATGGAGAAGAGGGAATACTTGGGAAAGATTGGATAGAGTCTTGGTAAATTCCTCTTGGCTCCAGATTTTCCCTCTCACTTTTGTCACTCATTTGTCTATGGTTTGCTCTGATCAAAGACCTTTACTCATCTCCATACAAAATTCTGGTGGGAAGGCTGGCAGGAACTTCAGATTCCAAAATATGTGGACTCTTCACCCTGAATTTATGTCTGAAGTGGGAAAGATTTGGAAACCTACTCAGGGCAGCTCACCTTGGGGAAACCTTTGGTCTCTTCATAAATTAGCTGCTAAACATTTCAGCAGCTGGAACTGTACAACTTTTGGGAATCTCCAGGATAACATTCAAAAGGCAGAAATAGAGGTTGCACATACTGAAGCTGCTTACTTACATGGGGAAAAGAATGAAGCTGACTTATTCAGAGCAGCTGAATAGCTGCTCACACAGGTCAATTATCAGACAGAATTTTATAAGAAGAAAGCTGCATCTGCCAAGTTTATTGATGGTGACAGAAATACTAAGTATTATCATGCTTATATCAACTTCAAAAGAAAATGTAATATGATTCTTACCATTACTAATGAAGTTGGAATCAAAATCGATGATGCTGTTGACATTGCTAGAGATGCTGAAAGACACTTTAGCAATCTTTTTACACAGGTTCCCTCTAGCTCCACTTCTATTCAACATTTTCTATTTCAGGATAACTATAATTATGTGCGAGAGCCGCATTTAACCGATATTCCCGAGGAAAATGAAATTAAGAGTGCTCTTGATACCATTGAAGACTCTAAAGCTGCTGGCCCCGATGGCTTCACATCCTCTTTTACAA
Source organism: Papilionanthe hookeriana x Papilionanthe teres (assembly GCA_022702705.1). Classification (NCBI taxonomy): domain Eukaryota; kingdom Viridiplantae; phylum Streptophyta; class Magnoliopsida; order Asparagales; family Orchidaceae; genus Papilionanthe; species Papilionanthe hookeriana x Papilionanthe teres. The sequence continues at coordinate 28,494,020 of CM040423.1, forward strand.
GGCTAGTTAGTCTATTACTGGTCGGGATGTTGTTCAAGCTGTGCAAGCATTCTTTCAAGGCATGGACCCTCCTAAATATTTTTCTGCTTCCACCATTGTGCTCATTCCCAAAAATAAAATCAGACACAATTGGGGTGACTATAGACCTATCAGCTTAACTTCTGTGATGTCCAAGGTGCTAAGTAAAATCCTTGTATCAAGAATTCAACCTTATCTGATCCATATTATAAGTGAGAGCTAGGCTGCTTTTGTTAAAGGAAGAAATATTTCAGATAATATCCTTTTGGCTCAGGAAATGCTTTTGGACTTAGACAGAAGGTGCAGAGGCCACAATATCATTTTTAAACTTGATATAAAAAAAGCATATGATACTATTAGCTGGAAGTTCATATTAAATGTTTTATCTGCCAGAGGATTTCAACTGAGCTTTGTTCATCTCATCAGCAGGTGGTTAGAGTGCAATGCTCATTATGTGCTTGTGAATGGGAATAAACATGGTTTTTTCAGTGCTTCAAGAGGTATCAAACAAGGAGACCCTCTCTCCCCAACTATTTTCATTCTAGCATTTGACTATCTGTCCAGAAGTTTGGATCTTGTTTTTGCTGCTTCTCCCCACCTTGATTATCACCACAAATCCAACATTAGGGTAAGCCACCTAACCTATGATGATGATATTATTATATTTTCTAAGGCATCTAAAGCTGCTATCAGGGTGGTTTAGAAGACTTTAAACCATTTTAGGGATGTTTCTGGGCTGGAACTCAATCTCAATAAGTGCCTTTTCTACCCAAGTAAAAATGTGAGTCTTAATCTAAGAAGATGGATCTCTGATTATACTGGTTTTCACTCAGCAACCCTCCCCATCAACTATCTTGGAGTTCATCTTATCAAAGGCATATCTAAAAAAACCCAATTTCAGGAGATCATTGAAAAGATCAAAACTCATATTTCTAGCTGGTCCAACTCTTTCCTTTCAAATTGTGGGAGGATAACCTTGCTGAAAAGTATTCTTACTGCTCTCCCTTCCTATGCTCTTCAGATGTTCTCTATGAAGAAGAGCACAAATATGCAGATTAGCAAGCTTTTTTAACATATTCCTTTGGGCTGGACAACACAAGCAGTTTCACTGGTTTCCCTGGCAGCAGCTTTGCAAACCCACTCAGGCAGGGGGCCTTGGCTTTAGGAGCTTTGATCAGCTGAGCTTCACCAATATGTGTAAGCTATGGATCAGGTTCAGAGCAAAAGATAATCTGCGGGCAAAATTTCTCCATGGTAAATACTGCAGATTAGACCATCCAACTACAGTTAAGCCAAAGCTGGGGGACTCCAGGCTTTGGATTTCTATGCTGAAAGTAAAGGATAAAGCTGAACATCTGTTCATTTGGGAGCTAGGGGAGGGAGAAATCAATTTTTGGCTGGATTAGTGGGTCTGGAATGGAACAAAGCTTTCTGCTATCCCAACACCTGATCAGTTCAATACTTATGTGAAAGATTTATGGACTGATAATAGCTGGAATTGCAGGCTCCTGAATAATTTGTTAACTCCTGAGCAGGTGCAGCAGGTCACTCTTACTATGGTTATACCTGACCAAAATGACAAACTGCTTACAAAGAACAAAAGGTCCCAAAAGCTCTCTTCCTACATTTATCATAAATTTTACACCTGGGATCACTTTCAGTGGGGTGCTGAATTTTGGGGTAAATTGCTTACTCCTTCCATCTCTTTTTTCTGCTGGAGACTGAGACATCTTGCCATACCCACTGATGACATTCTCAAACTCAAGGGGTTAAAAGGACCTTCCTGGTGCCATTTGTACTCTCAAGATGAGGAATCTGTTAATCATCTTTTCTTCAAATGTCCCTTTTCTCAAGAGGTTTGGAAACATCTCATTAGTAGGCTTACTCTTAACACTCTTAATTTGAGTTGGGATAGTTTGGGCACCTGCTGGGTGGATTGGCATAAGGAAAAACTTTTGGAGATACCTTGTTTGGTGGCTTGGTTCCTATGGATGAGTAGGAATAAAGCTAAATTTGATGGAAGGGCTTCCTCCCCTCTTCAGGTAGCTGTCCAATGCCTCAATTACATTCTGAAGCTTATAAAGTTCCACCATTTCAGAGATATTTGCAGGGTGGGGCTGAAGGCTGCCAAGAAGATTGCTGTAGTTGGTTGGAACCCCCCCTCCCCTGTGGGTCAAAGTCAATACTGATGGCAGTTGTATTAAATCTGATGCTGGCATTGGTGGGATCTATAGAGACTGCCATGGACATTGCTTGTTGTATTTCCATTCACCCACATATGTTGTTGATGCCTTGGAAGCTGAGATGATTGCCATCTTTTGGGCCATCAAGATTGCTAAGCTGTGTAAAATTACCAGGCTTCTGGTGGAATCTGACTCTAGTTGCTGCATCAACTATCTTATTAAGTCTGAACCTGCTCCTTGGAATATCAAGAGATGGATGAATAGTATGCTTAGCCATATGGACAACATGGTGGTTAAGTTTGCCCTCCCAGGGAAGGTAATACTCCTGCTCATTGGTTAGCCACGCAGGGCTGCTGTAATGAAGCTATAAAGGTTGATGACATCATTTCCCCCCTCTCAAGCTTTTGATTCATGGAGATAATTTGGGCCTTCCTTTTGTTAGATGCTAGCTTTCCTTCCCTTCTTGTTTTACACAGAGTCAGACATACTTATTTGGTATACTTGTAACAGAGGTGTCTTTCCTTTTTCTTAGTTTTCTCTGTTGTAGCTTTTATTTTGGATGAGGGGATCTTCTAGTTTATGGGATCCTTCAACACATCCCTTATTAGTCTCTGTACTCATATTTTGTCTTAACATGTAGGGAGCCCTTGGTTGCTCCTTTTAATATATATATATATATATATATATATATATATATATATATATATATATATATATATATATATATCATATGTGCCGCAAGCCGTGGTCTGTTGGTTGGAGGGGTTCTCTGTAAGTTCCTTTAGGCCATGGGTTCGAACCTCGTGGCGCGAGATTCTCGAATATATAGGCACGTGACGTCGGACCCCCTTATAGGGTTGTAGAGCATAAGTAAATCGATATTTGGGCCTCTCGCCATATACCGATTTCTTTAATATATATATATATATATATATATATATATATATATATATATATATATATAATTTAATTATCTAGAGCTAAAATAAGTCGAACACGAATTAAAAAAATCTTAGTTCGCATTCGGCTCGGTTATATATTAAACGCAAAATAAATTGTTTGTGTTCGACTCGTTTGCTTAGCGAATGAATCAAATACAAGCTACTTAACCGACTGAACAAGAGTTATTTACGACAACAAGCCATGTTTGCAGCCCTATTAAAAAACCCCATCAACGTGAGATGAATATGCTTCCTACTCATTTACAGTATGCTTTTCTAGAGAACTCATCAACATTACATGTTATAATATTCTCAAACTTAAATGAAGATTACGAAAAAAAATTAATGTAAACTTTAAGAAATTATAAGAAAGTCTCTGTATCAGTCATTCAATCTGTATGCACGAAATTTTAATTAGAGAATAATCATAAGCCTAGGGTGCATCCTTAAAGAAGATTGAATCATATCATGAAAGAGTTACAAAGAAAGATATTTTAAAGTGGTTGGATGCTGGAAAATGTTCTTATCATTGCCCTAGCCTCAAACCATGCAACGTATAACCTTGCTTGATGATCCACATATCACTAACTATATGCACTTATATTAGAATATAAGCACATAAACTAAGTCATCAAGAAAGAAAAAAAAACAACACAAAACAAAAGAAAGAGAAGAGGCCGACCTAACTCAAAAAATCAGCAAAGCAAAGGGGTAGAACAATGAGCGGATCAGTTCAAAAAGGTGTTTAAATTCCTTTTCCAAATCACTTTCTAATCAGCCTAAAATAGCATGTAAAATTTTTAAAATCAGCTAACAAATCAGCCCCAAATATCATTCGAATTTTCTCCAAAAACAGTAAATAATCAACCCAAAAGAATTAGTATTTAACCCATCCGCAACAGTAAATAAATAGCTCAATGGATCATCATTTAAACCACTCAAAATAGTGAATGTATAGCCCAAGAGACTGACATTTAAACTATTCCAAAACAGTGAACTAATCAGCCTTAAAATGTCAAAATATAGAGCAAAAAAATAGCAAGTATGTCCAAGCCCAAAAGCATTTAAATCTTCCCAAAAAACAGCACTTGGATTCATGAAATCGCTTATTATATACAACCCATAGTGCGAGTGAGTTGTAGGAACTATTGTAGATGTAGAATAAGCTTATACAGCTGCCTGTACATATTGAGTCATGTAATGGTTACCAATCACGACTAGTAAAAAATAACGAAAGTAAATACCTCAAGTTGCTAAACCCAGAAACTTATCTCAAAACTACTGAATCAACGTAAAGCAAGATATAATTGTTCCTGGATTTCTAAATGACTTTCAGATTTTTTTTTTTCCTTCTGTTTTTATTTTAAATTCTCTCAAACCAAGAGCCGCTGAAAATCATAGTCCTCCACAAATCAAGACAAAAAAAATTTAATATTTTCATAAATTAGAAGCTTTAAAACTCTAAATTTCCACAAAGTGAAGTATGAAAGTTTCAAATTTCCTTTCTCCATCAAAGACATTGGCAGAGTGACATATATGTAAACATTGAGGTTCAGGTATTAGGTATGTAAGTTCATAGGAATTGTGTGGTATGTGTGTAGCTTCCCTTAAAAAAAGAAATGAAAGTGGGTGTTAGAATTGTAAATGGCAAGTACTAAAATGCATTATATTTATCCCTATCGATACAAGTATAGTCCAAGCAAGAGTTCCGCACTTTCACATTTTGGTGAAAATGACACAATTGGCAACTTGAAAGCTTGATTATCCATGTAAAAAAAAGCTCTAAGTAGCAGAAAAGGGCAGGGTTAAGAAAATGATCTTTGAAATCCACAGCATAGCAAAAGGTTGCAGTCTTCTGACCGCTCCCTAAAATAAAGCTTAAAAAATAATAGAATTCCAAATAGGTTGCTAGAGGAGCAACCAATCAATTCTTGATACTTCACTGCCATTATTAGAGAAGAAAATGACTCGAACATGCCAAAATGTGAGTTGTTCTTAACAATCCCCATTACCTCATTATGCTTCGCATAGCAAAGTAAAGCACACTTTCAAATGCAGTTTTATAGAAGTTGGTCATACTGATTTCCAGAAACTCACCACGACAACAAAACATGGAAGGGAATTTCCACAACAACTTGCTAGAAATTAATGGGACCACTCAAATGAATAATATATTTTAACTAAATAGAAGGAAGGATGAGAGAGTTACTGACCCACAATTTTATATTATGATATTTTTAATTTAATTGCAACGACGCCAAAAACTTGACCCCGCTATTTATATGTATAGAATTGTAATTGTTTATGTTGTGGATGCTACGCAAGTATACGTATCGTATCAAGTAATACAGGGCTCTAGTGGAGTCCTGTTATCGATCCCACAGGGAAAGAGAAAATTAAATAACAACTAATTTAAAATAATAATAATAATTTTTAAAATAGTATACGAAAATTTGGAATTTTAAATTTGAGCGCAATAAAGTAAACTAAGTATTTTAATTAGGTAACTTAACTAAGTAGAAAATTAATACGTATTGAAAGTGCAGGAAATTAAACTAATTGCTAAATAAGTCTTATCTATTCAGAAAAAGTATATTTCCCCTTGTTTAGAAATTTAAGTGATTGATGAATTTAAATAGATAATTTTAAGGTATTGTGACAAATAGGAGCATTCCTATTCTTTACCCTTTGGTCCAGTGTAAAGAATATCGACTAATCCTATGTTCGATTACCGAATCCATGGCACAGCCGGGAGGATACCGACCGCCACTTCGTAGCTCCCACGTTCCCCTCGCTCGAGGGCTAACATCTACACTTCAGCTCTCAAACAATAGGACCGAATTGAATATTTTAGTCCGTCACACTAAAATGCTCAATTCTACGCCCAAGGATATTATTTCCCTATTTATTTGCACCTTCCTTCCAAGGCTTTTGAATTCCCCGAATATCAGATGTAATTTTTACTATAGTTGTAAATCAACACATTTGAACAAATCAAATGGCCAGTTTGAAAGTAAATTAAGTTTTAAGTAAAAATTATCACAATTTATTAATATATATAAAAGTATCTCTATTTTAATTTCATCAAGTCACTTAATTTCATAAACAGGGAGAAAGACTAATAAACTACTTAGAATGCATGGGAACTAAACTAAGCATGGATTTCATTTAAAGTTAAAAACAATAAATACAAATACTTATCTCGATTTATCCCCAAACAGACTCCTCGTAGTTCCTTTGACTCTTCCTTCCAAGATACAAGCACGACTCACTAATTACTCACTAAACTCACTAAAGACTCACTAAAGACACACAACCGCACACAAAACTAGACAAAAGACTAAAAGATTGCACACAAAATATCGATTTTCGGCCTCATATATGAGGTGAGCAAAGGACCAAGAGGTGCGTAAGCATCCCTTCAAAAAGTGTCCAGTGTTCAATGTATCCGTGCCATTTGAACTACCTCGCAGTCGGCGACGAACTACCTCGCTGTCGGCGAGGCTTCGTAAGATCTTCAAACCGCTCTAGCTCGTCGTCGGCGGGCTCGGGCTCCATTGTCGGCGAGACAGCTTATAAATTCTTCGAATTTTCTTCTTGTAACCTCGCCGTCGGCGAGCTCGATCTCGTCGTCGGCGACTCAGACAAATTGCATGATTTTGCTCCAAATTCGCTCCTTTTTATGATTTTTGCTTTTATCACCTAAATTATTCATTCCTGCAACAAAATAAAGAAAATACCCTTCTTTAAAGTGCAATTTCATCAAAAATAGGTATGAATTTCTTAATAAATTTTTCAGCGATCAAAATCCCCCAAACTTACTTATTACTTGTCCTCAAGTAATTTTTAAGTACTACATAAAAATAATGAGTTTTATAATAAGATTTTTCAATTTAAATAAACTATGAATTAGATTAATTAATATCATAATAAAGTTAAACAAAAATAATTCATGTAATTTAATTAATCTTATAGAAATAAATTATTTAGTTATCAGGTCTAAGATTTCGAGTTTACTATTCATTTCAGGAATGACTATATTTAAAAGAATAACTACTTAAGATATTCATATGATAAGAAATTCAAGAAAACAGTATTAGGTAAAATTCTAATCCATAAACATAAGTTTGGAAATATCTAAGTTTTTTTCCTTTAGGTTAATTCAAATGAAGCCAATTTTTGATAAGGCATCTCCTCAAGCTTCTCCTTATTTTTCTTTTTCTTTTTCTTTTTCTTTTTCTTTTTCTTTTTCTTTTTTTTTTCTAATGAGGATTACTGTATCTGGAGAGCCTGTTAATAATTTTGAACTTCATTTTCATTTTCCTAAATTTGAAACTTAGAAATATTTCTTAGCCTTATATATACTTCATAGTTTTTACTTCATTGATTTTCAATCTTTTCTTTTTCACTTAATACTTAAGAATTTTAATTTTAGAATATAGTTTTCCTTACTAAAAATAGTTTACTATATTCTTATTCCCTTTAACCAAATAGTTTATTCTATTTAATTAATTAAAGTACTAGAAATATTTCATTTAACCTTTTATAATAATTAAAAAAATAATTCATATTAAATCAAATTGAAAAATTTGCTATAAAAATCATTTTTATAATAATTTGAAAATAGAAATTGAAAACAAGTTAATAACTAAATTTGTATTTTACTCCCCCCCAAACTTAAATTTTTATATCTACTCTAAATAATGAAAAAGGGAGAGTAAATAAATCATACCTTTGAAGTTTAGGTATTTCTCCTTTTTTTTTCTTTGAAATTTTTTTGCAGGCTTTTTCATTTTTCATTGAACCTGTACTGTTAGTATTCTCCATATATATAACAAGAAAAATGCAGGGATAAAATCTGAGATAAGTATTAAACACAACAATTAAAATTAACTCTACATTACACCTATGAATCACTAACATATTAAAAACAATTGAACTAACGATTAACAATTTTAAAACTTAAAACAATACGAAATAATAGAAAATAAAAACATACTAAAGAAAACTAACATCCTAATTAATATAAAAACAAATGCAATTAACTAACACACACAAAAAAAAACAAAAACTAAACTACTATAACAATCCAAGCAGATTAATCTAACAAACATCTAATGTCTTACAACATAAAGTACTGAATATTACAAACATATAAAAGTTTTTTTTTTTTTTTTGAAAAAAAATAACTTAACATTAAACAAACAAACAAATAAAGTCCTACTTTTCAACATTAAAGTCCCAGGCTATATCATCTCCTCCCTGATCCGTAGGCCGAGAAGACCGAGCGGATCGACATCGTGAATATCGGGGCACTCGGGAAAGACAACATCTAAATCACCACACCTATAGCGACGCTCGGCTTCATAGTATGCAATCTCGTATTCCGAATGTCGCCGGAGATATTCACTATCATAATCGTGTCTTCTCTCCAAGCCTCCAATCCTTTCGATCTATATGCTCAAATCTTCTTTCCATATTTTCTCCAAATAACTCAAAACTCTTTCTACTCCGGGTTAATTCATTCATCGGATCTTGAAGGGTAGGGGTGGTAGACTCGGGAGGTTCATAGCTAGTAGAGGGTATATCTCTACCTGGACCGAGTGAAATAACTTCTCACTCACGATCTCCAACTTTCGTGGGATTCATATTTCTTTATATTAGCCTCGAGTTAGGGGTTTCATAGGCTCTATCCATTCCTCATCATCTCTTGCCTCTACCCCGGATAATTGGCAAAGTGCATAGATAAGACCGGGATGTCCTAATCCTCCTCCACTTTCATTTCTAGCGAGTGGCTAATATGTTTTTATATATAACACTTCCCACATTAATACTCTTCAGTTCCCGAATACGAAATTCGGAAGCTGCTCATCTCTTGTTACCTCACTATGATGGTAGGTAGGTAACAAAGTAGAGCAAATAAAATAATGCCAGGCTTTTGATGTTGCATTTAGCATAGAAAGAGGGAAGTTTACATGTTCTCGCTGCTTTATCTTCCAGACTCATTTCCCATCAGTGAGAAAGTCAATCACTTTTTCTAATGGTCCTTCCATAGTTCCAAAAGTTTCATATTCGCTCAGTGTGTCTTGAACTTCATAATATGCGTTTATTTTAGCAATAGCTGAAATCTACGAAAAATCCTCTAACTTTAACCGGTGCATCTTCTCGCCCGTGTTAAGTTTGTATAAAATTCCTTTACAACTTCTACAACTAGCTTCCGTTGGAAACGAAACGAAGTTTTCCCATCCTCGCTCCTTTATAACTCGCTCTACTTCTCCTCCCGGATTCTTGAATACTCGATCCGCAATGCACTTTCTTCCTCGTATATTTTCAAAATATTTTGCTCGTGCTCGTGCATTGATGAATCGGTTTTCGTCGAACTCTACTCGACGTTTTTGTCGTGGAGCCATTTTTCGATATGTGAAATTTACAAAATTTTAACTAAACTCCAAAATATTACTAATAAGGCTTCCCACAACAACTAAAATCCATTTAAATCGATTTCTATGAAATTCTTCCAAGTATTTTCTTCACATTTCAAAATGTTTCAAAATATCCCAATGTAGAAGAAATCAATGGTGAAAATCAAAAATTTTTGCATAGGAGTGAAGCTCTTACCAAGGGGAGATGAAATCCGGTGTCAAAAAGTGTTGAAATCGCTTCAAATCCAAGATCTCTCAAGCTCTAGGTCGGTTTTTTCGAAAATTTTAGGAAGGGGATGATGAATAGTGTCGATTGACCGGTCAAATATAGGTCTTTTTGCGTTCTCGCTGTCAGCGAGATTTTTCTCGCCGTCGGCGAGCTAATTAATTCCATAAGGCAAAAGTTTCGGGAAAAATCCGCCGTCGGCGAGAAATTCTTCGCTGTCAGCGAGATCGATCTCGCTGTCGGCGGGATTTTTCTCACCGTCGGCGAGGTCCTAAAAATTTCAATTTTTGAATTTCGTCAATCATTTTCAACCTCGATTTGCCTTATATTATATTTCCGATCATATCATTTATTAATTTAATATGAAGATTAGCTACTTATACACAAACAAATTCACACAACACAACAAATTAACTTTAATATTGAAATTCATGAGACATACAAACTAACATAATTTAAAACTCTATAATCAAACTTCAAACTTCAATCCTTACTACCAATCGAGCATCGCAAACCAATCCACGACACACTAAATGCCGATACAAAACTATGACGCATATCTCAATTAAGTTTGAGATATTCAAATCATCACTCCACACATAATAAAATCTAAATCAAATCAAATAACATAAATACAAACATACTTATGAAAATCTTTACTACTACTCTTCAAGGTCGAATCTTCATCTTCTCGATATTTCCTATATGACGATGATGTACAAATAAGTTATAGAAAGGCTCGAAGGGAAATTCCGGCGCATTCTTCAGATGATCCAACCCTTCGTCTCGGCAAATGAAGAAAGCTAGCTTCCAAGTGTCCGAATGATCGAAGTGTTCCTTCATCCTCCGATCAATGTGATCAAATAAATCGGATATATTGTCGATTAAATCTCTCACATTCCGTAGTTCTTTCTCCATTCCATTAATTTTCTTCATAAGTAACTTCGTTTTATCCGAAATAGGCCTTGCTTATAGGATTGTTCCGTGAAGCTCTATCGTAGATAAATGTAATGTCTTCATTATTGTCCAAAGTAGGGAACATATCCGTAGGATCAAGCGGCTTCAAGGTAACGTAACCTTTTCCCAAGCTTCATAAGAAACTCTGATACCGATCGCATAATGCAAAAATAGTAGATGGGTGTCCTAGTCCAGTGAACCGACCCATGCACAATTAAACTCAATGCAGACTTAACAATTATTGATCCAACATCAATAGGCAATCCAATTTGAATACAATAATTCTATATAGCGCATTCCTTTGAAACTTTGTTTACCCTCATAGTAGGTAACAATTTAGATGAGATGAAAAAGTGTCAGTGCTTTGAGACAGGATTCAAAAGTGATGCAGAGAAACTAACATACCCGTCTTCACGCATTTCCCAATCTTCCGGTTCATCAGTCAGATATTGAAATATCTCATTCATATTATATCGAGAAGGCACAAAATTTGAATAGTGACATACCGGGGTGTTTTCTATAGAGAATAATTCATTTACTCTTGATGGAGTAAACGTCACCCATCATCCTCGGACGTAGATATTCCCATTGTTGATCGCATGTAAGTTAGAGTAGAACTCTTTCACAACTGGAATAACAACGAGCGGACGTAGTGTAACAAAATACCTCCAGCAGACGGCTACGCGATCGTTTCTTCTATCTTAGTAGTGGAATTCTCTAATCCTCGATTGACAAATCCCCGTTCCTTGATAACTCTTTTCTTTACCAAAACCTTGTCGAAGATCCGCTGCGCTTCCGCACTCACAAATTTTCTCCGGTTAAACACTCAGATTTAGAGGAATCTAAGAATTTGGAGGCCATTATGGTGAATGGAATGAATTCTAGTGAAGAAGGCGGACTTAGAATGGTTTAAGAATGGGTTTTCACAAAGGAATTGGTGTTGAAACCGTTCGGATCAGCATTTAAAGTATATATAACTCATTTTTATAACTTCCTCGCTGTCGGCGGGAGGTTTCTCGCCGTCGGCGACTTAGTTATAAAAACTGCCTTTCAGGATCTCGCTGTCGGCGGGCTCGTTTCTCGCTGTCAGCGAGCTTATAAATAAACTAAATTAAATTAAGCGCGAACCTCGCTGTCGGCGAGTATCGACCTCGCCGTCGGCGAGATTTCAAAATAATGTCCAATTTCGCTCTAAATCGAATAATTTCTTTTCTCATCATAATGGTTCGAATATGTGATGATTCTTAATAATAATTGAGTAGTAAAGTTTCAATAATATAAACTAACTATTAAGATACAATAAAAATAGATAACTAATATGGGTTGCCTCCCATAAAGCGCTTGGTTTAACGTCGTCAGCCTAACCTAATTTCAATTATTAATCAGGTCGACTAAGCATTAAAACCTCTTTATAGTTAGCTCTTATACCTTCGAAATATGGTTTTAATCTATGTCCATTAACTTTAAATTTATGTCCAGCTTTTGGATCTTCGATTTCTATAGTTCCGTATGAAAATATTTGAGTTATGGTGAAAGATCCTAACCATCGAGACTTCAATTTTCCAGGAAATAATTTCAATCTAGTATTATATAGCAAAACTTAGTGTCCTGGTTCAAAATTTCTCTGATTAATCTTCCGATCATGCCATAATTTCATCTTTTCTTTATAAATCCGCTCATTATCATACGATTCATTTCTTAATTCTTCCGATTCATTTAATTGCAACAATCTTTTCTCACCAGCTTCCTTCATATTATAATTAAATTCTTTAATCGCCCAATATGCTTTATGTTCTAATTCAACTGGTAAGTGGCATGTTTTTCCATATATAAGCTCGTAAGAAGTCATTCCAATCGGAGTTTATAAAGCGATCCTATAAGCCCATAATGCGATGATCTAATCTAATAGACCAATCTAACCTATTTGGGTTTACGATTTTTTCTAAAATACGTTTAATCTCACGATTAGATACTTCGACTAATCCATCTAGTCTCGTGGATGATAAGCAGTGAATATCTTATGAGTAATATTGTATTTTTCTACTAGTTTGTGAATGTATTTATTTCTAAAATGAGTTCCTCCGTCAAGTGATAATCACTCTCGCATTCCAAATCTAGTAAAAATATTTTTCATCGAAATTTTGAAACACTCTTAGCATCACACATAGGTAAAGCTTGTGCCTCAATCCATTTGGAAACATAATCAACAGCTACTTAATATATATGAGTTTCCAAACGAAGGAATAAAAGGTCCCATAAAATCTAATCCCCAAACATCAAAAATTTCAACTTCTAATATAAAGTTTAGAGGCATTTCGTTTCTTCGGATATATTTCCTACTCTTTGGCATTTATCGCAAGTTTTAATATACCTATATACATCTCTAAATAGAGTAGGCCAGTAAAATCCAGATTGTAGAATCTTATAAGCAGTTTTATTAGTCCCAAAATGTCCTCCAAAATTAGAATCATGACATTTTTGAATAATTGGTTCAGTTTCTTCATAAGGTACACATCTTCTAATAATTAAATCCTTACATTGCTTATATAAATATGGTTCATCCCAAAAATAAGTTTTCGTATCATGGATGAATTTTTTCTGTTGTTGCAAAGTTAGCATAGGTGGTAAAATATTACTAACTATATAGTTTACTATATCAGCATACCATGGTATTTTCCACTCATTGATATTATATAGTTGTTCATCAGAAAACTGTCTATAATTTCATTTTCAATATCAGATAATTCATGACTTTCTAATCTTGATAAATGATCCGCAATTTGATTATCAGTTCCTTTCTTCTTAACGATCTCAAAATCGAATTCTTGCATTAATAGCATCCATCTAATTAATCTTGGTTCGGAATCTTTCTTTTGCATTAAATATTTGATAGCGAGAATGATCGGTATGCACGATACATTTTGTTCCATCGGTGTTGACCTCATTTTTGATGAGGTCTTCTCTTCTTCTCTTTAGTACTTAGGATCTAGCCTTAGGCTTTTCCTTTCGACTATCTTAGAGGACTAGAATCGGGACCCACCTTTTAGAAATTCAAACCACTTCTTAACTCCCTGCAAACTCCACAAACTTGACTATAGACCCCTAATCACCTAGAGGGTTGAAATCAAATGTGGAAGTTTAAAGGATGAGTTCCTATAGGACTCTTTGGCCTTAGGACCGCCCAGGTGGCCACGGTCCAGTAAAGGGCCGACTTACACATACACTACACCTATGCACTACACTTTCACACACTTCCTAAAAACACACCCTTACCCAACTTAACTTCCCGACTCATGTAAGTGATTCACATGGATGGTCCTTAACCCCTAAGCCCTCGGCAAGAGGGTTAGGAACAACATAATGAATGCCTCAAATGAGTCTCTTCATGGCTCATGTGGGCTTGATATGGCTTCATGGCTCAACAAAAATGATTTCATTCCACTTACATCCACCCAATCTTCAATTTTCCAAATTTTCAATTTTTGACCCCCCGGGACCCAACACCCGCCAACCTACCCAAAGCCCTGAATAGCCCAAATTTCTCAAAAATTTCCAAATTACCCAAAATTCTCCAAAATCAATCCCAAACATTTCCACATCACTCAAATTGGTCATCCATGCCCAAAATGCCAAAAATTCCAAAAATACCCCCAATACCTTCCAAATACCCAAAATACCCCTTTTGACCCAAAAATCCAAAAATTCAGAAAATTCCCAAAAAATTCAGAAAATTCCCAGAAAATTTCAGAAAATCCCAAATATTCCCAATTTCATTTTGTTCAACTACACCATGGGCCAATTTTGTCAATTTACCCCACTTTTGTCGAAACCCCCAATTTGACCCATTTTAACCCAAAGTAAACCCAATGTCAAACCTAACCTACCCAATTGACCCAAATTCTGGTCCAATTCAATTCTAAACTTCAATTCAACATCCCAACACCAATCTAGACCAAATCCAAGCCCAATTTGATTGGCATTGGGATCCAATTTCACTTTTGGCCTTAAAGCCCAATTTGGACCTATGACCCAAACCTAACCCAAACTCACCCAATTCAACTCCAATTAACCCCAAATCTTTTCCAAACCTTTCTTAACATCCCCATGAACAAAACACTAACATGATTTGCTCAAAATTTAGACCCAAACCCCACTCAAATTCAACCCCAAAATCAAAAGGCCCAATTTCGACCTAAACCTAAACCTAGCCCAAATGAGCCCAAACCCGAAAATCAAAACCCAACCAAAGCCAAAACCTCTTTGAAACACTCCCAAAAACATTTCCCAACATTAATTTTACATCAATTTCAACTCTAGCCCAACTTTGGCCCATGGTAGCTCATTTTGGCCCACTTTAGCCTCTTTACCAAAAAGCCCATATCCAACCCAATTCAAACCCAAATCACCTCAAATTTGTTTCAAACCACTCATGAAGCATCCCTAAACCAAACTCAACAATTATTTGGCCCAAGCCTTTACCAAAATTTCATCCCAAAAATCCATTTTAAAATTCAAAAGCCCACTTTCCTAAACCATTTAAAAGCCCATCTAAAACCATTTCAATGAGCCCAAATTTGGCCCTAAAGCCCACATGACATTTCCATTTGCCATCCATTTAATCAAAGCCATTCCCTAAGTTATAATTCCATCATCAAACAATTCCAAATCAAGCCCCATACAAATTCACACCAAAATATCCAAAATTCTTAAAACCCATTTTTATGAAATCGACCCAACCTTTTCCCAAGCCAAATGGAGCCATGGAGCCATGCACAAGCCATATGCAAGCCATGAGAGCCTCTTTACATGTCACCATGCCATTTTGGGCAAAAGGAGGAGGCTCTTTCCTTAATTCCTAAAGGTGATTAACCACTCCCATGATTCCCCTTAACCATGCTTATGCCTAATCGTGCTTGGATGGTGACTCGACCCTACCGATTATGCTCGAGCCAAATCACTTTTCCCTCAGCCAAAACCAAGCCTTGGGTGGTGCACCTAGCCCAAGTGGAGGGGTTGACCAATTTGAGCCAAAATAAGCCCTCTCCCATTCCATTCTAATCCAAGCCTTTTACACATGGCATTTGCTAATCGCTCTACACTAAACCCTGCACCCGACCCACCCGAACAGGATGGTGACCAATGCTCGGCCGGCCAGCCACTGAGCCGCCGGAAAACACCATGGCCGAAACCTCGGGAGGAGCCAAACTTTGGAATTCTCCCTCGCCGAGCCGCCCCATGCCTAGTGGCCACCATGGCTCGTTCTTCACATGCCAAGAGCAGCTCGATCCCGCCCCTCAACTCCCCCGGAGGCCCTCCAACATCTCCTATTTAAACCCCTCACCTTCTCGGCCATGAGAAGTGCCGAACCGGACCTTATCGAAACTCGCCAAAATTGTTCCGGACTCCTCCCCACACACGCAGCACTTGATCCCCAATGAGATCCCCCCGCCATTTCTTCTCTCGCGAGCTCAATTTCGGAGTTGGAATTTCACCCAAAACCAGGACACTTCTCCACGCCGAGCCAATCCCCAAATCGATTGGTCCTACACCCGCACCGAGTCAAGGGAAGGTGTCCACCAGCCAAAGCCCCATCTCCGTGTCACCCGGTTGTTCCGTACTCCAAAGGTTGTGATCGGCTTTGGTGGAAATCACACTCGAGCAATTCACCACATCCCTGGGCTTCATCCCTAGCCTCCTGCAGCTCCAACGAACGTGCCAAGCATCTTCGATCGAGGCTTCACCTCTCGCAGCTAAGGTATGAATTAATTCTTCATCCCGAGCTTCCGGAGATTCTCCATTTCAAATGCCTTAATTTCAATGCATGATAACCGTATAGATGTGTTCGTCTCTTCAAGACGAATCCATGGAGCATAAGAACATAAAAATCCGTTGAGTATCGAGTGAGATCTTAAGGATTTAGTGTGGACGGCTCTCGGGTGAGGACACTCGGGGACGATGAACGGATGCCGTCCATTTAATACACGCGCGGACGGACGGCTCGGATGGCGTCGGACCGAGAGACGGTACGAGAACCGCGGGGCCCGGGTTGCTCGACTCGGATGGCGGCGTCGAATGGGAGCGCGCCGCGTGTGCATTCGGAGCCGCCGAGGTCGACGCGGCGCCGCGTGGATAAATAGAAAAATAGGGTATTTTCCTATTTATTTAATTCCCTAAACTTGGAAAATTCATATCTCCGTGTAGAAAAATCACAAAAATAAAATAAAAATACCCTCTTGCTCGGTGAACGAGAGGAGAATAATGTGGAAAAGAAATCATTCAATTTTGTCCAAGTATTTTATTTTTAGTAATTTATTTACTCTCTGCATACATTTAATTCTCCATGCATTCATACAATTCACCATGGCATGAGACCATAGGGCTTTGAAGCCTCTGAATTTGGGAACATTCCCCGAATTTTCCAAAGTCGAGGCCATCCCTATGAAAAGTTATTGATTTTTCAAATGCATGTTGCTATTTTAAGTATTTTAATTCCAAAAATCAGCATGTTGTGAAATAAATTTTAGGAAAATTTGGTGATGTTCCTTATGACCGGAGAACCCTAGGAAAAATAGGATTTGAGTTAATTCACTTAGATTAACCCTAATTGGCTTAAACACCCAAAATAGATCTCTAATTAATTAGAGTTAACTATAGATCAAATTGACTTGAAATCAGTTCTCCACTGACCTTTAGGATCAGAGGAACCCATCATAAAAATTTGAGGTCAATTGGACTTGGTTAGCCCCACTAATTGGGTTGATTAAGCCACTTAGTCATTTTAAACTTTAAAAATTCATAACTTTCAAAATATCTTTCAAAAATTCACCAAATTGGTTTTGGAGTCTCTCTGATATCGGGGAGTTTAAGAAAATTAAAATTTCAATTTTCTAAAAAAGTTGATTTTTAATATTATTTTAATATTTTCAATAATTAAAAAATAATAAAAATCACAAAAATAATAAAATTCACCAAAATGTCATATTTTAAATTTTAATCACTTAGGAACAAGTCCCATATTTTTCCTAGGTCTATTTAGTGAGATATTAATTTTTAAAGCTCTAGGGTAATTTTAAAATTAAAAAAATATATTTTCTAGCATTTTCACCAAAATAATTATAATAAATCAAGAAAAAGTCAAAAAATTGTGAAGTTTGGTTCTCTGGAATCCTTGATATCAGAGAGAATTTTAAAAATTATAAAATTTATTTTTCAACATTTATTTTATTTTTAAATTAATTAATACTCCAGAACTTAAAATAATTCTAATAAATAAAATATAATTCAAAAAATTACAAAATTTGGTCCAAGTGGTCCTCTTGTCATTAGGAATGTCCCCTAATTTTCTTAAGGACAGAAACTTTCCCTTGGTCATATTATTGAATTTTCCTTGGAAATTTCTATTTTCTACAAAAAAATAATTATATAAATAAATTAAATACAGAAAAATCACATTTTCTCCTCTCATGTCTTTATTGACACATAAGTGAAGTCACATAAAAAATTTCAAGTTCATTTGAGTTCAATTTAGTGAGTTATGAAATTATTAGGCTTAAAGGGCAAAATGGTAATTAAAATTTTAACCCTTAATTAAAACTTTAGGTTTAATAAAAATTAACAAGTAAAATATTTGATCCTAATCTGATTTGGATGATTGAAATTTAAATAATTGAAGGGTAGAAACCCATTAAGTAATTTAAAATGATTAAACCTTAATTAAATAATTAATTGAATTTGGAAGAATAATAAAATTGGAATTATTAAAATAGGGATATTATTAGGAAGAGATTTATTCTTTAATTTAAAAATCCCTAAATTTAATCATCCCATTAATATTCAACTCTTAATTAAAATGATAACTCAAATTTAAAATATTAAAAGACTTAATCATTAAACTAAAATTAAATCATTAAACTCTTTCAAAAAAAATTTCAATTAAAATTAAATTAAATTAAATTAAAAATTAAATTAAATTAAGTAAATTAAATTAAAATTAAATTAAATTAAATTAAGATTAAAAGTTAAATTAAATTAAATTAAATAAATTAAATTAAATTAAATAAATTAAATTAAATTAAATTAAATTAAATTAAAAATTAAATTAAATTAAATTAAGAAATTAAATAAACTAAATTGAATTGAATTAAATTAAATCAAATCAAACTAAATTGAACTAAATTGAATTAAATTAAATTAAATTAAATTAAATTAAATTGAATTAAATAACCTCACTTAAGACATGAAGAAATAAATCTAAAATAACTCGAACACTATTCCAAACTTAAATCATTAATTTGAACTTAAATTTGAATCACAAATCATTAAATATCATTTTGCCCTTAGGAGCTTTAGTTATCATAACTCCTAAATAGAACATTAAAATGAAATGCTACTTCACTTATAGGATATTCAAATGTCCTAGTTCACCGAGCAAGTTAACAAAAAATTAAAAATCTCTGGACGATCAATTCATTTATATAACTAAATTCTCTTGGACTTAAAACAATCCTAGAAATATTGAAAAGATGTTTAAGATTCTTCTTAAGCACTTCCTCAATATGTTAGGATATTTATAAGAACGATTGAACTTAGTTATTCTCTCGATGAAGAAAATCGTCCTCAAACTAAAAACATGAGAACCTAGACGTCATAGAAATGACTAGCTATAGGATTAGGAACTTGGTAGAAAACCATAAACCTTTCCCTTAGCTTTACCTAGGAACTTGCTTAAATATTCTAATTGTGTTTTAAGTGCAGCTTGGAATGACGGGAAGACCCTCCAGGTACGCTTTTATTTTATCGTAGCTTATTCTATCGCAAATGCACTTTATTTTTCTCGCATGATAAACAACAGTTGCATGAAAACCGACACCTTTAGGACGTAAACCAAAACTCGAAACCCAAAATTAAATTAAAAGACACTACAAGATAAAATTCACCTCCACAACATTTCAAAATATAAGACAACTCAAAATTTAATCACAAACGTAACACAAAACTACAATTACAACTAAATTAAAACGTCTTGTTGGATGATCGGGAATACTTCGGATGATGTAACCTACGTGTTGCTAACGGGATTTCCCACTGGTCTAAATGAAAGTGTGGAACTCATTCAATTGAGTTTAGCAAATTCATCCGGACTAAGTGAATCCGATAAAAATAATGATGCCGGAAGGATGGAACCGTGGGATCTTAACCGTGTCGTTATAATCAACTTTAAGATTTGTTTTAATTAAAACACAAAAAAACACTTGGAAATTAAGACTTCTCTAAACCGGAACACTTCTCTCATCTCTTGATTTATGATTTCTAAAACTAAACCTCTCGCAACAACAAGGAGTTTGGAGCATGGTGGCGACAGACGGCCATCGTCGTCGACGAAAACTTGAACCTACTTCGACAGAAACTTTCTTAGAATTAAATAACAAAGCCATAGGACTTCGAGGTAGTTTCGCTAGTGCAACATAAATCCTCAACTCTTCGTTAGGCATTTGCATTGCAAATTAAACCCTAACCGGTCTTAGGATTCCGAGGTAGTCGTCCGATACGACATAAACCCTCATATCTTCTGAGCAATTTGTATGATTCTATCATATAAATATAAGCCCTAATTAATTAAAATTGGCAAGATTAAAACATTAAATAAACATTAGGACTTTCCTAAATTCAAGCCAAACAATAGGGTAGTCGGGAAATTATCGAAGTTCACTTCGAATCCATAATTTCTCCTACTTTTCTTCCTTTGAATTCCCAAAATAAAAATGTTCTAAATTTGATCCATTCCCTATTGAAATTTCCAAAATTCAATCCTTTCGAAAACTTAAACTTTGAAATTCTTGAGAGCGGAATTATTGATTATTATCGAGAGTTTTCTTAGGTGATTCCCGTCACTTAAGATGTAATTAACTATAGTGGCTTGCCCTTATAGGGAATTTTAAAGAACCTGAGTAATATAAACCCTGTTTAATAGTTTCATATTAAGCGTGGGAATTTGTCGGCTTATAAAATTGGTTCGCAGACCAAACGGATGTCACAAACCTTTCTAGTTTATTTAATCGAGCCCCATCATCAAGCAAGTGTGTCTATTCTTCGGGATAGATATACGGCTTGTGATGCGGTGCTCGTTTATATAAACTATTCGGGATGTGAGATCGGTTTGATTTCATATTTTAAAATTTTCAAATTTAAAATTATTTTCAAAATAAAATACTACTTTTCAAATTATTTATTTAAATTAAATTAAAAATTCGCCGACAATTTCCGTAGGCGACTCCCTTTTCAAAATAAAACACATAACCTAAAAATAGTGCCGACAATCAGATAAGGTCTAAATTTATTAAAACCATATACTACCGCTAATAGTTCTCTTTCATAATCGTATAATTTATTTCAAGCATCATTTAGAGTTTTACTAAGCATAGTATATAACTTTAAAAATCTTTTCATATCTTTGCCCAAGAATCGCTCCTACAACGATAATCACTAGCATCACACATAAGCTCAAATGGTTTCTCCAGGTTAGGTGAAACTATTATAAGTGCTGTAATTAATTTTTCTTTTAAGAGTTCAAAAGCATTCGAGCATTCGATTGTAAATTCAAATTTCTTGTCCTTTTCGAGAAGTTGGCATCGAGGTTTAGTAATTTTTGAAAAATCTTTTATATAGCGTCTGTAGAATCCAGCATGTCCAAGAAAACTTCTTACCCCTTTTACCGTAGTTGGAGGTGGTAATTTAGCTATAACTTGAATTTTTGCGGGTCCACTTCCATGCCTTTTTCCGAAATTTTATGCCCTAATACAATGCCGCCCGCAACCATAAATTGACATTTCTCCCAATTTAGACTAAATTTGTTTTCTCACATACTTCTAATACTTTTTCAAGATGAGTTAAGCATGTGTCAAATGATGTTCCAAATACAGAGAAATCATCCATAAATACTTCTATTCCATTGTCAATTAACTTACTAAATATAGACATCATACATCTCTGGAATGTTGCTGGTGCATTACATAATCCAAAAGGCATTCTTCGAAAAGCGAAAGTTTCATAAGGACTAGTAAATGTAGTTTTCTCTTGATCCTCATGAGCAATTTATATTTGATGATAACCGGTGTATCCATCTAGAAAACAAAAATACTTATGTCCGGCTAATCTATCTAACATCTGGTCTAGAAATGGTAAAGGGAAGTGATCTTTCCTGGTGGCGGTATTTAATTTCCTATAATCAATACATATACGCCAACTAGTAACTTGTCTTATAGGAATAAGATCGTTATTTCATTGGCGATGACGGTCACTCCTCCCTTCTTAGGAACACGATGAATTGGGCTTACCCAAGCACTGTCAGAAATAGGATATATAATACCATTATCTAACCATTTTAAAATTTCTTTCTTAACTACTTCTTTCATTATCGGGTTTAATCTCCTTTGGAGATCTACTTTAGGTTTATGTTCATCATCTAAAATAATTCTATGCATACAGATTGAAGGACTAATTCCTTTAATATCTGCTAAAGTCCAACCAAAAGTTTTTTTATATTTTTTAAAAGTTTCTAAAAGTTTTTGTTCTTGAGATTCGTTTAATGTAGATGAAATAATAACTGGTAAAGTTGAAGAATTACCTAAATAAGCATATTTCAAATGATCAGGTAATATTTTTAGCTCAAGTTCAGGAGGTTTAATAATTGATGGAACTATATTCTTGTCGGTATTTTACGTATTATCCAAAAATTCAAATCTTTCCCGAATAAAATCTAGTTCTTCATGATTATCTTCAATTAATTCAGTGTTTTCTTTTTCTAATTTATCGTCGTAATATTCCTTAAAATGTTCTTGTTGTAAATATTCAAGTATTTCCATCCGAAAACATTCATCATCTTTTTCTAGCGCAGGATATTTCATTGATTTTGCAATATTAAATGTAACTTTTTAGTCATTTACTCTCATAGTTAATTCTCCTTTCTGAACATCAATCATAGCTTTTCCAGTAGCTAAAAATGGTCTTCCTAAAATGATAGGAATTTCCTTATCTTCCTCCATATCTAAAACAATAAAATCTACTTGGGAAGATAAATTTATCCACCTTTACTAACACATCTTCAATAACTCCCTTAGGATAGGTAATCGAACGATCGGCTAATTGAAGGGTTACCGAAGTAGGTGTAATTTTTCCTAATCCTAATCTCTTAAAAATCGATAGAGGCATTAGATTGATGCTTGCTCCTAAGTCACACAAAGCTTTTCCATAAAATTTTTCTCCTATAAGTACGAGGTATAAGTGAAACTACCAGGATCTTTCAATTTTTCGAGAAGCTTCTTCGAATAATAGCACTACACTCTTCACTAAGTGCGACTGTTTCATTCTCGGTGAATTTTCTTTTCTTATTTAGAATATCTTTCATAAATTTTACATAATTTGGCATCCGATCTAAAGCTTCAACAAAAGGTATATTGATTGTTAATTTCTTTAATATTTCAAGGAATTTAGCAAATTGTTTATCTTTTTTATGTTGAGCTAGTCGTTGAGGAAATGGTGGTGGAGGTTTTTCAACGAAATTTTCATAGGTATTAAAGGATGTTCCAAGTTTGAATCTTGTTGAATTGTTTCCTTTTCGATTTCCACTTCCTCTTTTTGGCTTTCAAGTTCTTTTTGAATTTGAGGTTCTAATTCTTTTCCACTCCTTAGTTGTATTGCTTTAATTTTTTCTTTTCCTTGATCTTTAGGATTTATTTCCACATTACTAGGAAAAGTTCCGAGTATTCTATTATTTAGCGCAAGATAGTAATATGTCCAAGTTGAGTTTCGATATTTTTAATAGATGTTCCTTGAATTTGTAATTGATTTCCTTGAATTTGTAGTTGATTTCCTTGATTTTGTAGCTGATGACCCATATTCAAAATTAATTCATCCATGGATAATTTCTTATCCTTGAATTGAGGGTTATTGTTATTAAATCCGAGTGGGTAATTAGGTTTATAGTTTGGATTTGCTTGATTAGGTTGATTCATCCATAGTTGATTAGATGTGTTATTCCAATTAAAATTTGGATGAGTTTTCCAACCAGGATTATAATAGTTTGAATAAGGGTTATTAGTTCTATTATTAATAGCATTTAAAGTTTCATAATTAGTTTGAGATTCTATGATTTGTCCAGATGAGTTTTCTTCAAAATAGGAGAGTAGTTCATTCCAAAATGATCTAATTTCTTAGATATAGCGACAATTTGAGAAGCTAACATAGATATTGCATCGTTTTCATGAATGTCGGCTATCTTTTAGGATTTACTCTATCGATGAGCCATTGGAAATTATTTGTTGCCATTTCTTCGATTAGTGCATAAGCTTCATCAAATGGTTTAGACATTAATGAACCTCCAAGAAGACGATCGATGATTGATCTTAAAGATCCTACTAATCCATTATAAAAGGTTTGAATAATCGACCAATCTGGTAGCGCATGATGTGGGCATTTCTAAGAAGTTCCTTAAATCTCTCCCAAGCTTCATATATTGATTCTCCATCTAACCGACAAAAAGAAGTTATATCATTTCTAAACTTAGCGAGTTTTAGATGGTGGAAAATATTTGGATAGAAATTTTTGTGATAGTTCTCCCCAAGTTTTAATAGATCCAGAGTCTTAACGAATTCAACCACATTTTAGCTTTATCCCTTAATGAAAAAGGAAAAAGTCTAAGTCTTATAAAGCATCGTCGGATACTCCTTGATATTTAAAAGTAGCACGAAGTTCTAGAAAACTAAGCAAGATGTAAGTTAGGATCTTCGATAGGTGAACCACTAAATTGATTGTTTTGTACCATTTGGATAATTACGGGTTTAAGTTCGAATGAATTAGCGACTACATCGGGGTTTTGAATAGTTAAATGAATTTCATCTGATGTAGGGTTGGCATAATCTCTTAATGGTCTTTGTTGGTTCATATTTTGAATTTCAGGAATATTCGCCATTTGTGTTAAATTTATAATTTGTTTCTTTTGTTTTCTAATTTTTTTAATTGTACGCTCTAATTCAGAATCGTAAGGTATTAAATTTTCGTTTCCAAATTTGTGCATACAATTTCAGAATAGATATTAATTTATTTATTAAGATTATTTTAAAATAGTCCGTTACTTTAGTAAATTTTTCTTACTCTCCCCGCAACGGCGCCAAAAACTTGACCCACAATTTTATATTATGATATTTTTAATTTAATTGCAACGACGCCAAAAAACTTGACCTCGCTATTTATATGTATAGAATTGTAATTGTTTATGTTATGGATGCTACGCAAGTATACGTATCGTATCAAGTAATACAGGGCTCTAGTGGAGTCCTGGTTATCGATCCCACGAGGGAGAGAGAAAATTAAATAACAACTAATTTAAAATAATAATAATAATTTTTAAAATAGTATACGAAAATTTGGAATTTTAAATTTGAGCGCAATAAAGTAAACTAAGTATTTTAATTAGGCAACTTAACTAAGTAGGAAATTAATACGTATTGAAAGTGCAGGAAATTAAACTAATTGCTAAATAAGTCTTAACCTATTCGAAAAAGTTTCTTTCCCTTGTTTAGAAATTTAAGTGATTGATGAATTTAAATAGATAATTTTAAGGTATTGTGACAAATAGGAGCATTCCTATTCTTTACCCTTTGGTCAGGTGTAAAGAATATTGACTAATCCTATGTTTGATTACCGAATCGCGACTAAGGCCGGGAGGATACCGACCGCCACTTCGAGCTCCCACGTTCCCCTCGCCCGAGGGCTAACATCTACACTTCGGCTCTCGAAAAATAGGACCGAATTGAATATTTTAGTCCGTCACACTAAAATGCTCAATTCTACGCCCGATGATATTATTTCCTATTTATTTGCACCTTCCTTCCAAGGCTTTTGAATTCCCGAATATCGGATGTAATTTTTACTATAGTTGTAAATCAACACATTTGAACAAATCAAATGGCCAGTTTGAAAGTAAATTAAGTTTTAAGTAAAAATTATCACAATTTATTAATATATATAAAAGTATCTCTATTTTAATTTCATCAAGTCACTTAATTTCATAAACAGGGAGAAAGACTAATAAACTACTCAGAATGCATGAGAACTAAACTAAGCATGGATTTCATTTAAAGTTAAAAACAATAAATACAAATACTTATCTCGATTTATCCCCAAATAGACTCCTCGTAGTTCCTTTCGACTCTTCCTTCCAAGACTAAGACGACTCACTAATTACTCACTAAACTCACTAAAGACTCACTAAAGACACACAACTCGTACACAAAACTAGACAAAAGACTAAAAGATTGCACACAAAAGGTCGATTTTCGGCCTCTATATATAGAGGTGAGCAAAGGACCAAGAGGTGCGTAAGCATCCCTTCAAAAAGTGTCCAGGTTCAATGTATATGTGCCATTTGAACTACCTCGCCGTCGGCGACGAACTACCTCGCTGTCGGCGAGGCTTCTAGAAGATCTTCAAACCGCTCTAGCTCGCTGTCAGCGGGCTCGGGCTCGCTGTCAGCGAGACGGTTATAAATTCTTCAGAATTTTCTTCTTGTAACCTCGCCGTCCGCGGGCTCGATCTCGCCGTCGGCGACTCCGCACAAATTGCATGATTTTGCTCCAAATTCGCTCCTTTTTATGATTTTTGCTTTTATCACCTAAATTATTCATTACTGCAACAAAATAAAGAAAATACCCTTCTTTAAAGTGCAATTTCATCAAAAATAGGTATGAATTTCTTAATAATTTTTTCAGCGATCAGTTACCTTCCTGAATGAGCAAGGAAAGACTGAGCGCAAGAGTTCCCGATTTAAAGCTCCAGGGCAAAAACACACAACTGATAATGATCTAACCAGGGAACAACCAACAATAAGCAAACTTTCAACAACCTCAAGCCTCCCCTCAAAGGGGATATTTTAGTTATAGAGGAAAGGGGGAAGCTAGAGAAGAGGAGATAGGGGTTCACAAGTTAAGAGCCGAGGGGTTCCCGCCGAGCAATACTTCAGGTCGTGAATCATCTAGAGCCGAAAGCATCGAAAAGGAAAGGATTTTGCCAACTGAGCTCTTCGGGGAGACAAGCCTTAAGATCAACTTACCAAAGGGGGAAACGAAAGATCATGAAGGGCTGTCATCCCAAGAGACGAAGCAAGTGTAGGCTTCGAAAAAAATGCCTCGGGCATAGGGTTTCGGGCAAAGGAAATAGATGGTCAACCCTCCTCATCTTGAAGGAAAAGCCATGGGGCTCGCGAAAAATTCTTCAGAATCTCAAGTAATCCATCCGGTGTTATTCATGGGTGTATTGCATTGTTATTTAACATTTTGCAGTACTGCATAAATGGTATTATTTGAGGTGTTATCGCAGTAGTATTCGGGTGTTACTGTGGTTCTGCGTCGAAGGCATTATTGGTCATGGTATGGAGGGAGGGTTGTATTGCAGTGTTATTGTCCCAAAATCGTCGTGCACGTATTGGATCAATGTTATTACGATGACTAAATTGTGGCACGCGGTATTGTTTAATGATCAAATCATGGCGTGTAGTGTTATTCTACGGTTAAATGCAACCCCATGGTGTTATTGTACAACGATTTGGAGTTTTCGTGGTGCATCGCACGAAGTAAGGGTTTGGTGTTATTTGTGGGGGTATTATAGTAGTATTATGGGGGGTATATGGTAGTATTAGTGGTTGTGTTGTTGCGATGGTACCGCAGTAGTATTTAGGTGTATTATGGTAGTATTATCGCGATATTGGAAGCAAACTGGGGTAGTATTTAGGTTGTATTATGGTAGTATTGGGGTTGTTTTAGTGAAACATGATTTTATTGGCGTTGCTTTGCGGCGGGAGTGTTATAACATCTTAATAACACCTCAATAATACCCGAAAGTCTAAAATCAATAAATTGATGGATTTATTGGGATTATTATGATAAAATTTGGGCCATGACCTTAACAATACTAAATTTGGCATATGGGGTTCAAATTTGACAAATTGTAGTTAAACTTTGAGTTTGATCTTAGACAATTTTGGGTTTGGGTTTGAATTTGAATGGGCTTGGATTTGACATTGGATTTTTGGTGAATTTGAATGGGCTTGGATTTGACATTGGATTTTTGGTAAATTTGAAGTGAATTTGACATTTTTTTATGAAATGTGGGTCAATTTAGTAGCTTTTACAATTTTTGGATTGTTTTAGGTAATGAGAAGGTATTGTTGTGTAAGGTGAGTGTCTAAGATAGGAAGAGCCTCTCTAAAGCCTCATAATCCGAAAAGAACTCATTTTGAAGCCTTCATATGATGGTCTTAGTCATATCCGCCAAAAGTTGAGGACTTGGGACCATCCATATTAATCTTCAGAAGAGTTAAGAAGTCCTGTGAATTTCAAAGGAAAGGGGTGAATTAATTTTATAATTTTGATGGATTTTGCTGAATAATATGTAATTTGGTGAATTTAAGTGAGTGTGTGCATGAACAAGAAACCCAAGGTTGACCTAAAGCCAATTGATCATATGGAAACTCATTTTTTTAATCTTCATTTGTTGGTCCTAGCCTTCTCAAATAAGACTTGAAGGCCTGAGACCATCCATGTGAGACTTCACAAAAAGAGTCAAGAAGTGATTGAAATTTCTATGGGGGTGGGTCCAATTACAAGTCCTCTAGAGTCAATAGGAAAATTCTATGGCTAGATCATAAGTTCTAAGGAAAGGAAAAGGAATACCTCAAATATGAGGTCAACAAATAGACCCCCAATAGGTGTAGTGTGCTATACAAGCATGTTGCGCTTATTGGCGTTGATCGAATTTATCAATAGAACTGGAGGCACTGTTCAAGCGAACATAATTAGAACAAAGCCCGAATTAAAGTTAACATTGAACTTAAGCTGGGATTTTCACTCAAGTGTTCCCAACTCAGAGGCAAGATATGAATTGAACATTTCAAATTTTCCACTAAGAATTAGCCGGTATATTTTCAAATTGTTGCTGTGAATTTCAGTTTTCGAATTTAAGTGTCAATTTGATTTGTTTATATTTTTCATTTTGTTTTTTGTTTTTGATCTTGTGAGTTCTTTTTTGTTTTGATTTTATTTTGTGTGCTTATTCATCAATTCAAAAATTTTTCTGTTTCATTTTTTGTTTTGAGATATTGAGTATGAAATTTATCAGAAATTCCTTACAGATGATTTGACAGTTTAACAAATTGATTTAATTGGGAGACTAGGTCAAGCAAGAAAGCACATAAACTCACATCCAACTTGTGAGCTAGTGATGAAAAATATTTGTAATATTAGGATGGAAAGCACAGAGACTCATATTTAGGCCAAGTGGTGATGAAGGGATATTTGTTATATTAGAAAGGAAAGCACAAGAACTCACATCCAACCCAAGTGGTAGCGAATGAATCAGAATTTGATTTTCTCTTTGAATTTGTAAAAGAATCGTAGAATTTGAGTGGGTTGTGGGAAATTTATGGGATTTTACAAACTTTATGTGATTTATGCAAGTTTGTTGAGAGTGTATGATCGTGAAAACATTTGTAGGACGAAATCAAATTGAAAAGGAATGGGAGAGGACTCATAATCAATTCAAAAGATGATCAATAAATGCTTACTATGTTGAGAAGGAAAGCACTGAGACTCACATACAACTAAAGAGGTAGCAAAAATGTTAGTCTTCCTCTTAAATTGACTGATGGTTGCTTCTACCCTGACAGCCACAGGGGTGGAGTTATACTCCTTGGCCAGGATATGATTGCTGGTCAACTTCAACAATTTGGCGAATTTTTTTTAGGGTGTTTGGCTACACTTTAGATTTATGTTAAATAGGATT
The DNA here is from genome assembly GCA_022702705.1 of Papilionanthe hookeriana x Papilionanthe teres. Classification (NCBI taxonomy): domain Eukaryota; kingdom Viridiplantae; phylum Streptophyta; class Magnoliopsida; order Asparagales; family Orchidaceae; genus Papilionanthe; species Papilionanthe hookeriana x Papilionanthe teres. Next base: position 28,523,598 of record CM040423.1, read on the forward strand.
TATTAAATCTCATAAATTTTATTTATAAAATCCATATGTTATTAAATTCTGAAGAGTGTTTGATTCAGTTGAATTTAAATCCAATTAAATTTAACATGCGTGTTTGATATTTTATTCTAGTTGAGCTATGTTATTATTTTTTTCTTAACTTAATCCGTTAAATCCACCAAATATTCGAATTTAACTAATTTAGATTTGCATCCAAAAATTGATGGAATGGAAAAGAAAATGGATTTAACGGAGCACTGGATTTAACTTCTCATTTTTTCATGTTTGGCTGGATTTACATTAAATTAAGCGATAAATCCTACTAAAAGTACACTATCAAGCATCCCCAATAGGTTATTGGAGGCCTAATGAGTAACAAAAGGCTCTTCCTTTAGCCCTTTAGCTAAGGCAGCATGTGTAATAGCTGGTTTCATAACTTGAACTTTCAGCATCTCCTTCTAGAATATAGTGATAAACGAACGAAGAATCTCGTTGTGCCACTGCCTTCCTTGAAGTAAAGCCGACAAACCCTTCTGCGATTTTTGGGCACTAGCGAATTGTGCCACAAAAATATTTCTAAAATCAACAAGGGAGGTGATTACTCTAGGTGGTAGTCTGTTAAACCACCTGAAGAACGACCTTCTTAGCTTGGAAAAGAAGAGGCTACACTTGAGAGTGTTGGTGATCCTCAAAAGGCGGATCGTCGATTCAAATTACATGAGGTGGTCGACCAGATCAATACGACCTTTGTAGGACTCATGGGATGGTGCCTTTAACTTCTAAGGGGTTCGACAACTAAAATCTACTGGGAGAACGCATCCTCTGCTGTTGAGGGGTCTCATTGAGCCCGAAATGATGTCTGTTAAATGGTGTAGATCTAACATTGTCTTGGTACTGGGAATCTCCTTGTCCTTCAGAGGTTTGGGTAGCCCTTCTGTCGTTGGCCGCCAGCCCTTACTCCCTTCTAAGGGCTCGAGGGGTCTGCTCCATTTCCCAAGCTATTGTTTCTCTAATGACCTCCATTATCTGGTCCATCATTTGGTATCCAAATACTTGAATTTGCTATTGCACAAACTCTTGAGTGTGTTATATATTCGTTATGTTTCTTTGGTGAGTTTTTCTCCTAGTGGTGCTCCTCTTCTAGTTGTAGGTATGCTCCACACTCATATCTTTTAGAATATTAAATATGAGATTGTCCTGTGAATCACACTCAAGAAATAGATCGTAGGACATGAGAGAGGAGAGAGAGAGGGAGAAAATGAATAGTACAGTGACAATATGACTACATTAGCCCGTACGGTTCATTGGCCCTTTAAGGTAGAATTGACCTCTTATTTATAGCTAGGTGGTGCTAGTGCTGGTAGGGGTGTAAACGAACCGAACACGAACTAATAGAGCTAGTGTTCGTGTTCGAAATGTTCGAACACATCACTGTTCGTGTTTGGTTCGTTTGCTTATCGAACGAACACGAACTTCCGGCGAACCGAACACAAGCTGTTCGCGAACAACGAGCTTTTGCGATACTAGCTTTGATAGGATACTTCCTCGAAATGAAGCAAATTGATCGGGTATTCCGTACACATCGGGTAACTCATACTTCCTCAAAATGAAAGCAAACCGAATAAGGCGTTTAGGGTTTTGATTAGGGTTTCATTTTAATATATAGTATAGTATATTAATTATAATATTATAGTATTTATATTAATATAATTAATACTATAATATTATTATTGTTATTAATAATTTATCATATATTATAATTTATAGAAGTTTAATTATTTAAAATATGATAAATTTTTATAATATATAATTATTTTTAAAATATCATAAATTTTTTATATATAATTATTTTAAATTATTTGATATTTCGAACAATAACGAACCGAACACATCACTGTTCGTGTTTGGTTCGTTTAACAAACCGAACGAAAAAAATTGTTCGTGTTTGTCTCGTTTGCTTATCGAACGAATAGAACACGAACTTTTTGGCGAACCGAACACGAACTGTTCGTGAACAACGAGCTTTTTGACGGCCCTAAGTGCGTGGTGCTTTGAGTGGTCGGGGGGTTAAAGCGTACATTTTCTCTGCTTACCCCTGCTTGAATAAGGTCGCTTTAAGATATTTTGGTCATAAGGAAATACATGAATAAACAATAAAACGACTTTGGCTCGGCTGCCCCATCATTCCATTCGATCGCCTAAGATCGGTGTCCCTTGGGTCAGCTAGGTTCATTCGGTCGATTTCACTGAGTCAGAGCAGATAATCGACTTTCATACATTGATTAGTCGGTTAACCCTGTCGAGGACAGTCGGTCGGCTTCGCTAAGGACAGTCGGTCAGCTTAGCTAAGGACAGTTGGTCGGCTTACCTAAGGGCAATCGTACGAGTTGGCTAAGGACAATCGGTTGACTTTTGAGAGCCCTTGGGTCGCCGGACTTCGTTTGGTTGATTGCTTTGATTTGAATGTTAGTTGTTGACCCCTTAAATTTATTTTTAAGTTATTTAATCTTAATCATTAATGTTAATATTTTTTTACGGGCATTAATGTATATACCACTCAAAACTCATTATTTATAAATCAACCACCATCTTTCATTCATTTTTCAAATTCTCACTCAAGTATCAAACTTCAAGGTAAAGCCCCAACCATTTTTTTTTTCATTTTTATCAAGTTATCAATAGGTTGATCGTGGCATGAGTAAATACACTGGTTCAGTTGTTCAAAAAAATCACCCGAGTGGGTAATTTGTAAATATCGATATTTTCAGGTGCTCTGTTTGTAATTATCCTTACTTTTTAATAAACAAATTAATGTAATCAAATAAAATAAAAAATAATGTTAATATATTTATCTACCAAAATTTTAATTAATCTACTTTTATATCCAATCTCTTATACCCACTTACTCCGATCCTAATTCTCAAATGAAAGGAGAGGAACTCGACAGAAAGCTTAAGCGGAACCCATCAATCATAAGTTTCAAGTGAGTCAAGCTGGCACAATAATAGGCTCACGAGCCAAGTTTATCGAGCCTCGAGCTCGAGTAAAACTCAATTGTTTATCAAGCTCTAGTTCAAGTTTTGGGCAACTCTGCTTGTTAGCGTGTCAAGCAGCTTGAACGAGTGTGATCAAAATCGTAGGTTTAGTGAACGAGGGAGAAATAGCTATGGAGTGCGCTAATAAGCAATAAAACATATTCCCAACTACTCTAAGCCATTCGAGTGCAAGTAAGATTTAGTAAATCCTATAAATTCAAATTTAATAAATTTTAAAATATTTAAATCTTGAAAACTATTTTAGGATTGGATATGCTAGATGAAATATGAGTTTAATAATACATATATCATTATATTTATTTAAATTTTATTTGAATCATTGTTTTTAATTATTTAAAATAATAATTATCTATTTATTAAATTAATTAATCATTAAGACAAAAAATTAAATTAATTATTTATGATGTAATATTCTAATTAATTAATTAATTAAATCTTAGTACTTAATTGAATTTCTTTTAATTAGCTATAAAATAATTACATAAAGTTTATAAAATTATAATTAATTTTATATTATATTTATTAATTAGTAATTATTAAATAAAATTATAATTAAATCCGATAGCTATCTTCGGCTGCCCCCACGTCCTGCCCGCAAGCCTCGCCTATCTCGTTACCCCACTACCGGTTCCGCCGGAAGCCATTGGCTTCACCACCATCCTCCGATCGTGTCCGAAAACCTCGCGTAACAGTCGCCACTGGAGCTAAGCTGGGGCTATAAAAGGACGGGATCGCGCCGTGCAAAGATATCTGAAGCTCCCGGACTCCCACCCGACTATCCTTCGTCTTTCTCTTCTTTCCTCGCAATCCCGTTTGCGCGCTTCAGCCCCGCTATATCCCGGAAATCCAACTTTGAATTGGATTTTGCTAAATCCAGGATTTAAGGCAAAACGGAGAAGAAATGGGATTTAAGATCCTGTAGGATTTTAAGTTGTCATTTGTGGCTGTTTGGCAGGATTTAGGTTGAATCTTGCTCAAATCCTGCTACCAAGCATTCCGTCGCAGCCGCAGCTTGCAATTCTCGCAGCTCTCGCGTTTCTTTTTCGTCTCTCGGCCTTACCCACTCGTCTCTTGGCCGACTCGATCTCTAGTCTCCGGCGCAGGCCGCGAGGCATCTTGCAGGTCTGTCTAAAACATAATCTCTTGATTTTCTTCTCTCTTTTTATAGCTCGCTCGCAACCTGAGTTTGTCGTTCGCTCATCAGGTAGCCAAGCATCCCGGTCTGGGTGACTGTCGTTGGCTGTTTGCTCAACAGAATCAACATAGTAAGTCTCCCTGGTCTTTGCCACAAAAAAAATTATAAACTTTTAGGAATTAATTTGGAAAAGAAAGAACTCATCACTGTTCTAATTCCTGATTAAATTAAAGATTCTAAATTTCCATGGTTAAGTTTAGTGTTTGTTTGAAATTTCAAACTCCTCATTCACTAGCTCTCAATTATTTTTTAAGCTCTGTCACTTGGCCCTATTTCGTATTATTATTTAATGCCAGAAAATTACTAAACCCTATTTTATCATCTAAATATCGAGTATGTAACTTTTTATGTATATATAGTTTAAGTATGAACCGATTACTGTTTTAATTCAAGGAAAAAAACTGTAACCTGATGTTTCATGATGTTCATATATATTATAAACTGTTTAAGGTCATTTAGAGGTGCTAATATTGACAGAAAATGGTTGATGCATACGATAGTAGTGTTATTTATACTAAAAACATTTTTTTTAAAATCTTGTCATACTTTCAAATTACAAAATAATCAAGTTATGCATTTATATTTAACAACGGATTAGCAGATGCACTTATATTATATACATGTATGTATGTATCTGTGTATGTATATTTGTGTAAATTTTTATGTGAAATTTAAATACATTTCACACAATTTGTATGTATTTCACTTTTAAAAAATTGGTAATAGTGGTATATTTTATGTGATATTAAAGTTTTAAGTGATATGTGTCATGTGTGTAAATATGAAAATTTAGATGTCTTATTTGTAAATACGGAAGTCTAATGCCATTAGGAAAGATGTATTCGTATACGCATCTTGAAATTCTTTTTGCTTTCCCTTTTGTATGCACTTGTAGAGGTATTACTATTATGTTTAGCCTTTATAAAGATTTGTTAAGTTGTGTGCTTGTCTTCTTAGGTGGGCATCTCATCATGCGAACACTATAATAGATTATCTATTCTTTTACGGATATGCATATCATATTTGCAATAAGTGTGCTTGATTATTATTACAAAATTATTAACATGGGTTGCATCAATTATAATATACGAATATCATTAATTATTTTGTTTATTATTTTTCATTCAGTATGACAACCACACTCAAGGAGAATAATTATTGAATCTAGAAAATGATGAGGCGGTTGAAGTACAAATCTTTAATGAAACAGATACTGATAATTTGAATGACAACAATAGTGCAGAGGAAAACAAAGTTAAAAGTTGATGAGGATGAAAAAGTTGCTGACCCTGAAAATGTAGTTGAAACTAAGAAAAGAAGGAGAACTTCATAGTTTGGGAGGTGTTTAAATAGATTATTCTTCCTGATAATAACGATGATTGTTTAAATTTAGACCTTTAAGTAGATAAATGACAACTTCCATTAAGTTATCATTAATTTCATAAGTAATAGCTACTATCCACATATCCTCCCTTTTCCCTTTCTGAAATGACACTCACAAAATTATAGTTATAAATCAACAAAATGACAATAAGAAAAGTTGAACATGATGGCACCAAATAAAGGGCTAGACATTGCAATATCAAAATGATTATATTTTCTCATTTCTTCCACCAAGATCAAATGAGCAAATTTAGGTATTAAATTGCAATGTATGCTAAGAATAAACTATCTTCCAGTAGTAATATAGCATTATGAACTTGGAGATTTTTATTCTTTTGTACATGGGCCCTTTTAAGGAACCTAGCAGAAGAAATAAAGAGAAAAATTTTCAGCATGATTTACTAGATTTCCTAGTTTCTCTTATTTCAACATGCTTAATATTCATAAAAAATGACTATGCAAACAATTAAGCACAGAAGTTAGAAGAACTTAATACCAAAGGAGGATAGGTTATTTCAGGTAATGCTATGTATGGATAAAATGCGTGGAAATCAAAAGAACCTAAAGGAGACATTTTTTTGTAAAAAATTAGTTCAATTGAATTACATTCCAAGAATTATTATTGCTTGAAAAGTTTCTATTTTCAGATATTATGCATGGTTTTGATTTATGTTAAACTATATCAATTTAATGAAACAGGTAACTTAACTGGGATGACCACTTTATCCATTGCTACGTGAACTTAATTCAACTCTCCTCATTCTGGTGGTTACTTTTTTTGGAGGGTGATTATTTAAACCTTGAAACCATGCTTCTACCATAGAGGGATATGTTACAACTAGGGAAAGTGTAAAATTATTTTAATTGAAGTTTATTCCTTTACTTTGGTATTAATTTTTAAAAGAAATGTTCATTTCTTCTTGGTATTATTTGTAAATAAAACTTTTTCTCCTTTGGTATTAATTTCTTCTATTTTTTGTGCTTAATTGTTTGCATGGTGGCATTTCCTAGGAATATTGTGACTGTTGAAATAAGAGAAAATAGGAAGTCTACTCAGTTCTGTTGAGAAAATTTCTCCTTATTTCTTGTGCTAACTTCCTTGAAGAGTCCATGTACAAAAGATTAAATATCTCCATGTTTCTAATGCAGCATTACGGAAGATTGTTATTCTTAACGTACCTTTCAATTTAATACATAAATTTGTTGAGCCACTTTAGCTTGGTGGACACCTAGGTATGATATTTTCACTTGTGTTATTTATGTTAAATCTTCGAGGAAGAAACTGAGGAAATATAATCATTTTGATATTGCTATGTCTGGCCCATTATTTGCCACCATCATGTTCATTATTTCGCATGGGTGGTTTGTTGATTTATAACTTCAATTTTGTGATGATACATGTGAGAAGATGGGAAGAGGGAGGATTTATGTGGATAGTAGCTATTACTTATGAAATTTTTGATAACTTAATTGAAGTTGTCATTTGTATACTTAAAGTTCTGAATTCAAACTATTATCATTATTTTTTTTAATCTTGCCTTATCTTGAGTTTTGTTTTGCAAATTATTTGTTCTTGGATTGATGTTATCTTTTTTATTAGCTTAATAAAAAAATGTAGGTATTAATTTCTTATCTTTGTTCAATGATAATTAATTCTTTATTCTACATTTGCAGGCTTAAAATAGTCTGACTGATATTAAAGAGGAACAATGGCGGTGCATAGTTTCGTTAACCAAGTGTTTTCTGACAATGGAGAAGATGATGATGGCCCTGCAATTTTTAAGAGGACTAATCCATCATCCAAGCAAAATCAGTTAAATTCCTCTTCTAGGAAGTTTTTGTCTCAAAATAGTGTTGGGTTTGTTGCAGAACGCACATCTAGCATGGTGCATGCTTCCAAGGATAAGAGTTTAGGGATGAAGAAGGATACAGCTGCACCTTCTTCCAAAATTTCTGCTGAAAAGTCGAAGTCTGTAAGCTCAAATGCTTCTGCTTTTGTTCATGACAATGCAAAAGGCTCAGCGGGTCAGAATTTGGTTTCTAGAGACCAGATGAAGGCATCCCATTCTGGCAAGTCTTTTGTGGCTGAGAATTCCGACGACTCCGATGATGAAAAGCCTTTAAGCTTTAGAATTAGTTCATCTTCAAAGGGAAATAATTCCACGGCTGTTCTAAAGGCAGCGAAGCAGTCGATGGCCAGTGGTTTAACAAATAAATCTTCTGTCCAAACCACATTAGATAAAATAAATGGGAAAGCAAGAAGTTCTGATGGTTCTGATGATGATGATGATGATGTTCCCTTAAGTGCTAAATTTAATTCTGCTTCTTTAGCACCTCAGAGAAGCAACTTGCTGGCTGCAAAGGTAAGCATCAAGGAATCTGCTACTGATTCAGAAGATGAAAAACCTTTGCTTTCCAGACTTCAAGCAAAGATCGAGGGTGCTGCATCTATTAAATCAAACTCCAATGAGAAAATTTTATCTTCTAAAATTGTGGCAAATGGTTACGTTAAGAAAGAATCAATTGATGGCTTGAAACACTCAAAAGGCTCAAGTAAAAGGCCTTTTGATGACCACAATAACTCGGCCGAGACCTCTGCTAAGAAAGCAAAACTTCTAGATAGCACATCTTCCATTAAATTTAAACAAGAAGTACTAGTTAATAAAGAGCAGATGATGGATGATGACCATATACCAATATCCCAAAGAATTAAAAAGAAAGTTTTTTCTGGAAATCAAGTATCTGTGAAGAAAGAAATTAAAAAGACTACGTCATTTAAGAAAGATGGTAAGAAGATGAAAACACTGAAGGACTCAAAATATTCCAAGTCATCTAAACTACCACCTGGATCTGGTGGAGGACTAAAGTGGACTACCTTGGAGCATAATGGCGTTATTTTTCCTCCTCCATACAATCCTCATGGGATTAAAATGCTCTACAATGGTCAGCCTGTTGATTTGACTCCTGAGCAAGAGGAGGTGATGTTATAGAAAGATTTGCAACATCTTAATTCATGATGCACCATTCATTTGTGGTCACTTGCTTGGAGGTTTTCAAAATATTTTTATTTTCTTTTGGTCTTATTTTTCTAGTTTTTTTTCAGGTTGCTACAATGTTTGCCGTCATGAAGGACACGGATTATGCCGCAAAGCCTAAATTCATTGAGAACTTCATGAATGATTGGCGGCAAATACTTGGCAAAAATCATGTCATTAAGAAATTTGAGCTTTGCGATTTCACTCCTATCTATGAGTGGCATCTAAGGGAGAAGGAAAAGAAAAAGCAGATGAGTTCAGAGGTAAGCTCTACAGCTGATTGCCTCAAATTTTCTTTGCTTTGGTGAGCTATGTTTTTTTTTTGGGGGTGGGGGGACATAGGCATTGATAGGTTTATCCTTGGAACTGGCCATCCATCCGGGTGCAAACTCGAGGATTAACAAGGATTTGACTATTCATTGCATAGATCTATTACTGCAGCTTGTTTCAAATAGAATATTCATTCACTAAGTTTTTATTTCACAGTAACCACCATTTATTTGATATCCAATTAACAATTTTTTTGAGAATCACTGTTGAATATCAAAATATATTTTTGGCTTCAGGAGTTTTTATGCATATGTTTACAAAATCATCACACAAAAGGAAGTTTTATATAGCTGCTGATGGTTAGTTTGATGGCAAATAGGAAATATTGTTTCATCAAATAAAAATAATAAAGCACATCAACTATTAAAAGATCTTTAACAATCCCTTGTGCTGCTCGTGATTCTTTATTTTAGAAGTAATTTTTTGAATTGTTATGTTTTCGTTAGCTGAATAAAATGATCACTGAGCTGAAGATGTGTTGAATCCTTATCTTATATGAATTATATTTTTCCGAATGCAGTGCTATTTATGTTTTTATTTAAATTTCATGCCCAGATATGGCACAATTCCTCTCCACCGCGAAGTATGAATATCTCTTGGGATGATACGTCTAACAGAAAATTTCTTCTTAAATTTGTATAGGAGAAGAAGCGGCTAAAAGAAGATAAGATGAAGCAAGAAGAGAAATATATGTGGGCTATTGTTGATGGAGTTAAAGAGAAGGTATGGCTTATTCTTCTCGTTGCCTAATTAAATGTTTATGGATTAGTTTAAGCAAAGATTAATACTATGATTCTCAGTTTCTTTGAACAGGAGTCTATTTGAACATGATCTGCCTTTGGTCTTTTAATTTTTGCTATTTTTTTTCCTATGCCGTGTGATGCTTTGTAAAGATGTTTAAGGTTTCAATTGATCATATTATTTATGTTTCTGTTGCTAACAGATAAGTCGTTCATCAACAAATTGTCTACATACAAAATCATCATCATCATATGGACTTTGTGCTTAATGCTCTATCTATATCATAAATCATCATTTATAGGAGTATTTTACCCAGTTCTGTCACGTGTATCTTCCAGGTTGGAAATTTCAGGGTGGAACCGCCAGGATTATTCCGTGGTCGTGGAGAACACCCGAAGGTTTGAACTATTTCTTGCATTTGTTTTGCCTGAATTAAACTGTCTGTGCTGAGTGAATAAGTTAGTCTTTCACTTCAGTTTATGACTTCTTTTATTTGTTTTATTGTTTCCGCTGTGGCAGATGGGAAAACTGAAAAGGCGCATTAGACCAAGAGACATTACAATTAACATTGGAAAAGGTGCCCCAATTCCTGAGTGTCCTATACCCGGTGAAAGGTGGCAATCACAATTTTATAAAAGGAAGATAAGTATGAAATGATTTATGATTTATGCTTCTAAGTTTGCTTTTTTCAGGTGGAAAGAGGTAAAGCATGACAATACTGTCACCTGGCTAGCTTATTGGAGTGATCCAATCAATTCTAAAGAGTACAAATACGTTTTTCTGGCGGCGAGCAGCTCTTTGAAGGGTCAAAGTGACAAAGAGAAGTATGAAAAGGCAAGAATGTTGAAGGTAACATGCTGTATGAATGCATTGTGAGAGTTTACTTTTAATGAACAGAGGCCGTTAAAGCTTTTGTCTTTCTGGTTATCTTCATTTTTTTTTTCCGTAATACCATGTTGACACTTTTTTTTTTTGCAGAAATACATACAAAACATTCGTGCAAACTATACAAAAGATTTTACCAGTAAAGATGCTACAAAGAGACAGATTGCTGTAGCCACTTATCTTATTGATAAGCTAGCACTAAGGGCAGGCAATGAGAAGGTATAATTGTAATCAATTTAAATTTTGAAATGTTAAGGACATAATATTTGAAGTTTGACAATTCAAAAAACTAAAAGGCTTGAAAAGCATGAATCTATGACTTGCAATTAAAAGCTTAAAGAGTAACATTCACGCAATTGACTGAAATAATCACTGTTCAGTCAATTGCGTGAATGTTACTCTTTAAGCTTATTATTGCAAGTCATAGATTCATGCTTTTCAAGCCTTTTAGTTTTTTGAATTGTCAAACTTCAACAATTATGTCCTTAACATTTCAAAATTCTGTGTCGAGGGGTGATTTCCATTTCTGCTCTGTCTTTCTGCGTGCTCGTTTGAATCAGTTTTGTGGCAGTTATGTTCTTTCTGCTAGACCCGGTTGTACTTGGCATGTGGAGCTTGCTAGTATATGAGATAGTATCTCTATGCGCCTTCTAAGTTGCTAATTTCAGCAAATTTTTAACAGATCATCTTGTCACTTCATTAAAAATTCAGTCTTAAAACTGGAATGCTGATTGTGTAGTTTAATAAATCTTATAATTTTACCTGAGATGCTTCCTTGTAGATTTAATTAGAGAAATGTGGTTGTTATGCCATTACTCTAATTCCATATTTTATATAGTAGTGAAATTACCGCTGTAATTTTCTTAGGAGGTTTTCATGAACTTTTGCCTAGTTTAAAACTACATTTTTCTGATATGCTCTTAAATCGTGTTTCATTTAATAGAGCTTTATCCACATCTCACTTGTGCATATATGCTGGTTTTATTTAACAGATTTAATCAAATGATACAATTTTTTTTTATGCTTTCGATATGCTTTTATTGTTTGAATGAAACAAATGGCAAAGACATGTACTTTTTTTACCTTTACATTTGCTTGATTTTATTTTTCCTTATGCTGTACACGAGTCAATGTCGCATATGAAAAGCCATCATTTCTCTGTGAAGAAGAATAGGAAAGGATTCATAGATGTGAAGTTCTAAATATAGCTGAGAATGTTGGTTGAAATCAGCTTCTATATAGAGATTCATGTACTAGATTGCTGGAGGGAATCCTCTATCTCTATATCAGTATGTTTATAAAAGGTTTATGATGGAAGAAATTGAAAATAGATGAGCTGTAGCAACTTTGAAATTTCTGATCTTGATTTCTTACCCAAACCTGCCACACCCCTACCCCCTCACCGCCGAATTCCAACAATACCAAAACATACACAAGTTATTCATTTAGATCCAATTTATGAGGCAATTAGCAAAATCTCAGTCTACCATAACGTTGTGAAAGGACCAAAAATAATTTTTTCTTTGTTTTTATTTCTTTGAGAATGCAGAAAGTAGGAAAACAGGATGGCATTTTTTATCAATAAATAATGACTTTGTTGTTGTGCTTTTATTTGTGCATTGATTTTATTGGGATGGCAACTCTTTTAAGAGAAAAGTTGCTTTGTTATTTGATGCAATACAAGTCTTCTCAGTATAACTTTTTAGTGCATTCCAGGATGATGATGAGGCTGATACTGTTGGTTGCTGCACTTTGAAAGTGGAGAATGTTACACTACTTCCACCAAACAAGTTGCAGGTATAGACATTTTGTTCGAAAGTATGATTTATTGTTGGGTCTTGTTCTTATAGCATTATATTTTTTTTATCCAGTTTGACTTTCTCGGTAAAGATTCAATTAGATACTTCAATACTGTGGAAGTTGAGTTGCCTGTCTACAAAGCCATCGGAGAGTTCCAATCTGGTAAACACAGTCCAGATTTTAGCTGTCTTCTATCTATTTCATAATCACGTCGCTGATCATCTATTTCCTTTCCTTTTCTCTGTTTCTTTAGCGAAAAGGAATGATGGAAGGAAGAAAGCTGATGGGGATGATCTTTTCGATTTGTTAGATACAAGTAAACTCAATGCTCACCTGAAGGAACTCATGCCCGGCCTTACTGCTAAAGTTTTCCGTACATATAATGCTTCCATTACATTGGATGACATGGTAATCTTACGTGTAGCAGAAAAGCCATCCCAAACGATAATTGTGGATACAATCAAAATTTGTTTCAATAGTTGTAAAATCTTTATTCTTCCTTCTTGATTTTGTTAAAATACTAAACCATGTGAACTTGTTTAAGTAGTTGTGAATCGAAAAAATATGGTAAAATGTTTCAAATTGTAGACATACTTGATGCAGAATTATATGATTTGTGTGTTAATATTGTTTCAACTTTTTTCTTTTTTTTTAATATTCCGCTAACTATACAAAAACAACAATAATAACAACAAGCCTTTCCCACTAAATCGGGTTGGCCACATTAATCATTTTTCTCCATTATGTCCTATTGAGTGTCTTATTTTCATTTAATTCTAATAAATTAAGATAATTTTTTATACAACACACCCAAGTCTTTTTTAGGTCTACATCTACCTTTCTTAGCATAACTTAAATCTAAACCTAACAAGATCATGAGATGGTTTACGTTTAATGTGACTGAATCTTCTAAGACGGTTCTCTCTAATCTTATCTGCCACTAAAGCTACTCTAACCCTTTCACGGATAAATTCATTTCATATTAGTCCCTAAGTGTAAAGCCACTCATTCATCTGAGCATTCTCATCTCAACGATACGTATTTTTATGCTTCTCTTTTACAGTCCATTATGTTACGCCATAAAGCATTGCATGTCTGCAAACCATTATATAAAAGTTTTCCTAAAGTATGAGCGGTATCTTTCTATCACACAATAGGCCTGATGCATTCCTCCACTTCAACCATCTTACTTGAATTCTACTAATAATATCCCCATCTATATCAACATCACTTTGAACAATAGACCCGAGATATCTAAATCCTTCACCCCTTTTAATGACTTAATCACCCATTGTTACGACCCCGCCACTAGATCTAATACCACTGAAATTACATTCTATTTATTCAATTTTTGATCTACTTAATGGAATACCTTTAGCTCTAAATTTGGCATCCATAATTCAAGCTTTTCCTAAAGTCTCTCTCTAGTCTTATCCATAAAATGGATATATCAGTGAAAAGCATACACTAAGGTAAATCTTCATGTGAATGTTCTCTAAGAACCTCCATAACTAAAGCAAAAAGATATGAGCTTAAGTGGAGTAGAAAAATGCTTGGTCAATCCTCCTTGTTTTTGAACATAGTAGCTCTAGCATACATACCTTTAATTTTTTAGAACTTTTCAGAATACTTCTCTTAGAGCCATATACCATGCTTCTTCTAAATTAATGAAAATTATATTTAGATTCTCCTTCCTCTCTCTGCGCTTTCCTATCAAATTTCTCAATAAATATATAGCTTCCCTAGACTTGCTCGGCATGAAACCAAACGGATTTTGAAAAAAAAATATATCTTGACTTATGTTCCCATAACTTTAATTTATGCCATATAAACTTAAATCCTCTATAATTTGCACACTTTTTGGCATCCCCTTTATTTTTACAAAATAGAGCCAACAGACTCTTTCTCCACTCATCAAATATTTTGTTTAGTTTTTAAAATATTATTTAACAGTTTAAATAGAGAAAAAATTCTTAGATTTTCTAAATATTTTCACACTTCTATTAGAATTGTATCAGGTCCTGCTGTTTTTTCACATTTCATTTCTTTAAATTTTTCTCAACTTCCGTTTATTAATGCTACTGTAGATATAAAAAGCTTTGTTATTATTTATGATATTAAGATAACTAAAGTTGATTGTACTTTCACATTTTACATTGCAAAGTTTATCAAAATGTCTCACCCGCCTATGTTGAATATTCTCATCTAGGAAAAACACATTTTGATTTTTATCCTTGCTAGTTTTGAAAAATGAATATAATTTTGATTCTGCAAATATTTATCTATTTAGGCTTTTAAGAATTGCCTTTGTCTACTTTGTCCCACTATCTTGTAACTGACACAGTATAATTTATAGTTACGGCATTGCTAGTTTTTATGGCAACCTTTATGCGTAGGTTTGACAAATGATTTCACATTAGATTTTTTGTTGTTATTCTCACTCTGTTTAGTATGATTATGTTTAGTATGTCTTTTTACTAACGTAATTGAAGATGTTGTAACAACTTTATTCATTTAAATAGTTGAGCAAAGAAACCACGGATGGAAATGTATTAGAAAAGGTTGCAGTGTATCAGATAGCCAACAAAGAGGTAGTTGTCGATTCTTGCACTGTAATATTTGATAGTGTTCGTTATCACTGTTTATATTGTTTTCATTCTGTATATTCTTTTAATTATAGGTTGCTATCATATGCAATCATCAAAGAAGTGTTTCAAAGTCTCATGAAGCCCAGATGTCGAGATTAGATGAAAAGATAAATGAGTTGAAGGTTTTTATTGCTCACAGACCTTTGCTTTGGTGATATATATATATATATAGAGAGAGAGAGAGAGAGAAAGAGAGTTTTATTGGTTAGTTTTCGTTCTGATTCATGTAGGTCCAAAGGAAGGAGCTCGAGGTTGATTTGGGCAAAGCAAAAAGAGGGAAGCCTTTGGGGAAGGATGCAGATGGAAAATTGAAGAAGAATGTGTCTCCTGAGTTGTATGGATTTAATTAAACACACTATACCTTGGATTTGTAACTTCTTGTATTTCAGGCCACTTAATTATGTCAACCATGCAGGTTGGAGAAAAGGATTTTTCAGATCGGTGATAAAATAGAGAAAATGGAATTGAGTAAGAAGACCAAAGAGGATCTGAAGACCGTTGCTCTAGGCACTTCCAAGATTAATTATCTTGATCCTAGGATAACTGTTGCATGGTGCAAGCGTAGTGAAGTTCCCATTGAGAAGGTATATCATTTTATCCTTTCCGGTCTGTCCCTTACAGCATCGTCTGTTTCGATTCTTGCAGTTTTTTTTAACCTTTTTTTTATGCCACTTTTATTCATGAGTAGAGCTAGGACGCCGAGCAATGTATTTATATACAATATAGGAAGATTTAGGTACATACCATTCAATTCGAATGTATATACATATCTAACACCTATACTTCAAGCGTAATTTCATTTTCTTCAAGTTTATATGGCGGTATTTTTGTGTACTATGAAAGATTTGGTTGGTATAAATGTAAAAAAGAATAATTTTTAGTCGTTAGATATGTAAATACATAGAAATTAAATGGTATGGATGTAAACGGTCAATAAAATAGTGGCCTTTAAAGTCCTTTCTCAACCCTCTGCATCAGTTTTTTATATTGTCAAGTGCACCACTACACCTTATAATAGGATGATGACAATTATAAACAATATAGATTGCAATCATATTGTCACTATCGTCACCAATATAGTAATATTTTGTCAACTAACTCTTGGCTGAAATCAAAACATATGTAGCTCATTTGTATGGTGCTTTCATAATTCTTGGCCTTATCTAACTATTCGGACGAGTATTTGAATTCTCATTCTCTGTTTATTTATCTTTAATCCTACTCTAATTCATGTTGCATTCATTCTTCTTCTCTTCTTTTGTAATTCTCTTACATTAATCTCATCTCACTGTATATGCTTAAAAAGCATAAACTTTATATTTTAATAGATTCTGAGATTCAATTGCTTCTTTATATAATAAACTCATTTTCTCTGCTTCAGATATTCAACAAGTCTCTTCTTGCAAAGTTTGCATGGGCAATGGATGTGGACCCAGAATTCAGATTTTAAGCCAATGTCAATCGCATATACTGCTGTTGAGAAAGGTCCATCAGCAGTAACATCTCAGATTATGGCATTGCTATGATTTCCATTAAATAATTCTTAAGTTTGTAAAGTTCTTCAAGTTGTAATCATATTTATGAGTAGATATGTTTCCTGCTGCCTTTTTTTCTTCTTCTTTTTTTTTTTATTTGTTTTTAATTTAGTGGGAAATGGACTTTAGTTTTAATAGAGATGGAACACTAGAGATAAATATTTATTACATAATTTATGGCATTTTTATTCTGTTGAATATTTTGGCATGTTTCTATTCCCCTTGCCTTTACTTCTCAGTACATTAACATAAGTAATAAGAGAGAAATTAAGATGCTTGGCCCTCATATAATGTACCTTGGGACTATTTCTAAGTTAATGTGGTCCATGTAAGGTATTAGTTGATAATTTGACTCTAATGGATAATTAGATCTTAGTTTTATCACAATCAAATTATTTTAATTGAATTAAATTTTGTTTTGTTCAGTTTGATTTTTATGTATTTTGGTTGTAATTGAGTTGATCGATTTAAAAATCGATCTATCCAAACCGACCAGACCCTCACCCCTACGACCCAATTTGTATGTAATTACATTTCTAACACAAATTTTATTTTTTACATTTAAACAAACCAAATCTCTCATATGATAACATAAATATTATTATTTTGATTTTAAAAAAAGTGATATATATATATATATATATATGCATAGCTATGTTGGCATATGTATATAAAAATTAATGTTTAAGTGGTATGCATGTAAATCTTACTTTAATAATACTATAAAACAAATATGCATTTTGGACTGGGTAGTTTATATGTATATATAATGATTGAAACATTACAAAAAAGACTTAACCTGACACACACACACACACACACAAAATCTTCAACTCTTGAAGGGGGTTGTTGCAACTGCTATTGCAACTGCTAAATAACATCTTTTAAAAACAGCAATTTGACCGAGTTTTCTTTTTTTTTTTTTTTTTTTTGGCATTTTTTTTAAGGAGTCTCCAACTTTTCTATTTATAATCGTCGTGCTTTTCCCTTATTCGAGTAAATCTTCCTTTCTGGTAAAATGAATGATTTGAAGAAGAGAGGAATAAAAAAAAATGGATATATGACAAATAATAGACAAACGAGAGAAGGAACATGGAGAACTTTCGTAAATTAAACTTCGCGTGAATAGCCCTAACACATACGTCTGAAACACGATCGGGCTGAAAATATCTCAGAGACATATCTGCGAAGGGGGCTTTACGATAGCAACCCACAACTAGAGATTCGAGTATAAATGCTTGTTCTATAGTCAATAGTAGCTCCCAAAAAAATGTATTTCTTTAGTTAATTACATATTGGGGAATACTCAATAAAACTCTCGATAAAATGGGTCTTTCTTACTTACATGATTTAATGAAATTCAGTTATTTGGGAAGCCAATGGATTTAAATCAACTACAGAAATTCAGTTATTTATAATAGTATTGTTACTTGTGTCATCTACAACAATAACAAATACCATTATCCAATATAAGGGGATCTTTTAGAATAGGATCATCAGAAACATCAACAATGTTGTGCTCATTACTAGCAATCAAACTATCTTAAACATTGGTGACGTCATTAGAGCCCATATTAACTCAAAATGTTATGAAATCTATATGAGCAGTATTAAAAACAACAATAACATGATGAATTTCTCCAATATCCTCACTCATATCATTATTAGTAGAATATATCTTAATCGAAACATCAATATTAAGGTCAGGTGCAATATCACTAATAAAATTATTAACAATATGAGTCGAAACGGTAAGAGGAACAAAACTAGAAACAAGAAAAGGAGGTCTACTCCAACTTCTATTAACTCATTAGCTATTCATATTATTATTCCAACCCCCAAATGTAGGTAAAACAGGAGGAGATTGATGATTTTTTGATATATGGCAAGTTCAGGAATCATGAATAATTGTGGAACAAGTCTCACAGGGATTTAGTTTTCACTCATAAAACACTGAAAAAATAAATTTATTCCCAGTCATAAAGAGAAATATAATCAGAGAGATGAGAGTTTATGTTAATTTGAATATTAACTCTATAAAAAGATAGACATGCACTTTTAGTTGTTAAAGAATCAACAGCTAAAGGAAATCTAATTTTACTAGCAATTTTAGAAATACCAAGTTCATTCCAACAACACAACTGTAAGCTAGGGAATTTAACCTAAATGACAACGATTTTAAAATCATCTTCAACTGCCCAAAAAAACAGAGATTATCTTTTAAAGATAAATGAGTTTCTATAGATGAACTATGAGTCACCCATTAAAACTCTTCCAAATCCTCTTCACAGTTAAATTTAAACAAAAATAAACTTTTTGTAAGAGATACAAATTCAATCACAGCTTTCAATTTCCATGTTCTATTAATCATTGGATGTAAATTTTCATAGAATGGTCATTTCTCAAGTGCATATCCAACTAAGGCCAAATTTTATTGTTTTGATCCTTCATCTTATCCCGTGAACAAGGAATATAAGAAAAATTAATATTAGATGAATTGTTAAGATGTGAAGAAACTAAACTTTGACAATTGAGAATTGAAATATGGCCAGGAGCCGACCGAGCAGAAGTAAAACTACGTGGAAGAATAATAAAATCCATCTTTAAAAGACGGGCAAAGAAGACTAATAAAATAATAAAAAAGAAATAAATAGAAAGAAAGAGATTTCCTAAGAGAGAGGGAAAACAAAAAGAAATGCAAAAACTATAGAGAGAAGCATTAATACTCTCTAGAGAAGCAGGAGACGTCAAAACTTCTCTCTGAATCATGCTATGAAGCTCTCTTCACGCAATGATTCTCAAAGAAAGAAAAGTTTTTTTAAGAGAAAGGTAAATCATAACAAAACACCCGAGGAAAACACAAATCGCTAGAGTAAAAAAAACCAAAGAATACCAAAATCGATTCGAAAAAGCAAACAAATCTTCTTCTCAAGAGAAATGGAAGAAAAATTGATTTCTCACGGAGAACCCTAACGATGCTCCAAAAATCACTAGATAATCGCTTCCGGAACCCCAGTGGCGCTCCTTCTCTCCTCTTTTACTCTTTAACTTAAACATTCACTACACTTTAATTTTTTATTTTGCCATCACTCTATTCAAACTTTAATTCCACAACTAATTCAACTCCTAACCATCCTTGCCATAGACCCAACCATCTTTCTACCTCAAAAGAAGAATTCTTTATCAATTTTAATAAAAAAAACTGATAAATATTAATATTAAAATCACTAAATTTAATTTGACATGAGAGGATAGATATTCTCTCTCTAAAATCTTAGACATGCCCAATAAAAATGGGCCGGCCCATGCATCCGGCCTGCCAACAAATTTATTTTCAGACTTCCCGCTCTTTCGGAACAAAGCACAGCAAAAACAAAACAAAAACCTGAACACCTTAAAAATGATTTCAGGAGCAAGACGGAAAACAATCCCTTAATTAAAAGGAAAAAAAGAAAGTGGAAATTACTCGCCGAGCGGGATGCATCGGTTTCAACTCGATTAGGGTACATAATACCTTCGCCGTTGAGGTGCCTGTAGGGTTTGGTTTCAGGAGATGAGTTCTCCTCAGGGCTCCAAGCTGCTGCCCCCAAATACTCCTTCATCAAAGGCACTCTCATTCTCCATCCTCTTTTCCTTCGATTCTGATCCGAAATTTTGACCTTCTTTTGGATTGCTGAGTTTTTTATGTTTTGTTACTCCCACAATTCTTTTTGTTTATGGTTCTGGATCTGACAATGCTGGTTAATTGTTACATTGTATTTGTGTTTGGAAAATAATAAATAAAGATCCTTTTTTTTTAAATGATTGAAGAATTTGTGATGGATTTGAGTATGATATGAGTTTTCAATCCTCTTTTTGTTGTTTTTGTTGTTTTTTTTTTCAATCGCAGGATTCTCCAACATCGAACTTTTTTAACAACTTGTCTCCAATAAACGTGATTAGCAGCAGGTTAAGTAGCCAAGTTTTTGATAGCGTTGATATTCCATCGCCTCAACCGGTCTTCGCAACACCACAAAATCGCTTGATAAATTCAAAACTGTGGAGAAGGTAACAACTTGTCGCCTCATGTTTTGTTAGAGGAATGAAATTGAATAATGTGGTAAACTTGTTTTGGTGTTTGTTTAGGTCTCAGACCCTGTTCTTTCCTGGTTGTGAGAAGACCTGCACGGGTGATGCAGACCTTGCTGCCACATCTTCGGAGTATCCTTGCATGCCCAGGCAATTTATTCCAGTTGCAGTTGCTCAATTAAGTAATGGTAGTGAGAAGAAGCTTAATAGTGGTCACCATCCTCAGGATGAAGTCTGCAGGAGTCATTCAAACGGTGTGGATGAATTTTTGTCTATTCCCAGTGAAGATTGTGAAAATAACTCTTGTTCGCCTGGTTTTTTCTTGGGAGAAACTGATGATTTGGTTCGTGATAAGGATACCATTCCTTTTAGCAGCAATGGGGATCAGTTGGCACGCCCCAATGAGGATTCTGCACAAGTTCCAGTGATGGCTTTTTGCATCGACAGGGATCAGATGGCATGCCCCAATGAGGATTCTGAACTAGTTCCAGTGATAAACTCTTCTGCCACTGTCAACAATTTTGTGGCCGAATACACCAAGCAATCAGAACTTGTTTGCATTCCTAATGTGGAACCCAATCAGGCCGCTCTTTCGCAATCATTTCAGACCACTTCTACCGTATATGAAGGGTCCAACAAGGAATTTCCTATCTCAAATGCTGAAGAGAGTTCCAACTTAAATGTTGGTGATCAAAATTCATCATGTCAACTTGAGAAGGGTTCTGCCAAGCAGAAGCCAAGTATTCAAATTGTGCCTGCTGCTTTTAAAAAGAATGAAAAGAAAGGAGGACTACTTGGCAGGAAGGTTAAAGCTAAGTCAAATTCCTATGTAGATTCAATTTCTAGTAGAGATGGTGATCCAATCACTGCTGATAGGAAACTATCAAATCATTCCCATGTTCCAAACACTATGAATTTTAGGAGTATGGGTCATGTGGTCGAATGCACTAGCACTTCCAGTACTTGTGTGCTTGGAATGCAGGATGTCGATTTGCATTCTGTAGGTACAGAATATTTGGGTAAATTGGGCGGTGTTTATGACGCAAAATGTGAAATTCCAAGAAACACTCAGTTACACACTAATCATCTTGGTATATCAAGTCAGATTAGAGATGCATCCGGCAAGAACCAGAGAAACTATGATCAGGAGGTACAAATTATGTGTTAAGCTGCCCATATGTTTTCAATATAAACTGGCATGAATTTTCTTGGTTCCGTGCCATCAGTTCATATTAATTAATCAATGAAATTTTCAAAATTTAAGTGATGCTGCAAATGATATTGACCCTTTCAATGCTTATTGTTCTTATTTCTTTACATTACAACTGCAATTCATTTTCTTCATGTTCCACGGTCTTAATTTTCAGTGATATGGGTTTATTTGTTATGGGATATATGTGCTGCCATATTTCTTGATATATTTCATAGAAGAATGCACATACTTGAAATTATGACTTCAACATAGTTTTTAAGAACATAAACTTGCACTTTTTCTGGCTTTTGTCTGAAATCGCAAGTAATTTGGCTCATTATTCCTGCAACCAGTTAGTTTCTTTTCCATGCTTGGTTTGCTGTTCAGCAAAAGGTTACAACATCTACCTAGGTTATTAATCGACGAGCAATATTTTAGTTTATGAGATATTTTATCATATAACTAAATCACGCCTGCTTTTTCCATGATTGGTAGTAATGTCACCATTGGATTAAAAAGAGATTCCAACTGCAGTGCTTGGTTTAAATGGTACAATCATTTATGCCCATATAATTCTCTTGTTTGGACAAAGAACTTATTTTGAATTTTCGTTTAGTTTTTATGCTTCATCTTTGCTGATGGATAGGTCTCACTTGTCTCAGTTTTGCTTTCTACCTAACTAGAAAAAGAACAATCTGATATTATAATTGGGATTCACGCAAGAAGCGTGGAATGATTTTATAGTTATTATACTTGTGTTAAACTTGGTGACTTCACAAGGATCACAAATATATTAAACACTTATAGTAATTTATTTGTTTACGTGACAGTAATTTTACTTAATTCCATACTATACAACACATCACAGCATTATCAAATGGATACTTGGCATAAAACCCATCGACTTGCACATCATATGAAATCATTTGCTAAATGTATCTTTAGCTTAGGATAGATAATAAGCGTGGATAAGTATTGGCATACATTTTGAGTTGCTTTCCCTTGTCCTTTTTCTATGATGTTAGTTGACCTTCAGTTCTCGAGTTCATGCATGTTATTACCGTGTTTCTGAGTTGAAACTTCTTTTTAATTTCCCTTTCAACCATATATTCTCCTGAAATGCATTTTGTTCTTGCAGACTGGATTAACCAAAGAGTACTGATGCTTATGCCTATCTTCATGCTCATATTTTATCTTTTTCACATGTTTATTGTGCATAATAAAAATACAAAATGTAAATCTACTTTTCTTTGATCATGTTTGAGGCCTTGCTTTTTCTTTTGTTATCGTTTTAGAATTCATAACACCGTCAAGTAGTAAATGTTGAAGCAGCTGTTCCATAAATCCAGTTAAATGAATCTAGCTAAACCAAAACTTTATATGTTGTTGTTTGTATTTGTTGCTTGAATCAGGCTGTCACTCTCAATCTTAGTGAATGTTTTATCCTAGTAAAAATGGTATCAAACCACATGTATGCCTTAAAAATGGGTTGCATTATGCAAAATAGATAATAATATTTAAGGCTTTATCCATTAAGAGGCTTTATCCTAGCAGAAATAATATCAGAAATAATAAAAACTTGAGGAAAAGACATGAAATAGTTGCAAGATGATGGATTTACTGGATTTTGAGTAGTTTCAATACTTGGCTTCTAGTTTCATAATTGACTTTTCTTTTAAATCATGATTTTAGGTTTTGATGGTCCTTTACATTATTTTGTTGAGTACAGGGGTTTCTTTGCAGATTTATAGACGAATGGTTTTTTTTTACTTGGATTCATTTTGTCAAAGCTTTAGCTGTTTTTGTTCAAGTGACTTCATGTGGGTTGAGGCTCCAGTTGCAGTGCTAATTTCATAGTCATTGTTCTCATTATATTTGTGCATTTCACTATGGACAATTGGGATAGTCTGTACAACTATTGACAAAGCCACTCCCAATTTGGTGGGCTCAATGCCTCAGTTCTTAACTTCCAATGCAGAATGAAATGTTGGGATGGGGTAATTGCACCATACAATTACCAGATATTCGGAGAGAATGCATGCTCAATTATATGGTTATAGGGAGATTGCGAGTTGCAATCTTGTAATCTCATGGAGAGTCGATATAAATAAAAAATGTTTTTCATGAGGACTTTTAATGCTGTCGCTCAGAAGCAAGAAATCATTTAAATCCCATTCCTTCTTTTTTGTGCATCATGAAAAACCACATATTTAATTGTAACTTGCTATATCACGTTGTTTTGAAATTTTTTATCGTTTAGCACATTTTAATTTTTTAATTTGCTTTCTATTTACTGTGGTAAAATTTAGGATATGACCCAGCATAGTCGTGGCATGTATAAACGTCTTCAGTTCGAGGATTTTGAAAAGCAGGAACAGAGTATTGCATACGCTGGAAACTGTAAAAACTTAAAAAGTCCTCGTTTCATGCCAGTGACACCAATGATATCTTCTAATATGGGAAGTTCACATGGTTCTACTACAAATACAATTGGAATGTCTAGCATAATTCAGTCGATTCAGTCCTTATCAGGAAATATTTCCTGCAACTATTTGGTTAAGACTGATGTTTCTGAGCAAAGCAAGGGAAGATTCACTGCACCGGTTCCTAGATCGTCTGGTATTGGCTTGCACTTAAATACCATTGGCATGAATGGGGAGATGAATGCCCACATAGATATGAAGATGCCATTGGAGGGTTTAGGTGACAGTGGGAAAACCTTTTTTGACAGTGGTTGTGAAGTACCGTCACAGGAATCGAAGGATATGATGGTCTTAAGAAATGGAGCTAGAGAAGTTTCACTCCAATTACTATCTGATTCTGATGATTCCTCATTTATTTCAATGGGTGAATGCAATAACGAGAAGCATAATAAACCACTAGATTTTGCTCCAGATTACCATTCACCACTAGATGTAGAACCTTTGGATACGTGCATGCAACCGGAATTTAGTGCTCAGCACATAACTCCGTGCAGTAGAAAAGGATTGCCGGGTGTAGAAACCAACAAGTCAGAGGATTCAGCACAAACTAGCCTTGGAAAGAAGAGGCAAGTATGCATTCTATTAACTTTGTTTTACTGCCTTCCATTCTCGCTCGTTTTTTTAATTCTTACTTTTCAAATTTAACAGGAAGAAGAATCCAGAGTTTGAGGGACAAAAACGATGCAATTGCAAGAGGTCCAAATGCCTGAAACTGTAAGGTTCTTCTGGATTTGTGCTGAATAAGATTTTATTCTGGCAGTCAATTTCATTCTTTATTTTATGTTCCTATTTTTCAGCTATTGTGATTGCTTTGCTGCTGGCATGTTTTGCAATAAAAGCTGTGCTTGCCATGGGTGTTCTAATAATTCTGAAAATGAAGAAATGGTCAGTTCAACAAGGCAGCTGATAGAAGCTCGCAATCCACTTGCATTTGCTCCTAAAGTTGTGCATGCTAATGGTGATCTAAAAGAGAGTGCAGTAAGAGTTTTGACATATTTTTCAAATTTATTTCTTTTTGTTTCACGAGGATAAAAAATAACTATCATGCTCTAGGATAATAAGCACATCACCCCTCCTTCCGCAAGGCATAAAAGAGGGTGCAATTGCAAGAAGTCCAAGTGCTTGAAGAAATACTGTGAATGCTATCAGGTGTGTTTCTATTGCACCACTCTCTTATTCATTTATTTTCGCGTTTCATTTTTCATTATTCTTACTTTTTTCTTGACCCGCTTTTTGCGAAGGCTGGTGTTGGGTGTTCCTTGGGATGCCGGTGTGAAGGTTGCAAGAATGTTTATGGGACGAAAGAAGGTATGCTTGAAAC
Organism: Papilionanthe hookeriana x Papilionanthe teres; assembly: GCA_022702705.1. Classification (NCBI taxonomy): domain Eukaryota; kingdom Viridiplantae; phylum Streptophyta; class Magnoliopsida; order Asparagales; family Orchidaceae; genus Papilionanthe; species Papilionanthe hookeriana x Papilionanthe teres. The sequence goes on from CM040423.1 coordinate 28,549,258, forward strand.
TAGCTTTGGTATTACCTTGATATTTTGTTGGCTTTGCTAATTGTAGAATGCTAGCTAAAAGGAACCTAATGAATTGAGGCCTTTAAGTTGTTAACCAAACTTATTTTAGTTTTATTATACTTTTGGATTAGTTTTCATTAGTAGCAGGACGGTAGAACATTAGTAATTAATTGAGTCATTTTCTAAACAGTTTTGTTGTCCTTAGCATGCTGCATAAAGCCTGTTGTTTTAGGTCCCTTTTTGGTGGATGCTTGTATGTAACCCTTCTAAATTTCCTTTCACAGACAACTTATTTTTAAATCAAGTTCATCACTTTAAGATAATGCTAAAAATGAAAATAAGAAACAACGAGAAGGGTAAGATTTGGAAAGAGCAGTATGAACATAACAAAAGGGATGTTTGGGACATCCATATGGTGGTGGCCTTCATAGGATGAATAGAATACGAAAGCCTATAGGCGATCAAACTACCTCGCAGCTTCTAAATCCCAAATAAAACCTATTATTATTTCTCACTTATAACTAGAAATCTAATTTTTTTTATTTTGTCACGATTCGTTCTGGGAGTTCAGAATTACCAGATTGAAATTGTCGGTTGGATGGAAGAAAACTATCTAACCATTCAATTTCATAATAAAATAAAATCTAGACCAGAAAAGAGTCATTCAATTTCATAAAGCTTATACTTACAACAGTATATTCGTATTTTGATATATACATCTAACAGAAAATAAAATTGAACCATAACACTTATCAATTTGGACTCTTCGATGCATATATACATTCTCTGAGGTCCATCCAGTTTACAATTGATTTTCTTGTAAAATATTAGTAACTATAGGTTTGAGTTAAAACTGCTAAATGGGCAGCAAATATTTCACATTTTAAAATATTTTATAAAAAATAGTAAATAGTAAAAAACTGTGCGCAGTAAAAGAAAACAGTAAACAAAATAATTTCATTTATTTTCATTTATTTCTGCTACATTTTTTATTATTGAGAGTCACCATCTAAATACATATTTAAAGAAATATATGTTTAATCATTTCTAATCCACCACAAAGGCAGATAAACATTTTCATTTTTATTTTCGTGCACACGTGCATTGCATTCTCTTACCAGTACTATCTAGGAGTGACTCTCATATGCATGTATATACCATAATTTATATTTATTGTTGCATTTAACATTAAAAGAAAAGCATAGAATTTTTTAATTTTGAAAGAAACTCTCAAAGACATCAAATGCACGTATAAATAAGTAAAATTTATTGTAAAATAAAAACATATTACTCTCCTATATGATAAGTCAAATTGTCCTTTTCCTTAATCCAAATCTAATCTTTCGGCTTACTCACCTATAAGAAGGATTTAATTTCTATCACTTATTTCATTTCATTTAAAATTTTCGCATCCTAGATAATTTAATATAAATATTCAAAGTATCTTTATCCCTACGAAATCTCCAATTTATTAATTATAACAACATTCCGATAATATTACTACATGTAATAACAATTATTAAATCAATTTTATGTTAAAGCTTGTAAAAATTTTCATTTGGGCAAACTTAAATTTAATAATAATTTAATTTAATTATAAATTAAATTTAAATTTAGAATTCTTTATTCCATTTTAAACTTCCTTAATTAAGAAAATAACAGTTAAGTATTGCAATCAAACACTATATCTGAATTTTCTCTCCTTCATCTTCCTTAGCTTCCTCATAAGAAATCCCTACAATTTTAAAAATCAAACATTAGAATTTTCTAAAAATTAATTGGAATTACATTTCGTAATTAATTTAAATCAATTTCGATTAATAACTTAAATAATTTAATATTTTACTTTATAAGCCTTCTGCTTACAAAGCTCAGTCGAGCTCCCTGCAAGCCGCACGCTATGGAGAAATTCGCTGCTTCTCTTCTGTTTTTCACCGAAGAGCTAGGGGTCGAATGCCTTTGATCGGAGCATTCGCGGTTCGATCAAGCTTTTGCGAACCGATCGGCGATGCAAAATGAAGCTTTATTCGAATCTTTGGAGCTGCACGAGTCCCTCTTCCTCCTTCCTTTCAGTGACTGCTCGCAACACTTGACAAAGTCGCTCGAGCTCTGTTACATTCGATCGTGAGTGGAGGGAAACGCCGCTCGTCTTCTCCTCCACTGCTTCTTCTTCTCTCTGTCTCTCTCACGGCTTACTCTGGCTTGCTCTCGTTCTCTCTGTCCCTCTCGACTCTGTTGAGTTCGAATGAGAGGGGATGAGGAAAAAGCGTTTCATTCGAACGACCTATGAAACGACAGCGGTCGTAACAAATAAATTAAATTCATTTTCATTTTTTTATAATTATTTAAAATTTATAAAATAAAGATTATTATTATAAAATTCACTTCTTTTAAAAAATTCATCCTCGAAATTTAATGTATAAAAATATAATTCATACCTTAATTGAACATGTGTGGATATATTTCTCTCATTTCTGATTCCTTTTCTCATTTGGCATATTTTTCAGTTCCATGCTTCCATAATACACAAAAGGAATCTCTCTACTTTTAAGTTGCTTCATATCATGATCTTTGATTCTTTCTTGCTCATTTACGTCTATGGGGACCGTGACAAGCTTATCAGCCTCATTAGCAATATACTTCCACAGTAAGGAGATATGAAACACATTATATTACATATATGCTAATAATGCAAGCCGGTAAGCCACTTTCCCAATCTTCTCTACATTTTCATACGGACTATCGTACCATGGACTCAACTTTTCAAGCTTTTCGAATCGCTTAACACATTTATCAGACCCCCACTTCAAATTCTAATGGTCAGTGTTTAATATCATAATACTTTTTTTGTCTATCTTGGACAACTCTCAGTCAATCACAAATCTGTCAGATTTTTTTAGTTGTTTTGTCAATTAAATCAGCAACAGCTTATTTCCTTTCGCCAGCTTCTGCTCAACAAAGAGCTGTCATGTATTTCCTTCCATAAAAGACTTCATAGGGAGCCATGCTAATATTGATCTGGAAGCTGTTATTATAGGCAAATTCTAGATATATGCATTTTTCAACTATTACTAAAATCAATTACACAAAATCGAACCAAATCTTTCAATATTTGGATCGTTTTCTCAGACTGACATTTTTTTTGGAAATGAAAGGTTGTACTGAATGTCGGTTGAGTACCCAAAACTTCTTGAACTTTCCTCTATAGTCTGGATGTGAATATACTATCTCAATTTGAAACAATAGATTTCGGGACTCCATGCAGTCTCACAATTTCATCGACATAAATTATGGCGAATTTGACTACAAAATCTATCTTTTTGATAGGCAAGAAATGTGTAGACTTGGCCAAACAATGAATAATCATCCATACAAAATCAAGACCCTGTTTTGATCTCACTAAACTCGTCATAAAGTCTATAGCAATATCTTCTCATTTCCATTCTAGCATAGGTAGCAGTTGCAACAACCAACTAGGCTTCTGATGCCCAGCCTTAATCTTCTGTCAAGTATGACACTTTGTCACTTGCTTTGCTACCGTTCTTCAACCCTGGCCACCAAAATAAATCTTTATGCTCTTAATACATCTTGTTGCTTCCTGGATGTATCATGTATTATGAATATTGTATCATACAAGATTTTTTTTATGCAGATAATTCACATCAAGAATGCAAATTCTTTTCTTATATCTCAATAGTTTTTCTTCATCGATTTTATATTTCTTCAATTGACCCGCATTTACCTTGTCTAATATTTTTTGAAACTCTGCATGTGATAATGCATCTCGTATTCTATCCTTCAAAGTTGACTAAATCAACATTTGATTCAGTAAGGCAAAACATTCATCATTTGGTGTCACTACTGATAGCCGTAAACGCTCCAAATCTTTAATTTTTTTTTTCTTGCTATGTAATTAGTCAGCCAGCATTGCCACCTGCCTTCATACTTAGCGCGTTTACCATAACATTTACTTTTCCTGTGTGATTTTGTATATCGAAATCATAATCTTTGATAAACTCAAACCATCTCCTTTGCCTTAAATTCAGCTCTTGCGTAAAAATATTCTTCAAGCAATGGTGATTAGTGAACACTTCACAACTGTTACCGTACAGATAATGCCTCCATGTTTTCAACACAAATACAACTGCTGCAAGCTTTAGAGATCATGTGTCAGATAATTCTTTCTGTGAGTTTTCAGTTGTGGCATAAGCAATTACTTTCTCCTAGTTCAGAACCATATAATCATGTCCTTTTAAATCTATATCACTATAGAGTTGGAAACCTTTTGTCCCTAAGGGGATAATTAATGCTGGAGCTGTCATCAAACACATTTCTAACTTATGGAAAGCTTCTTCATAGCGATCTGTCCACTCAAATTTCACTGTTTTCTGAATCATCCTGGACATGAGCATTGTGATTTGAGAGAACCCCTCAACGAATCTCCTGTAATAACCCGCCAAACTTAAGAAACTCCAAACTTCTGCAACAGTGGTTGGTTTGGGCCAATCAGCTATCGTTTTAACCTTGTTCGGGTCCATTGTGATACCTTCACTGCTAATAATATTCTTTGAGAATATTATGTTCCTCATCCAAAAATCACCCTTTGACAATTTGACATATAATTGGTTTTCCTTTAGCATTTGTAGAACTGTGCGAAGATGATTTATATGATAAGCTTCATCATTGGAATAGAGTAGAATTTCGTCGATGAAGACTATCACAAATTTATCAAGAAATAGTTTAAAGATTTTGTTCATAAGATCCATAAAGACTGCAGGTGCATTTGACAAACCAAAAGACATTACCACCGACTCATAATGCCCGTGTCTGATGTTGAAAGCTATCTTTATTATATCATCTTTAATTCTCAATTAATGATAACTTGAACACAGTCCCCTTTAACTGATCAAAGAGATCATTAATCCTTGGCTATTTGTTCTTGATTGTGAACTTGTTTAACTCTCGATAATCAATGCATAACCTTAAGCTCCCATCTCTCTTTTTAACAAATAAACGTTGGTGCTCCCCTAGGGGAAGTGCTTGGCCTGATAAATCCTTTCTCCAATAAGTCTTGCAGCTAGCTCTTTATTTCTTGCAGCTCCTTAATTGCCATCCTATAAGGTGTTTCTCCCACCAGTTCTGCATATGGTATTAAATCAATAGTGAAATCTATCTCTCTTATTGGGGACAAGTCTGACAAATCATCTAAGAAGGCTTCTGTATACTCTTTTACGACCGATATACATTCAAACATTCTTAGTTCTTTCACAATATCAATTACTTGAGCTAAGAAGCCTACAATTTGCATTCCTTTAAACTAGATATCATTATAGACTCTTATGTATCCCATAAATTTGGATTCTTTTTCCCCAATGATATTGAATTTGATATCTTTTTAGAGCGATCAATAATTGTGAAGTGACTAGATAGCCAATCTATCCCAAGGATCACTTCAAATTCGGTTAATGTCAACACTTCCAAATTCACCTTGAAGTTTTTATCACAGATGATCAGATGCACACAACTTCTATCAGCCATTATACAAGATCTATTAAGCAAAAGAATTGATTAGACAGACATCCTATATGATTCAAATCCTTAGGATTTCACATGCTCTATTGAGATAAATGAATGTGATGCCTCAGTATCAAATAAAATTTCGCCCGATTTGTTTTGGATAGATATAAAACCTATAATAAGGAGAATATAAAATTCTCGAAATAAATAAAATTTTTTTAAGGCAAATCTATTTAAATAAAAAAAATACCTGTATCAAAACATAGTTGATAAAATGTCACAAGCTTGCCCCCGGGGCTCGGAATTAATCAAAACGGGTATATATGGTTGGACGATAAGAATTAAAATTTCATTATTTATTTTTTATAACTAATTATTAATAAATTAGTGTCACTAATCAAATTAAAGCTGTATAATTAGATTTATCTAATTACTGGTTGTTCCTGTCTTTTATAAATATTTTCTCTTCTATTATTATCTTTTAATCAATTAAATTAACCCGAGAAATTAGTTTAAAATAATAATGAGTTAAACAAAGCAGTGAATATTCATACTCCCAAACTATAGTAATACAAGAGAAAATAACACCATACGCATGTTAGTTAATTTTTTAATAAATCAATATAAATATTTGTTATTTTAAGACTATGATATTTGATATGCCTCCAACAAATCTTCATCATCCGACACGAATCTCGAGGCATGACACAGATCTCAAAACAATCTTTTCATCAAGAAAATTTTAAACTTCAATTAGGAGTCATCTAGAGTTTCGATTTCAACAAACTTAATAGGCAAACTGACCGGCTCAATGAGACGAACTTGAGATGCTAAAATTGATATAATCCAAGTCATCAAACTCAGATGAAGCCTTTAAATCATTTTAGAAAGCTTTTCGAGCATATTTTGAAGGTCGAACATATGTACAATCCGATGAGCGTACAGTTTAATTGAACCTCTCGATAAGACGAATCCAACAAGCTCAAGATCATTCAATCTTGACATCGATAAAGTACTCAAATGTCCATCAAACACCGTATGATCAATGAAAGTTCTCTGGATCGTCTGATTAATCATATTTCTATATTAATTACACATAGAACTCTATAAGTAAAGCCCCATCGTCTCATCTGGGGATGGAGAGCTTGGAGCCTAAAGAAGAGTTTGAAGCCTAAAGAAGAGCTTGAAGCTTAGAGGAGCAGAAGTCCAACATCACTCCTACCATCATCGACCAACGCCGACCATCTCTCGTCGGTTGTCGTCGATCACCATCGGCCCCCATCCACTTCTTACAACAAATTCATTAGTGTATTGATGTTGTAACTTCGAAGAGTGTTAAACTCTTTCTCGTTTGTGGAATGAGGGACTGTAAATGTATATCCAGTTTATAATGGATTTCTTTAGTTGGGCTAGGCACCGTGGTTTTTTCCCTTTCTGGGTTTTCACGTGAAATCTTTTGGTATCTCTTTCGTTTGTTTTCTTTATCTGAGTGTGTTGAATTCTCGTGCAACACTAATATGATAATTCATTATTCTATCACCATGAATTTTCTAGCATGCTTCATCTTAGCGCCGTTTGTGAGAAATAGAGTATTCTCATCACTAAAATATTTGTAAGAATGTTGTATGATCATCATACGCAACACTCGCAACAATAGAGCATCCCGCTTCAACAACCATCATTTCAGAAGATCGTCACGGAGCCAAGGTCATCAGACCTCCGCATCATCCTACTCTAGAAGGCCTTTCCCCACGGACGAAGGTGTCGTAGGTCATTTTTTGGAAGACTGAGTACGTAGGATGGAGGAGTCTTAACACTAGATCCTTCATCTCCTATGTTGGGAGCAATGACCAAATCCCAATGGAACTTACTTACACCCAGTTCAATACTGAACAGGAAATACCCCACTCACCAGATTCTCTCATAATGATGAAACTATTTCCCTGCCAAGACGGGACACCGATCTTCTTGACATTACAAATTTCACTCATTCATCTCATGCAACTTACCTGATACCACACCGCTTTACTGTCGCTTCTGTTGATATTATTTGAGATGAGCTACGACACCTGATTCGGGAAGACTTCCCAACGAATAAAAGGGATCGCTTTCCTGCTCGCCTCAACTTCCAAAAATCCTCTCCTTTGGCAGAAATGGTTCTCCGTCACCTTGTCTCAGCGGGTTTTTAACTCCCGAACATCGATGTCTATGAAGGTGTAACTGATCCATACACTTCGACCACTATCGAACCATCATGCACATTCATCGTGCTTCCGATGCGCTTTTATGTCAAGTGTTCCCGACGGCTCTCAAGGGTCAAGTTCACACATTGTTCTACTCTCTCCTGGGAGGCACCATCAACACTTTCAACGAGGTAAATTTCTGACAAGTTTTCATAGATATATATATATATATATATATATATATATATATATATATATATATATATATATATATATATATATATAAATGTATTATATGAATAAATTAAAACATAAATATGAGAATTTGAAAGGTTTGAATATAACTCATGCATATGAAACTATTAAATTCCAAACGTTGAGAATTTGAAAAGGTTGTATATAATTTACGTATAAGAAAACATTAAATTTCAGACTTTGAGAATTTGAAAAGTTTATATATAATTCACATTTATCGACTTGTTTTTTTTTTATTTGGAATGAGAAAGATGGAATGCCAAGAGACAGAAGGCCATGAGCTGGAATGTGAAATAACTAGAGAATTAATGTTGATTTTAATTAATTTTTTAATTACTTTTGTCATCATTATGAGAGATTTTTGAGCCTATAAATAGTCAAACCAGATAAGGATGGAGGTGGAGTTCTCGACCTGCTTAGCAGATAATCCGGGATTTTCCAAAAAAAGAAAATGGGATCCTCTTTCATGTTGCATCACAAAAGAAAGTCTTCCTCATCTTACATAACAGGCGATCAACGGGATTTTATTTTTATGTTGCGGTAAAGAAGAAAGTCTTTCCCGTCTTGCATAGCAGGAGACCAACGAGATATTCTTTCTTAAAGAAGGTGCAGAGGAAAGTCGTCCCCGACCTGTGCAGCTGACGATCAACGAGATCTTTCAATTTGCTGTGAAGGAAGTTATTCTCGTCCCTGCCCAACATGTGACTCGGGATCTTCTTGCTTGTTGCTGCTGCACATTCCGGTGAAAGTGAAGAAATGCTGGAGTTTTCTTGCCACAGTTTGAGGGAGAGCATTTCATGCTTATGTGAAGACGATATTTAGTGACTCTCTGAAGATCAGCAGAAATACTAAATTTCCAAGAGGTGATGCCGACTCTACTCAAAGATGAGCAAATTTGTTGTAGCCCTTGTACAAGTATTTATAGCCTTCTAATTGCATGATGCGGCATTTGTACACGGTAATGATGTGTCTGTCTGTATATTTTTGATGTTGCTTCTGAGGTTGTTATGACTTGTCAATCATGCAAAATTCTATGACTAAAATAACAGTGATAGAAATTGAAGAAAAAGATTTGCTTGAAGCTAGGTTTGCAAATGAACTGAGCTAAGCTGAGCAGGTGCTTGTTCAAGCTCAAATTCTTTTATTAAGAGCTTGTTCGAAGTCGATTCAAGTTTTAAGACTATATTCAAACTTGAGATAGTTTATAATTACGTTATTCGAGTTCGGCTTGAGCTTGATTCGAGCTCGTCTCGAGCTCAATAATTGAGCCTTATTGACGAGTGTCTTGTTTAACAAAATAAAAAGTTATAATTGAGCCTTAATCTTGAGCTTTAATCAAGCAATTTGTTGAGAAAAGATAAACTAGCCATAACAAACAATGCTTGTTGAGCCTAAAAATAAGCATTTAAAGCTAGGGTTGCAAATGAAATTAGTTGAGCTGAGTAGGTGGTCCTTCTCCAAGCTCGAGCTCATATTTAAGAGTTTGTTCAAGCTTAGTTTGAGCCCGATTCAAGCTTTTAAGACTACGCTCAATATCAAGATATGTTGGGAGAAACTACTCTAAAAGAATCTCCTTCTAAAAATAAGATCACAAGATTCGAGAAAACCAGAACAATAAATTTAAGCACATAAGGAAAATCAAAACAACTAGAAAAACATACGAGAATTTACATGGAAAAGCCCGAGAATGACAAAAACCACGGAACCACACCACCGCAAATTCATTATGAAAGTCAGATCGTTTTACTAAGGACTCACATAAGTTTCTTCTCCACACTCACACGAAGAAACTTATAAGATTCTCTACAGTCTTCCTTCTCCGATCCGACACGAAACACATGCCGAGATCCCATAAATTCTCCTCTCCTACTATTTCCTCCATCAGGAATTTGTTCAAGAACACCAAGGAAGACCTACACCCAGCCCATCATTATGCCACTTGAAATTGATTTAAAAATCCAGAATGTGGTCTCGGAGCTTAAGCGCCAAGCTCTTGGGATCACTCCCAAGGCCGGTGCTTAAGTGCTGGTTCCCTTGCTGTGCCAAAAATATGGCCATTGAGTGCCTAAAGGTGGCGCAAAGGTACCCCCATCTCTGTCAGTGCCCAAAGATGGGTGCTTAGGCGCCAATACTTGGTGTTTAGGTGTCGAGATCTTGGGGTGATTTGGCTCTTTATACACAACAAGCTCATTTTTAAATGCCTCAGCTCGAGCTTGATTTATATAGGGATTATTGAGTTTATCAATGAACCACTTTACCAAAATAAATAAGTCATAATTGAGCCTTAATCGAGTTTTAGTAAAGCCTCACTCGAGCTTTATATGAATAATTTGTGGAAAAAAATAAACAAGCCTTTCATTTTTTACATTTATAATCGATCAACTAGTAAGTCTGATCAAATTATTATTTATTGAAAATTTTTACGTGAAAATCTAGACACTCTTTCGAATTTTTAGCTCATTTAAATACTCGTTCACTTTTCAAAATCAAATCAAGTATAAATCAAGTTCAAACATTGAATAATTTAAACAAGTCAAGCTTGCACAATATATGAAAGCTCGACACAAGCTCAAGTCAAACATAAGCAACTTTTTATTATATCATGCTAAGTCTAAACTATGATATACTTGACTCCGCTCAGCTCGATTACAACCCTAATTAGAATGGAGAATGAGAGTTTATGAAGCTAACCTCTAAGATTTTGGATAAAATTTAACATGATGATTCTACAAGATTAATTATAATAAAAATTGTTTTCCCTGTTGAATTATTTTTTATCTTTATTTTACCTTTATTTACATTAAGTGAGGGTTGGAAATAATCAAGATACTTGAAAATGAATTGCTTGGTAAATGGAAGATCAATACAAAACCCTGGGAATATCCATGATCTTGTATTCAACAGTTACAACAAATTACTTTCGAAATTACATTCTATTTAGACTGAAGAACTAAATATTGATTAGATGTCAAAATTATATATATATATATATATATATATATATAATCTTGATATGCCTGTTACTCACACTCAAGGAATAAAACGTAAAGAGAGAGAGAGAGAGAAAGACAGAGGGAGGAGTGACAATAATACATCATGCCTTATCATGAAATGATTTCCTATTTATAAGGGATAATGTACAATATAATGATGTTAAATCTTTGCCTTTACTTTATTGTGATCCGCACTAGGGTATTTCTGTTATTTTACATATATGAGATTATCGTCCGATCGCTAAATTGGCTTCGAGTCGGCAGGAGCAGCTCGGTTGGCTGAACTTGATTGGCATTGTCAGTCGAACCTGGTCAACAGGGATAAGCTCGGTCAGTTGAGCCCTTTCGGTGTGGGCCTCCTTAAAAATAACTGGTGAGAGGCCTCCGAACGCTTCTGAGATGATTGGAGATACTAAAGAATCAAATCATCTCTCTGATTGATTCTTTGGAAGGTAAGCTGTTGCGTCGAATCAGCTTTCCCATAATGTTTAGCTCGGATGCCTCTTTTTCTTCTTTTTGATCGAATGGTTTGGACTCGGATCATTTGGTTGTCTTATTGTTCTCATTGTAGCTCGTTTGACTTTGGCCTTGTTGGATTTGACTCGGACAACTTCAATCAGTTAGACAAGTGGGCCTCATAATTTCTGTCGGTTGGCGCTCCTTCATCGCAATCTTCCTTTGTACTATTAGATATTTTCATGATCTGCACTGACACATTTTTTGTATGTACATATTTTAATTGCTCGATTTTCTTCTTCTTTCTTCTCTTCGCCTCTGCACTGAAGTTGCTCACCTTCTCTTACGATCTTCACTTTAGTTTCTTAGTTCTCGATTCACTTGAATGGGGACATGACTTATGTCGTAACTGAAGGGTTGAAGGGATGTGTAATCTAATTGCCTTTTCGAATTATTATTATTATTATTATTATTATTATTATTTTATTTCAGTTATTACATTTTATGGGTAGCTTCGCTGGTCTCGAGACTCTCTTTCCATTGATTGTTTGGCTTGAAAGGCACCTGTCGGATGCTTTCGAACGCTCGGATGTAACAAGTGAGATACTACTCGAGATCGCCTCGTTGAGTGATTGCCTTCCCATCGATCGTAAAGTTCACAGCTACATGATAAGTTAAGGTGAGGACCTTGAAAGAATTGAGCAGGAGACGACTAAAGATGTCATTGTTTGTGGGTGACAAGTTGATCATCAGAAAGTCCGCCATATTGTTGAGCTGCATGTTTTTTCCCCCCAAGTGTCCGACAGAGCGATGATTATCAACGCTTCCTTTCTCTTGTAAGAGAAACCATAGAGCGGTTTAGTCACAACTGTCAATTGATCGTTGTCGAGGCCATCTTATCAAACACTGACTTGAATGGGATGCTCATAGAGGTGCTAGTGTCAATGAGGGTGCTACTGATCCGGTAGTTGCCGATCAACGCAGTGACGATGATGGCGTTGTTGTAAGTGTTAACCTTAGGGGCAAATTCTCTGTCAACCTCTTCTGCTGTTGGGCGCTGACCCTTCCTCTCGGGTGTGTAGATCTCTTCCCTGGGACAACGCGTCTTGGATGACATCTAACATTTGATCTTTAAACTCCTGGATCTGCTGGGCTACAAACTCTAGTGCACTCCATGTTGTTGGTATATCTGTTGTGTATTTCTTATTGTTTTTTATATGATCCGTGCTCATTGTACCTTTTAGGATGTTGAATTCTCATTTGTCCATGAATCACACACAAAATAGAGCATAAGTAGAGAGAGACAGAGAGGAGTGAATAATAATGAATAATAATATGTCGTGTCTTATTCGTGAAATGATCTCCTTATTTATATAGGAGATGGTACAATATGATGATTTTATATTACTGCCCCTACTTTAATAGGGTCCGTATTAGGGTATTTCTGATATTTTTCATGTATGAGTTCATCGTTCGGTTGCTTTCTTGCTCGACCAGCAAAGCTAAGTCTGCTTCAGGTTGGCAGGATTGACTCCGCCGGCTGTGCTTGGTCAGTGTTGTAAGTTGGACCAGGTCAACAACATTAGCTCGATCGGTTGAGCCTGATCAGTGTGGGTCAATCTCTGATGATTTGTGAGAGACCTTTGGGCGCTCCTAAGATGATTAGAGATACCGAGCAACCATATCATCCCTCAGATTGATTTTTATGGAGGGCAGGTTGTTGAGTTGGATCAACTTTCTTATAACGGTTGACTTAGATGCATTTTTGTCTTATTTTTGATTGAATAGTTCAGGCTCGGATTATTTGGTTCTTTTTGTCCTCCTCGTGGCTCGGTTGTCTTTGGTTTTGTTGACTTTGGCCCGAACAGCTTCACTCGGTCAGACAAGTAGGCTTCACGGCCTTACGTCGGTTGGCCCATCTTTTGTCGTATTCTTTTCTTCTGGACTGTTAGACATCCTCAGGATCCGTGCCGGCATTTGTTTTATGTGTGTGTTATGTGTGTGTGTGTGGTAACTTGTTTATTTTTTATTTTTTATTTTTTATTTTTTATTTGCCGTGTTGCTTATTGACGTTGGTAAAAGTCTTGTGTGCAGCATATGGTGATATCTCAGAGATAGTTGTGGAGCATCAAAAGCCCGAGGATGTCCTTAACGGGGAGTCATCCGTGGAGGCATTGGAGACTGTGGATGCTCCCAACAAAATATCTGATACTGAGCAAATCAACACGCGCACCCTTCCAGTACATTCGGTGCAAGGCACAAAGTAGGTTCTTTTCATATGTTTATTTCAAGCCTCTTACAAGTTCCTTACTCAACTATTATCCCAAAACTTATATGGTGTCATGTTTAACAGTGATAGTGTAAATGGTGTTGCTAGATTACGGCTTCCAGCATCAGAGTCTAATTTTGCTGCATTGTCATCTTTAGAGTCGCCAACTTCTGCAATAAACCACACAGGGAAATGTGCACACGGAGAAAAGAGTGATCAAACTTTATCTATTGTCCCATACAACCAGCAGTTTGATTCTAGTCCCGGTTTGAGTGTTGATTCACTGTCACCTGGATGGAATGAGTTTACAGCTATATGTGATATTAGCCCTTTATCAGATCCATCTTACAGCTCTAAAACCAAACAAGCTAAAATTTTTTATGCAAAATTGTTCTCAGATAGAGACACATTGTCTGGCGTTTCATTCCAACATTGCTCAACTGCCACTTCACAAGGAGGCCTTGGTGAAGGAAAATTCATAATTAAACCTGCTACTGGTGGACCGCAGTGCAATCTTGTAGATGATACTCCTGAAATCTTAAATGATGCCCAGTCTCCTACTAAAACAGTAACAGCCAGCGCACTGAATCAGAAGCGCGTATCTCCAAATAAAATGTTGCATGAAGCAGGATCAAGTTTTTCACCCGGCCTGCGGAGTGGCCGTAAATATGTCCTGCATTCTATTCCACAGTTTCCTTCTCTTACTCCATACAGAAATAACTGCAAAAATAAGGGCGCTTGAAGTCCTCAGAAGAGGACAAATAAAGTTAATATGTAGCTCATCGCCATGCACACCACTTGTGCTACAGTTGAGCAAAATATTGTAGGCTTTTCAATCATGGTGCTGATATTTGCCTGCTGAATTAATGAAAGGTATCAAACTTCAAATGTTTTCTGTTTCTAGGAGGCATCTCAAAGTTAAGTTTGTGGGGTTTATAGTTACTAATTCTGCAAAAGCAAGATTAATTGCTAACAGCGAATGGAATTTTTAGATGCAATTCTTATTTCGTTCAGGATGGTTGCTTGCATACCTGCTTGTTTATAGTCTCCAATTTTAAACTATTTTTTTCCCTCCAAAGTGGAGTAGATGTAAATAAAAACTCATAAGGAGCTCATTTATTTGTACATTTTTTTTTTCCTTGCAGCTTAGTTATTGGTTCTCTGAACTTGTCTCCATGAATTTGAAATTTATCATTTTCTTTTATTTCCTTGCTTTAATTAGTGTAAATGGAATGCTTACAAGGTTTCCAACAGTGTAATTTGGTCATCTGCATTAAGTTCCCAGGCTTATTCTTCTTTTGCTTCATGGCTAAACTGATTTTTTGTTGAAAATATTTCTTTCATTGAGATCAATACTTTTGACAATGTTACATTTTGTGTTTGTATTCTCTCTTATTACTGCCTATTATATTCTCTCTTATCACTGAACTTGGGTTGGGATTATATATGTTCTAATAATGGATGTTCTATTAAATATTCTAATATTGGATGGAAGCTATGAAAAAGCAATGAAAAAAATTATTCCCTATGAGCAGAAAATATATATTTTTTCCAACAACATAGATACAATCCAAATACATTATTAATTATCCCTTACCATTATTGACAAATGAGACAGGCTTGGAAACCTACTTTGCTCAATGCTTGCATTCGGCTATGGTGTAAATGAAACGAGTTGAGCTTGAGCTTGTGGGCTCAAAACTTTTAGCATCTCAGCCTTTTGCTTCGAGGGTTTTTGGTTGTTATCAGGTCAAATTGCATCGAGAGTTTTTGAGATTTCCTATAAGCGCAACTCTATTACTCACGATAACATGAGCGTGTTTTCTATTAAGACTATTTGTTAAGGCACTAACTCTTCAAACTCAGCATATAATAGCAATGATTAAATTTAAATTGATTAACTTTATCACTGTTGGTTTAGAGTTGTCGGTGTCTATAAGGGTGACACCCGATCATGATCTCATGATTCCATCATTCAAGATTGTTATGATGTAAAAAGCGAAACTCCAATCAAGCAGTGAATTGCCCTTTATTTTCGTTTGTGTGATTCACATTATCATTCCCATCTTAGATCGCACTAATGGCCCTCATCACCTTCCATTTCATCTTGCACATGAACCGACCGCCCGCGCTCGCGAATTGACCACCAGCTCTTGCCCACCCCCTTCCCTCTATTCTTGGCTAACTAGCTTATGACATCAGTCTTCCTTCATTCACAGCTATTGAGCCTCCTCTTTCTACATCCAACAAAGCCTCCTCTCTATCCCTCGCCTCTCCAATCCTCTTAATTCTCTTTTAACCTTTGTAGTCGCCAAGCCTCTATGATTTAATAATAATCCTCTCTTGTGCTCTTGACTTGCTCCCCTTCGACAGCTAAATGCCTCTCCTTGGTCTCTTCTCTCATATAATAATTGGGTATATACATATAAACTATTTAACATAATGAAATGTTTTGTTAAATTATTAATTATATTAGAAGCATAGATTATTAAGTTACTGTTAAATTTGATTAAAACAGTGTTTTTATATTAACATACAACAACAAAGCCTTATATGAATTATTTTTCTCCATTGCGTCTTATTTAGTGTCATATTTTCATTTAATTCTAATAAATTAAGTTCATTTTTTATACAATAAGCCCAAGTCTTCCTAGGTTTACTTCTATCTTTTTTAACATAAGTCGAATCTAAAATATCCACTCTCCTATTTAGATCATCAGATGATCGACGTTTAATGTGACCAAACTATCTAAGGCGACTCTCTCTAAGTTTGTCTGTCACTAGAGCTACACCAACCCTATCACGGGTTATATTCAATTCGCATTTTGTCTCTAAGTGAAAACCCACTCATCTACCTAATCATTCTCATCTCATGGAGGTCTGACAATCAATCATGTTGACGATGAGCCAAAAACTATAGGCTACAGCAATCGGACGCAGGCGGCGGACGACGAAACTTGAGGGAGAGAGTGGTAGCAAGGGATGAGAGGGAAAACAAGATTGAATGATGAGCGGAATGGGGCCTCGCAGTTTAGTATTTAATATTTTTATATAAAATATTAAGTAATTTTTTTAAGAGGGTGAACGGGAGCGGTACAACCAAAGGTGTAATCGAGCCGAGTCGTGCTTAGAGATGTCCTTGGTTTGAGCTTGAAATTGAGTCGTTAATTTGAGTTTGAATTCGAGCTCAGCCTTAACTCTACGAGTTAGAGCTAGCTCATCAGTTGGCTTGTTAATATAAAAGGGAAAAAAAATATTAATTTAAACTAGTGTTAGAAATAATTTAATATTGAATAGATAATTTTATTTTTAAAATATTTTTGATATTTTAAAGACAAAATTTTGAGTTCTAATGCATTTTAAGCATATTATTTATTAATTATTTTTTGAACAAGCTGGCTCATGAGCCAACAAGTCGAGTCGAGGCTGACTTGAGCTTGACTTATTAGCTCATCAAGCTTAGTTCAAGAGCCACTTATCGAGTTGAGTCCCAGTTACAACCCTGGTACACCACCTCATGCGCTGCATGTAGGGTTGTAATAAAACCAATGCGCTCGATGAACAACTTGAACTTGACTCGATTAAGGCTCGAACATCTTCGTTCAAATTAGTAAATAAACAAGCTTGCATAATTTGTAAAAACTCGAAGCTTAAAAGAACGAAATATGAACATAGTCAAACTTTTTCGTTTATGTTGACGAACAAACTTGTTTGTCGTTCAGCAATTAACTTGTTAAATAATCAATATTAAACTTAATAATAACTCATATTATATATATGATATATATTTATATAAATTTTAATTAATTACAAATTTAATAGTAACATTATATTATATTAATAATATTTTTAGTTTAAATATTAATTATATATTTATTTTATGAATAAGTGAATGATAATTTAGAATGAGATATTTACACTTAGTGTGTCATAAAATATTTTTCTCGTGTAGTTTCATAACATTAAAAGTGCTGAGTTCATTTTTTATAACCGTCTTACTGCAATTACCAACAACATGATTGTTATTATTTTCTTATTAATACGATTAAGTAAATGATTATCCCTGTAACTTTTATGATCAATTTAGTTCTTCCACCTACAAAATCTAAACTATTGTAGTCTTATTAATGAGAATTATGTAGCTAATTAGTAAAGTTTAAAGGTTTTAGAATTCATATCGACAAATTAATAATTATGATTAGAATTGCAAAATTATTTATTAAATTTTTTATATGAAAATCTATATTCTCTACTGAGTTTTAAACTCATTTAAATACCTGTATACTTGTAATAAACAAATCAAGTATAAATTAAGTTCAAATGTTGAAGAAGTTAAATATATCAAGCTTGAACAATGTATGAAAGTTCGACACAAGTTCAAGCCAAACATGAACCGATGATTATAACAAGCCAAGTCCGAACAACCGTACACTCAAGTTCGATTACAGTCCTCGCTGCATATGAATACACGTGCGAAAAAGGTGTTGGTAGTATTCTTTTTCTTGAACAATTCGTCAAAGCACTCTTAAATTGAGCTTGCTTCCCCATGCGCTGCACACAAATGTGTGCGAAAAGAGTAAGGTCAAGTTTTCTTTTTTTTTTTTCTTGAACAATTCATCAAAACTATCCTTAATTTGAGCTTGATTAATTAAGTTCAGAGTCGAACCTCAAATTTAAATGCAAGGGTTTAAACTAAATCACATGTTAATTTATTTATTACGAAAGAAAAATTTTTAATTCTAACTAATGTTATGTTAAATAAAATAAATAAATGAGATAAATAATAAAAAAATTATTTACTATAAAAAATCATTATGTAAACAATTTTAATAATTTTAAAAATCTTAAATTTTAATAAATTTTATTTATATTTTATATTAATATTTTTTTAGACGAGACATCTCATGAACTATCCAGTAATTGTGGCTAGCTTGAGCTTGACTTATTAAGTCATCGAGCACAATTCAATAACTACTTATCATGCTAAGTTTGAGCCGGCTCATGAATCAAGTTGCTCAATTACACCTTTAATGCGAGCTCTTACTCATTTTAGATATTCTAAAGTAAAACAAAATATAACAATAAAAAT
Organism: Papilionanthe hookeriana x Papilionanthe teres; assembly: GCA_022702705.1. Lineage (NCBI taxonomy): Eukaryota > Viridiplantae > Streptophyta > Magnoliopsida > Asparagales > Orchidaceae > Papilionanthe > Papilionanthe hookeriana x Papilionanthe teres. The sequence continues at coordinate 28,568,020 of CM040423.1, forward strand.
CTAACATTGTTCTGGTAAATGTAACTAAGGCTATGAAAAAAGCTCGTTGTTCGCGAACAGTCCGTGTTCGGTTCGTCAAGGAGTTCGTGTTTGATTCGTTCGATAAGTAAATGAGATGAACATGATTAATTTTTTTCGTTCAGTTTGTTAAATGAACCAAACACGAACAGTGATGCGTCCATTCGTGTTGGAATCGTTATTGTTCGAAATATAAAATAATTTAAAATAATTATATATAAAAATTTATGTTATTTTAAAAAATTAAATTTTATAAATTATAATATATAATAAATTAATAATGATAATATAATAATATATTATATTAATAATATACTAATATACATATTATATATTTATATAATATAAATTATATAATTAAGATAATATATTATTCATATATATTAATATTAGAAGCTTATCAAGCGTACTCGTCGTTCGTGAACAGCTTGTGTTCGGCTCGTTCGTTAAAAAACGAACGCAAATAGTGACTTCACGAATAATTTTGAACACGAGCCTATTTCAAACAAATTAAATTTCAAACAAACCGAACACGAACATTAGCTCTGCTCGTTCGTGTTCGGTTACAACCCTAAATGTAACCCTTAAAGCTTCTAAAAGGCGCCTTTCAGTCTTGTAGAAACAAATGCAAAGGTGACATTCAAAACAATACCTTATGGCATCATATCAAACAGAATATAAAATCATCACAACAGTAACATCCAAACAATAATATTTAACTGCAAGTGCTTCAACACAGCAAAACCATTAACACTGACAGATAAGAAGACATCTGATATGAACTCTGAATAAATTATTTCTCAATTTCTGATGCACATTGTTTCAAACTTCAAACAAATGAAATTATCTACTAATATATAGCTTCAGCTATGCTGCTGTCACATCAAATCCAGAATCTGGTAACAACCTCGAATCGATTTGCCAATTACTCGCCGTCGAGCTCCAAACTTGCTTTAAGCCAATTGCAAACATCATTCATCTCCTCGGGGATAGTGTAATGGGCAAGGCTGTATTGGCATCAAATGTTCAGAACTACAAGGAGGATGCTGAACCTGAGGGGGTCTGAGAGGAAAAATGTTGAACTAGGATGCTTAATAATACCTGTCGTAGCTTTTGAAGGTTAGATTCTGAAATCCATTTGAAGTGAGAGCTTCAGCAGATCTCTCACCAAGCTTATAACGCACCACTTCATCTCCTGCAAGGAATTGTTTTTATTTTTATTTTTTTTAATGCCTTGAAGCTGGCAGATTATAAGTTATGCAAGGTTGTTTCTCATAACAGGGTCTGTTTGGTTTGTGGGAATTGAGAGAAATACAAATGCACTTAAAATTTTACGTTGGGTGTTCAATTCAAAGGTAGATGGTAGAGAATTTAACTTAATCAAAGAAATGAAAACAAATGCACATTTTTCATTAGCATATCTCAAATCCTTGTGAAAATCAAGAAGAAAAAGTTATTGGGTCATCGATGTGGCTAGCACACACCCTCTGTTTGAAAAAATAAAATTAAATGTCTCATCAATTGAATAAAAAGATAATTATATGATAAAATTTTGTAATTAGCTAAATTTAAAGATGCTAAAGAGTGGGGATGATCTTTTCTTTGATCCTACACTCAGGTCATGCTCAAGGGATGACAATGAGATATTCTTTTTTCCAACAAAAAAGAATAATGGCTCTCTCTCTCTCACACACAATATATATATATATATATATATATATATATATATATATATATATATATATATATATATATATATATATATATATTTGTGTGTGTGTGTGTGCGTGCGCGCGCGCGCGCAGTGATGCGCAGTGGTTTGGGCGGTGTTCATCGTAAGTCCCAGAAGGTCCAGGGTTCGATCCCTACTCGAGGCGCGGACGGGTCGGATAGGCACGTAGGAAATCGGTATTTGTAGTTGGACCAGGTAAACTATTAAATACCGATTTCTTTATATGTATATATATTTGTGTGTGTGTGTGTGCGCGCGCGCGCGCGCAGCCATGGCCTAGTGGTTTGAGAGGGGTTCACTGTGAGTCCCCCGAAGGTCCCGAGTTCAATCCCTACCGAGGGCGCGGATAGGTCGGATAGGCACATAGAAAATCGGTATTTGTAGTTGGACCAGTAAACTATTAAATACCGATTTCTTATATATATATATATATATATATATATATATATATATATATATATATATATGCACGCGCGCATGCGTGCGTATGCGTGTGCGTGCGTATGCGTGTGTAGTCCTATATCTTGCATGTTTCTTAATTTAAAAAAAAATTATGCTAAACTTCAAGCAAATCTAATTTACAATTCTAAGCTTGAATGATTTATTTTCTTTATTGCTCTCAAAAATATAACTATAAGAAGAAATATACAACAAGGCAGCATGCAATGTGGATTAAGATGCAATCAACCAATGTAATAAACATGCAACTTTCATGGGATAAAACCTTATTAACCTTAGAATAATTAATTACCAGTTAAGATACAACAAGAAGAAGAAGGCTATTTCTCACTAGGTGGGGTTGGATACATGAATAATTTTTCTCCATTGTCTCCTATTGAGTGTCATATTTTCAATTAATTCTAATAAATTAAGATCATTTTTTATACAACATGCCCAAGTCTTTTTAGGTCTAACTCTACCAACATGCACAAATCAAAATCTAAAATATTTGCTCTCCTAACGGGGTCATGAGATGATCCGCGTTTAATGTGACCAAACCATCTAAAGTGACTCTATCTAGTCTTGTCTGCCACTAGAGCTACTCCAACCCTTTCACAAATATCTTCATTTCGCATTGTCTCTTAGTGTAAAAATACTCATTCACCTAAGCATTCTCATCTCAACAACACTTGACTTAATTTTATGGTTTTCTTTTATAGGTGAACATTATGCGCCATAAAGCATTGTAGGTCTCACCACCATCTTATAAAATTTTACATTAAGACTAAAGCGGTACTTTTCTATCACACAAAAGACTCGATGCATTCCTCCACTTCAACCATCCAGCTTGAATTCTACTAATAACACCCCCATCTATATCACCGTCACTTTAAACAATAGACCCGAGATAGCCCAAACATTCACTCTTTTTAATAACTTGATCACCCATTATTACAGCCCCGCCACTAGGTCTACTACTACTACAATTACATTTCATGCATTTAGTTTCATATCTACTCAAACGAAAAGCTTTAGACTTGAAAATTGAAATCCATAATTCAAGTATTTCCTAAACTCTCACTAGTCTCATCGACAAGAAAGACATCATCAGTGAAAAGCATACACAAATGTATATCCTCCTGTAAATGTCCAATAAGCACATTCATATCTAAAGCAAAAAAGATATGGGCTTGAAGCCGATCTCTAATGTAATCTAGCTTAAATAGGAAAATAGTAACAACTTTAATATACATATCTTTAATTACTTGAATATAAGCAATATCAACGTCTTTCTTTTCTAGAACTCTCCAAAGAACTTCTCTTGGAACTTTCCTAGTTAAGATGCAAACTGAAAAATAGATAAATCTTATTCAAGCAAATATTTGTAGCCATATGATAAAAATTAATGGAAAAGAAAAAAACAAGGTATAAAGAACTCCACAAAAGCAATCGAGATTTGAACCATAAAATCTATAGTTGCCGAGAACATCACATGCTTGCATTTCATTAACATTTTAAACTTTTGACCTTACAATTTCAAATGTCAAATTTGAATTAAATTTACATTTTTTTTATTGCAACCAACTAGTTTGTTGGTTGGAGTTTATATTTATATGATTACGACGTTATCCTACTTCTATGGTGATTTTTATCCTATTATGGGTTTGCTAGTTTTTTGAATACTGTATGGCAGTGATAGTTCTACTGTTGTTCCTTATTTTAGAAGGTTGGTGCAACTATTGTATTATATAAGGTGGTTGTTATTGACGTGGGGCTGGGCATGGGGGGTTGGCTGAATCGGCCCTGTCCGGTCCAGGTGATTTTTATCCTATTGTGGGTTTGCTAGTTTTTTTAATACATTGAGGCATATGCAGCTGCCTCAATGTATAGCATACTCCCTTCCCTATAGCATACTCCCTTCCATTAATCTCCTTTCTAGTCATTGCTTATTCCAGACATTTCTTTCTAAGTCCTTCCTTATTTTGTTTCTTACCTATCCATGCTTGCTGATCACTATTATATATAGGTCTTGTATGTTTAGGTGCAAGAAGTTGATTTATTTTCTGAATTCAGAATCCACCGTCAATGTTTTTCTTCCTGAGGATTATATTCGATAACGAGAAGGCGCTCTGGTTGGAACTCGTTCGAGATGTGATTATCTTCGCCGCTCCTAGCTATCTCCAACTCCAACCGATAATTGAAGCCCTTCTTCTGACTTCAAAGGTGTCGCTCATCACTTCTGCGCCTCCGACCGATCGCAATACCCATCTTCCCAACTCCAGGGTGTGGCTCATCACTGTCTGCACCTCCAGCTGATTGCAAAACCCATCTTCCAGGACTCCAAGGTGTCGCTACCTCTCATCTGTGAATCCCAAGGTGTCGCTACCTCCCGCCCATGAAAACCAGAGGTGGCAGTCTCCCTTCCAGCCACACCTACTCTCTCCAGCACTTTCCGACGGCTCCTCCCAACAATCGCCTGTCTCGCCGGCCATATCCTAGCTGCCATTTGATTCCTCCCAGCGGCCGCTTGACTCACCATCCATCTTCCAACCATCCGTCCAGCCCCTTTCCAGCGACCCACTGGTTGCCGACAGCACCCTCCAACCAAAAACAGCACCGGCTGCTCTCTCTGACGCCGTCGCCGCCTGTTGTCTCCTCTTCCAGCAGCCGGCCAGCAACCGCCTCGCCGTCGACTTCTCCAACCTTCCCAAACGGACCCTTAATGGTTTTTCGCGCCAAGTTCCCTTGCCTGCTAGTTTTCTCATTCACTTATTAATTCTTGTTGCTGGCGCTCTCTTTAAACATTAGTTGGCTGCTCAATCTTAAAAGTACCTTTAATTTTTTGTGTTCTTTCATTAGTTTAATATTTATATTTTTATCTTCTTTTTTATTTTTGGACAGCTAAAAATTACTATTATTTAACATATCATTATATTTGCTAAGAATTATTATTTAAGATGGTTTAAATTTAGTTAAATAAATGACTATTTCCTGCATATAATATATTTACATTTGATATACAAGCCTCAAATACTACAGTTCATAAAATTGTCGTTTCACTTTGTATTTTATGCATATAAACAAAAGAAGCCCTAGTGCATCAAGTTGTGCTTAGCTCTTTGAAAACACTAGCTACATGATGGTTGCTTTCATCATCATTCCTTGCAGAATTGCATCATTCTTCACATGTACAATGAGCTGTGTTCAAGATCTTAGCCTCACCTTCTCAAACTCTTCAAAAGCATAGCATGCAAAACTCATTCTATGTGTGGAAGCCACCAATGGCTGCAATCCTAGCTCTCTCATAAATGTCATTATTACATGTGGATCTTAAAATATATTATTTTTATGCTGAGCATGTCTACCATGAAAGATGTACATTTATTGAGAGGTTTAATGGAGAAGCACAGAGAGAGTAAAGAGGAGCTGCATATAATTTTTATTGATTTAGAAAAAACTTCCAATAAAGTTCCAAGAGAAGTTTTTTGGAGAGTTTTAGAAAAGAAAATTATTAATATACTTATATTCAAGTCATTAAAGATATGTATACTAGAGTTATTGACCAAGTGTTTTCCAATTTCAAATGGATTACATCAGGGATCGGCTTTAAGCCCATATTATTTTGCTTTAGTTATGAATGCTTTTACTGGACATTTACACGAGGACGTATGTTGTTGTATGCTTCACTATGATAGCCTTCTTCTGGATAAAACTAGAGAAAGGATTCAAGAGAAAGTTGAATTATGGAGTTCAATATTAGAGTCTAAAGGCCTCCGTTTGAGTAGATGTAAAACTGACTATATGGAATGTAATTTTAGTCATAGTACATCTAGTGGCAGAGTTGTAACATTAGGTGATCAAATCATTTAAAAAAGTGCATGTTTTAGATATCTCGGGTCTATTATTCTAAGTGATGGTGATATAGATGGGGACATTATCAGTACAATTAAAGTCAGATAGTTGAAGTGGGTAATGCATCGACTATTTTGTGATAGAAAAGTACCGCTTAAACATTAAAAAAAAATTTATAAGATGGTGGTGAGACCTACAATGCTTTATGGCGCAAAATCTTGGCCTATAAAAGAGAAGCATAACACTAAGTTGTGAGTTGTTGAGATGACAATGCTTAGGTTGACGAGCGGCTTAACACTTAGAGACAAATATGAAACAAATGTATCCGTGAAAGGTTTGGTGTAGCTCCATTGCAGATAATATTAAAGAGTCGTCTTTGGTTACATTAAAAGTTGATCATCTAATGATCCGGTTAGGAGAGTAGATGTTTTAGATTCGACTTATATTAAGAAAGAAAGAGGTATACCTAAAAAGGCTATAAAAAATTATCTTAATTTATTAGAATTAAATGAAAATATGGCACTCAATAGGACAAAATGGAGAAAAAAGATTGATTTAGCCGACCACACTTAGTACAATACAAGCTTTTTCTTGTCGTTGTCTTCTTCTCGCATGGGTATTAAAATAATCCTCTGATAACACCCTGCCTTACATATCAATTCTTCAAAGAATGTTTCTCCTCCAACAGATTGTCCTCGATAATGCCTCTGTTGGGCTGATCAACATTGTGGCAAGTAGGCGAGCTCATTCAATCAGGCTGGGGGAGCATAGTGTTGAATTCAACATACCCCCACTGTCGAACAAGTTTATCGTACATACCAATTGAACAGCCTAAATCACTTCTTACTATTTGACTTTAAAAGTGGGTTGCCTTTGCCTAGTCCCTTGGTCATGTTTTACTCGGTCGAGTCGATCTAATTGATTTGCTATATTAACTCATCAAACTGACTAGCTCAATGTCTTGAATTTATCTCAAGTGACTTTGGTCGTACATATTGAGTTTCTTTATTAGCTTATCTTTTGAATGGTGGAGTCATGAGAAAAACAAGAGAATAATAACATAAATAAAACATGTATTTGTATTTACAGTGACGTCATTCAACTAAATCAATAATTTGTAAATAATTCAAAGTCTATGATCCGCTTCCTTGCTCTCTATAGGCACCAATTTGATCGCTTTTGACATTCAAGTCATTTTCTTCATCTTCCCTCAAGTGTATTTTCCTTTTAGATTGCACTTACTTGGCAGTTACTATGGAGAACAGCTTAGGAGGAACAAGTCAACACTCTGACGACTGAACTCATCAAGTGTTTATTCATCAAGTAGAAAATAAAAGGTTATTCCAAATAAAGCAAGAAGGCGATTAAGCATTCCAAGGATATATTTTCACTTCAATCCATAGGCAAGCTCCTGCAATGTCAACTATTGATTTGGACACTCCAACGGAGGCTTCGCTAGAGGATCTATCTTCTACAGCTCTGGTGCCTATTGAGAGGTTGTCAACAACAAACCTTATTCAGCCACATACCTTCGCAACTAAGATATGGATAAGATAGAAGAGGAATTTATTAGAATTATATATGCTTGTAGCATTTTTATGATCTGAGAACTATTTTACAATTGTTTTGGCTCGTCCATTCACCTACGATTTATGAGAAATTAGAGGTCTCGCATAAAACCCATGATCACAAAATTCTCTTTTATCTCAATGAGTTCTTCTTAGGGTTGTTACTTCCTCTTTGCGCTTAATTGGTAGAAATCTTTGAACATTATGCCATCATTTTGGCACAAGTGATGCCAAATTTCTTACGATATCATGGAAGAAGAGGGTTCCCTAGTCGATTGGTTTGTCTGTACAATTTTTACCACAAAGGCATAAAAGAACGAATGTGTCCAACTCTCTAAGATGGGTGAAGCTCTTCGATCTAGAAAATAAGGTGAAAGACTAGAGGCCTCTAAGAAGAGCCAAGATTAGCCATATCGAGATAGCGAGCCCACCTCAACGGGGCCAAGATTAGCCTTACAGTCGAGAAAGCTTCAACCATAAGAGTGGGAATATCTTAAGTCTAGACAAAGAGAATTTATCAGCTCAAGTTGACCATACTATGGATTGGTTCCAACAGGCAAACGAAGAGCTTGCCCTAGCTTACTACATTGGGTCGGCCATCAGCTTGTCTTCACTAGAAAAAATGATAAAGTGGATGGATAAAGGCGTTGTGTCATTCACCACTGTGCGGGCTTAGGTTGCAGCATGGCAGTTTTCCCATTCGGGTCCCTAAGGAGAATGGCAAAGGATGTTGCTAAAAAAAAGGACGACTAGAGAGAGAAGTCGATGAGATGAAGAAAAATGTTGAGTCTGATATACCCTTATTGCAGGTGAAAGTCTACTACGAGAGTGATTGATCAAGCGGAGGCACATAGGCGGCCAGTTGACTTTTGGAGTGAGAATGTTCTAAACAGAGAGCCAAATGCACGAAACTTAATGGTGAAATGTAACGAGCCCAAAAGAAGATGGCTTCCATGGAGAAACCAAAGAATTTATGAGCTCGTTGTCAAAGACGAAGAAGATATTAAAGAATGAGTTCATTAAAGAAAAATTTATTATTTAGATAATCTAATTAAAAAACAAATCCTTCCCCTAGTGTTGTCAAATATGAACAATTTTAAAGAGTTTGCGAGACTGAGCTCCGATGGTAACAGTGATAGTGAGAAGGCTAGTGAGAGTGAGGGTGGTTCGACCGATATTGCAGTTTTAGTCGAGTTGCAAAAAATCATGTAATTTACTTTCTCATGATGAAACGTTTTTTTTCTTTTATTCATGTTTTTTCCTCTCTATATTTTTAAAAGGTAAACTAGTAAAAATTAGTTTGTAATGAAATACCAAGAGAGAAATTTGTAGAACTCTATTGTAGGGATTTTTATGCAAATATATATATATATATATATATACATATTCTATCCCTTCAAATATACTTTTGTATTATTATGTGATTGATTATTAAAGAACTCATAAAAGAAGGATTTAACTTTTGAGGATCAGTAAGTACTGACTGCGACTTAGTTGCTTCGGTAATGACGAATTAATAGACTTGATATATGTCAGAAGGTAGTCTAATAGCTGAACTGTGTTTGTAACATAGGGAGACATCGACACAAACAGAACTAAGTGAATCGATGATAATAACTCAAGTTCATGTCTCATACCACCCACGCCCCTGTGTTCATCTCTTGGTTAAGGCATTTCCTTTACCAGGTCTTGACTTATGGCAAGCTTTTGCGAATTGATTGCAATATTTGTGAAGGTAGTCGTTTAGATTCGCCGCTTGAGAGACTCACATGCTACTCATTGTCAATATTATCATAAAGAGAAGAGTCCTATATCCTCAATTTGACCTATGTTTCTACCGTTCAAGATAGAGGGGCTTTATAATACTTGAACATTAATGAGCCTTCGCTCGATGGTAATCTGTCATTCTAAGTCTTTAGCAAATTGTCAATATAGTTGGAACTTTTGAATGAGGAAATTATGAATAATGTTAGTCCGTAATGAAATAAGGGAATGAAAAGAAGAGGGTGAACTCGCCTAAGCAAATTCCTCAAGCATTAGAATAAAAGAGAAAATGAATGTTAGTGGATTGACACTTGGGATACCTAGACATATAAATGCTCTGACGATGAAAATGATGTGATAACATAGTCTAGGGAAACAGTGGCAATGATGTAAAATTTATTGATTTTCCTTCCCTAATTCTCCTTCATTATCTACAAGTAGTGAAGATGATCAGTGCTCTTGAGTAATGAAGGGGATGATAGTGACAAACTGTCTGTCCTCGTCGTCATCTTATTATGTTTATTGTTATCTGAATTGCGAACTATTGGTTTGCTGATGTCAAAAGGTAGTCGATGGACCATCGACATCCTTCCGGCAAAAACGAGTTCGTCATAAGCCTTGAACTATTCGGGCTTGTGGGTAGACATCAAGTTCATGTTAGCCTATATGGCCTTTCTTCAAGTGGACGTGTGCCTGGTTTATAACTAGGATGCTAGATTGGGCCTAATTTCTTACAGCTTTGGTTACTGGTTGTTGCTCCCAAAGAGATTAATAGCAAAATTATGCGTGTACAATTCTGTCATATGTGTGGATGATAAAACGTCATCAATAGTGGCCCTAGCCCAAGCTTAAACTTTATATTTTCTTTTGTTACTGTATGAGAGTTTATGCACTCTTCCATTTGTGTCGGCCTGAATAGAAGTGAACCATTTGGCCTTCCTATAGCAACAAAAAATTAAGTGCCAAAGCTGATATCATGTCTTTCATCAGCTTTATGTGCTTTAGAATAATCTTTTGTACCTGAGGTTTTAAGGAGTTTCATTTGTGTAATATGATGTACTAAAAGATGTTCATAAAAAGTAACTTTTTATGTTTATATTTTTAATGTTTATTGTTAACTTGAAATGTCATTATTGGATGGAAACAAACTCTCCAGTGTTTTTGCTTTATTCACATATTATGTTGTGTTTGTGTATGCAGTAGTCTATAGTGAACTCGTCATGCAGCCAAATTCATTTCATCTTGGCGAGTTCTTTGAGAATTATTCATAACAAATTCATAGTCACGATCTAAAGCTCTCCTAGCCAAATTCTTCTTTGCAGTTAAAATAATTGTACGTATGAATATTGTATTCAGAAGTTCTTATAATTAGTTTAAGCTTGGATGCTAGCAAGTTTATTCCAAATTCTATAAGTTAATTTTCTCCCTATAGTTCTCAAATACAAAGCGTAAAAACTTTATTAAGTGAAGACCTCCTTTGCCTTGGGAGCCTCCAGCCCTCTTACACGCTCTTACCTCTTGAGCTACACTTACAAGATTATTCACCTGAAGGCTCTCAACATTTTCTCCAAGAGTAGTCATTTGACATTCAGACTTAGTCCTTTCTATTACAACATATTCTTCATGTATTGATAGAGATAAATCTCTAAGGGATAATCATCATAAACTTATAATTTATTGGTTACAATGTTCTGAAGTTCACCTAGACGAGTTCATCGAGTTTTAATTTAAAAATATGATAGAAGACATGTCTAGGGATAGAAAATTATTAGGTCATCCCCACTCCATGTTCATGAGATAAACGTTTGTAGTTTATATACTCCTGATCTCACTTGTTTGTGAATGATGTAAAGCTCGATCCATATTTGATCTAACTTCCATACTGCTTGATTATGGCTATTATATTTGCTTCTTCAACACTAAATCATCAAGCTTGAAGCTGGCCGATTGAACTCACAACTATTCTAGTGAATTCAACATTAGTCTGCAGGTTGTTTCATTGGCGCTCTTGTCTCTTGCGCAAATTGTATTATTTTGCCACTCTCCTCTCGGGTTCCTACCACAAGGCTGACTGAACTCACAACTCTTCTAGTGAATAAAAGCGTAATCTACAAGTTGTCTTCATTGGTAGTTCGTTGTTCTTGAAGCTAGATCTCCTAAAAAATTGATGTGGTAAATATCCTCTTGTTATACCGATTATATTCCCCAAGAAGCATAGCATCCACACCATGCAAAAAGATGAAAATAGTCCAACTTGTTATTGAGGGAGTAGTCTTGAGTGCCCAAAGAACTGATCATAGTAACTCAGCTCATTTCCCATTGGCACCTTCCATTTTCTTTCTAAGTAGAATGAGTTTATTCTCCACTTTTGCTTGCACTTTCATTATCAAATGGTGTAGTGAAGCAAGTTTGAGTGAGTCGCTTAGCTCTAGCGAAAGTCCTTAGTCTTTTTCTACAAATTGAGTTATATTACAGGTGTGATCACCATAGGTAATCCTTATCTGCAAAGAATATCAATTCATACGAAATTGTGCATGACTTTAATTATGGTCTTTAACAAGACTTTGCTTCTATCCACTTTCATAAGGATAAACTTTGACCATTAGGTGGAGAAAAAGAGCCAAGAAAACTCATTTCACAAATGGCAACTAGCTAGGGACAAATAATTGATTGTAGTTTGTGAGAATGTTGTAGTTGCATAGAAGAGAATTTTTTATATTGCTCGCACTTCCTGAAAATCTTCCGAATTTTTTATATTGCTCACAGAATATATATATTTTTAATATATTAGCAATCTCATCTTCCTTGACACACTGAAGATAAAAGTGAAACATCTCTATAACAACTGATTATCTAGTAGTAAGTACTAAGCTGGCTTGATTTGGAACCTTTTGTGGTCCTTCACATTAGTCAGCATCACTTCAACTTTCAGGTATTCAATATAAGTGTCCACCCAACCAAATTTCTAAAATGTCTCTTCGTCCTCCACTTCGGGTTCTTTGATGTTTGGGTGATCTAACTTATATAGAGGTCATCACTTAGAATGTTGCACTTAAAGAACCGGTTGACAAGTTTGTTCTATTTTCATGGAATGTGCTTAATCATGAAATTTTCAAATTTGCATATTTCAGTCTTAACCATGAGTAGATAATTTCATCTTCTCTTCACTAACTTGTATCGACCATTTACCTGATTAATTGAGTTGAGTATCCAAACGAATTAATATGCACTTTACACTGACTCCTTCAGTGAACCTATTTTCTAATATGAGGGGCTTCACAATATGGTTATTAATAATCCAAAATAAATCAAAATAGAATGATAAAGGGATATTTTAGTTGGACTTTTGAGTATCATTCCACATCCAGCTCCTTGGTTCATTTGGCTCGACAAAAATAGCTAAAAAATTAGCTACTACTTGCGCCTTGATCGTCATCAATGATGTGTAGAAGAGATTGAATACATTTAGCTCAACCTCCTACTTCAATAGTCATCTTAAATGTTCAAACTTAGCAAATACCAATTTCAAATATTGATTTGTCACCACTCATATTGTGTATAGAAATATGGGCGAAGTCTTTTTGCATAAATAATTTAGGAAAGAGCCAATTTTTTCTATAATTTGATATCATGCGTTTTGTGCCTCTTAAGATTTTACTGATGTAATATATAGAAAATGCTTTTTTATGCTCCTCACATACAAATATGGAACTGATCACCTCTTTGCCAATCCCATGCTGCACAATAAGTCATCACCCGGTTTGAGATTTTATAAAAGTGATAAAGATGATAAGAAATTATTTATTTGTTCAAAGACCTACTCATACTCCTGTCATGCTTTTCAAATCTTTAAATAAGACGACGCATTTATCCCCAAACTTAGAGATGAAGCAACACAGTCCCGCATTTTGGCAGGTGAGCTTTGCAATTCCTCGGTATTATTTGGGGACATGTCTGCAACTATATGGACCTTCTTTGGGTTCATCTTAATGTCTTATGGAGTGTATAGAAAGCGCAGAAATGTTCCTGACCCAGCTCCAATTGTGCACTTCATTGAGCTTAACTGCATGTTGAACTTTCTTAGTATTTCAATGATTTCTTTGATGTCTCTTATATGCTATTCAGACGACTTACTTTTGACTGCTACATCACCGACATCTACCTAAAAAATTTTTCTTTTTAATTATTTAGATTACATTAATCAGTCTTTAATATATCACGCTTACGTTTTTAAGCCTAGATGGCATTGCATTATAACAATACACATCATTCTTAATAGCAAGTTATTGAACCACTACGATGAGTAACCAACCATAAAGTTGGCTAACACATCTATTCGCGGTAACGGGTAATTTTCCTTTAGGTAGGTTGAATTCAAGTTTATGAAGTCCACACACATCCGCCATTTCCTCAGACTTCGGAATTGTTATCACTTTCGCAAGCCAATCTGGATATTGGACTTCTCCGTTATAGCATGCACCCAACAATTTTTGTATTTCTTGGCAAATTGCTCTGTTAGAGTTAGGACAATTGGTTATATCTTCTATTTCATGGTTGACTCGGTGATAAGCGACATCAATATTGACTTTGAGCATCACTTCAACTGACGTGTAAATGACTAGTAACACATTCCTACATCCTGCATCAAAAGAAACACTATAAGTCTAAAGACTTTACCTGGTTCTTCAGATAGAGCAACTTACTCTATGCTTTTATTTGAATCTATATCTCTTCCCCTCCGCATATCTAAATGTAGGTTTCCTTCCTACAAGGTGAGTACAGCTCAAAGATAGAAGATACATGAATGATCTAAGTTCCCTCGAACTACTATCACTTCCTCGCTACCAAGAAACTTGATTGTAATGTAATGTGATATGTTAATGTCACGCTCTGAAGGTGTTAATGAGAGGTCGAACAAAGTGGCATTATAGGTTGTTGGTCAATTGATCACTACGAAATCAACCATGATGATGAATTTCATGTTTTACTCTCCCTCGGTGACTGGCATGGTAATAACACCCATCGTTTCTTCTCTTTATTTGATGAAATCGAATAGAGATCCTAAGATTGGGGCTAAATGAGATGAACTAGGGAAATTAAAATTTTGAAAACGATGTTACATGAACTTCCCGTGTCTATGAGAATGCTCTGGATCAGATAATTCGCAATCAACGTTGTGATCATGATGGTGTCATTAAAGTGATTTCCCTTAGTTGGTAAGTCAAACTTTGAAGAAAGACAATAATCAAGTTAGTCAGCCATCCATAGTCGAGAGAAACTCGGTTAATTTATCATGTCTGACCCCAGTTTCTTGCGACTTGACTGAAAGACGGCTGGCCCACCTCCAACGAGGATGGATGGGACCACCCCAACTATGTGAATAGTATGAATTGTCACACTCTGTCATCTTCAATGAAATTGGCAAGACAATCATGGGATAGAAGATTTTAGAAAAGACCAGATAGAGAAGAGCAATCTAACTCTAAAAGACTCCACCTCATTCTAGAGAATATCATACAGAAAAGCTCTAAGGTAATTTTCCTTTATGTATGTATATAAGAGAATGGTGTAGAACTATCTAGAAGCTAGAGTATTCTAATGTAATCTAGAAGATTCCTTAAGACTTGGAGGAGACTATAAATATGAATCTATCCAAGGCTCACAGCATTCAAGTGTTGTATTTACTCTTTCTTACTGAGGTATTTCTTTCTCCAATAGTTCTCCTTACTCTTCTTCTTAAGAGTGTTTTGTGCTTAGAAGCCGAAATGTTGTGAGAGTTGAGCCGATTTAGTGCCAAGGAAGTGCGCTAAGGCCACAAGGGAGACTTGAGATAAGTTAATCCGTGACATTTGGTATCAGAGTCTCGACTAAAATGTACGACAAAAAGCCTTAAAGAGCATGTCATGGAGTCCGAAGCCACAAATGTGGAGCAATCTCAACAAGGATGAGGTCGCGAGGAGCAAAGAGATCCTGCTGCATCCAAACCACATGAGAGGTCGAAAGAGCTCATATATAGTTTTGATTCACGGCTTGCTTGGGTATAGGAGGTTATGAACGACATGGAGGCCCAAATCAAGAATCTAGGCCAAAAGGTAGATGGCCTTGAGGAGGACATCACCATCAATTCCACAATCATAGGTATGTTGTTTCAACTGGAGAAATCAATGAAAAACTAATTGGTGAAGATGCGAGAAGATCTAATAGAGGAGCTACTCAATGTACAACGATCTCATGAAGAAGAGATCAACAACCTGAGTGGCAACTTGGAGGAGATATGTGGGGACATTTTTGTTATGCAAGAAAGCATTAGCAATATCCACCAGCAATCATATTTTTGAATCCAAATGCATCGAAGTATCAAAACCTAAGAGTTTTGGGGGAGCTTGCAATGCAAAGGAAGTAGACAACTTCCTATGAGGACTCGACCAATACTTTGGAGTGATGGAGATTATAGATGAACATACAAGGATATAATTTGTAACTCTTTATCTCTCAGACATCGCTATATTGTGGTGGAGAAGGTGTGAAGATATCGAGAAGGTATGTGCACCATATACACCTTTGATGACTTCAAAAGGGACCAAAAGAGGCAATTCTACCCTGAGAAGCGAAGGATGAGGCTAGAGCCCGATTATGAAGGCTTAAGCAAACGTTTCAGGAATATATTAAGGAGTTTGCTAACCTGGACATTGAGATTCCTGACATGTCTGATAAGGATGCTCTGTTCAACTTCATGGATGGACTCCAACAGTGGGCAAAGACTAAGCTTAGGAGGCGTGAAACGCAAGATCTCTCTACAGTCATCGCCGTCGCGGAAAGCTTGGTTGACTACAAAGCCAAGGGATAAGAAGAGTGACTATGTCAAAAAATTGGAATAGACAAGAATCAACATAAAGAAGAGAACCGTCACGAATCGACCTCATCCAAGGCAAAAGACAAGGGTAAGTCAAACAGCAACAATAAAACTAAACCACACAACAACTGCTTCCTTTGTGGAGGACCTCATTGGGCAAGGGATCGTCCTAAGAAGAAGGATATAAACTCTCTCCTTGCAAGCCATCAAGAGGAAGATGGAAGCGATATGACAGCACAAGTGGGAACAATGCAATTGTTCAACGTGGTGAATTCTTCTCCAAAAACCCCTGCAAAAGGACTTTTCTTTGTGGAGGTGATTATAGGTGGTACATCTACTAAAGCAATAACAGATACAAGAGCTTATCAAATCTTCATCTCAATTGAAAAAGCGAAGAGGATGAGTCTGCAAATAACTGGAGGATGAGGCTCCATCAAAGGAGTTAACTCAACAACTAGGTCAATCCATGGAGTGGCCAAAAGAGGGAAGTCCTGTGTCAGAAATTAATTAGGTTCGTTGAATTTCCCCATCATTCCTATGGACGATTTCAAGTTAAAGTCTAGAATCCTTGGATCGAGTGAGAATGTTCCTAATACCATTTGTCAATAGCACGTGCATCATGGAGGACAACCAAACTTGCCTAGTTCCAACAACAAGGACTACCAAGCAAGAAGCCATAATGTTATCGGTCATTCAATTCAAGAAGGGCATCCGACTAGAGGAGAGCTACTTGATTATTCTTCATGACTCCGATGAAAAATTGAAGCCCATGCCAAGGGAAATGGTGGCAGTATTTAAGGATTTTAAAGATGTTTCACCACCGAAATTACCAAAAGAACTACCACCAAGAAGGGAGATCGATCACCAGATCGAGCTGGAGCCAGGGACTAAGCCACCAGCAATAGGAGCTTACCGCATGGCACCACCAGAGCAGGCAGAGCTACGCAAACAATTGAAGGAGTTGTTGGAGGCAGGATTCATCCGACCATCTAAAGACCCATATGGCGCCCCAGTTCTACTTTAGAAAAAGAAAGATGGTTCCTATGCATGTGCATAGACCATCGGGCTTTAAACAAAACTATTGTGAAGAACAAATACCCAATTCCTCTCATCGCTAACATTTTTGATTGACTGGAAAGCGCAAGGTACTTCTCAAAATTGGATCTCCGATCAAGCTACTATCAAGTGAGGATAGCAGAAGAGGATGAACCGAAGACCAATTGTGAGACTAGGTATGGGTCGTTTGCATTTTTGGTTATGCCTTTCGAGCTAACCAATGCTTCTGCTATATTCTGCACCTTAATAAATGAACTCTTTCAACCATACTTGGATCAGTTTGTTGTTGTCTACCTGGATGACATAGTGGTGTATAGCAATACACTCTAAGATCACCTAAGACATCTCCGAGAAGTATTCTTCGTTGTCAAACAAGAAGTGATATTCTTAGAGCATAAGATAAAGGAAGAAAAATTTATGATGGAAAAAGCAAGATCAAGGCCATCCAAAATTGGGAGCATCCTACTAAATTGAGCTAAAATCCTTGTTGGGGCTTGTAAACTACTATCGACAATTCATAAAGGGTTATTCTGCAAGAGCTGCTCTGTTGACGGACCTGCTCAAAAAGTCATGGGAATGGAATAGCAAGCGTCATGAACCATTTGAAGATCTCAAGAAGGTAATAAGTGAAAAGCCCGTACTTAGCCTTTATGATCATACTAAAATATATGACGTGTGCACTAATGCATCTGACTTTGTTATAGGGGGAGTAATCATGCAAGATAGACATTTAATTGCCTATGAAAGCCGAAAACTTGATGAGATGGAGTGTCGCTACACATTCCAGAAAAAGGAGATGACGGCTATTATACATTGTCTTAGAGTATAGAGACACTACTCGGCTCGAAATTCAGGCTCATGACATAATATTGCCACCAGCTACTTTCAGACCCAGAAGAATAAAACCTAAGCAAGCAAGATGGCAGGATTTCTTGGCGGAATTTGATTACATCTTGGAGTATAAGCTAGGAAAGGTTAATGTAGTAGCAGACGCACTGAACAGAAAAGCAGAATTTGCAAGTATTTCACAAGTTTCTAGCTCCCTCATAAGTAGAATCAACTAAGGGTTGAACTCTAATCTAAAAGCCAAGTATTATTGCTCTAGTGAAGGAAAGAAAAACCAGAAAGTTCTGAAAATATGAAGATGTCATCTATACTAAAGGCTGATGCATCTACGTAACAAGTTGCGACAACTTAGGAAATGAGCTAATCAAAGAATGTCATGACTTTTTATGAGCAATACATACAAGTATGAAGCAAACCTTAGCACTTCTAAAAACAAAAGATTATTGGCCATAGATGAAGGATGACGTAGAATAATATGTTCACACTTGTCTTGTTTGCCAACAAAACAAAGTTGTCCTTCAACAACCAGAGGGGTTATTGGAACCACTACTTATCCCTCGAAGACCATGGTATAGCGTTTCTATGAACTTCATCTCCAGCTTGCCAAAGTCAAATGGATTTGGAAGTATCCTAATCGTGGTGGATAAATTTAGCAAGTATGCAACATTCATTGCTGCTCCCGCCGACTGTACTGCCGAAGAAGCAGCAAGACTCTTTCTATGCAACATGGTAAAACTATAGGGAATACCACAAAGCATTATCAGCGATCGAAATCCTTGCTTCACTGAAAGATTTTGGACTGAACTATTCAAGATGTTGGGGTCAAATCTAAACTTTTCTACAAGCTTTCATCCTCAAAGTGAAGGACAAACTAAGAGGATCAATACCCTCTTAGAGCTATATTTGTGTCATTATGTGAGTACAAATCAATAAAATTTGGCCAAAATGCTTGATGAGGCGCAATTCATTTTCAATTTACAAACAAACAAAGCCACCAATAAGTGTCCTCCCAAGATAATCACGGGGACAACAACCATGGCTACCCTCTCCCTTACAACCGACTATAATGGAAAAATTCCAACAACCTTCAAGTTTGTCAAGTCTTAGAATGAGCAAAAGGAGAAAGCTCGAGCAACATTACATAAAGCCGCAAAGAGGATGAAGAAGTGGGCAGACAAAAAGCGGTGGCATATCGAGCTTAAAGGAGATCCAGTCTTTGTAAAACTTCTAACGCAACAATTCAAAACAATTTGAAAGGTACATAAAGGGTTGATTCAAAGATACGAAGAGCCTTTCGAGGTAATGAAGCAAGTGGGAAATGTCTCTTACAAACTCAACCTTCCACTAAAATTAAAGAAACATTCAGTCGTTCATGTAAGCATGTTGAAGCTCCATCATGAAGCATGAAAGACCCTTTAAGAGAGATTTCCAAGCGAGCACTTACAGCCGTAATCACCTCCTTTGATAAAGAAGTTGAAGAAATAATGGCGGATAGAGTGATCAGACAACAAGGGGTTCCAAACTACAAGGAATATCTCATCAGGTGGAGAAGATTGTCTAATAGCGAAGCTAGCTAGAAGCATGAAATCACTACGGTAATTCAAAGAAAAAATCTAGTAAAACAATCATGAGAAGGAAGATTCTAGAAAAGACCAGATTAAGGAGAGCAATCCAAATAATTCTAGAATACTCCACCGCATTTTAGAGAATATTAGAAGAAAAAACTTCAAAAATAACTCAAGAATAACCTAGAAAGATCTATGGCTATGTATGTATATAAGAGAATAGTGTGGAACTATATAAAAACTAGACTATTTTAATGTAATCTAGAAGATTCCCTTAGACATTGAGGGGAGTGCAAAGATGAATCCCTCCCCCTCATTTGAATCCATCCAAGGTTCCCATGAATTGAAGTGTTGTAATCATTCTTCTTAGTGAAGTGTTTCTTTCTTCTTAGAGTGTTTTGTACTTACAAGCTCAACCATTGTGAGGATTAGACTAATTTAGTGTCAAGGAAGAGCATTAAAGCCGTATTGGTGACTTGAGATAAGTTAGTCCGTGATAGTTGGATTGAGTTCATTGTGGGTGCTCTCTATAAATGCCTTCTTTTATCTTTGAGGGTTCACTTCTGTTGCAACAAAATCTTTCACATTCATGCCCTAATCAACTCTTAAATTATGCTTCTTAAATGCCTACACTCATCGATGTCATGACTATGGTCACGATGATACACTATCGTTTTGATTCATGCATATGACCCCCATTCTTCATAGGTGTTGGCTTCCATAACTTTTTTTTAATGGCTTATATAATTTAAGTCATCGAGACTCATAAAGGAATCGAAGAAAATAATTGATAAAAGAAGGTGATCTCCGCTCCATGTGGCGATCAACTCGCCTTTCGTTAGGACAAGTTCTGTGTATAGGAAAATAAAGTCGCTCTTGAAAAAGATGAGTTTGACACAATTCTAAGTTTTGCCACCCTAGGCCCCTACATGGTAGCTTACTAATGCTCGTTCAATCGAACTAAATCTTCTTTCAGCAAATGTTGCATTTGGTGCTTTATCCCAAACACGCTAGGTAGAGAAATATTATTTATCGGAGCTATGATTATTAGCCAGCTCAAACAAACTAGCCAAAGTTCACAGACGTTGCAGGTCGAGTGCTATAGCAGGCTCTAGGTCTCTGACTTCTAGAATTTCTCTTTGGAAGTGAGCAATAAATACTCTCAAGGATTCTCCTAGCTCCTCATGGATTCAAAGTAAGGGCTCGTGAATTTTGTTGTGATTTTTGCGCACTAGTGAATTGTTCGATAAATATAAACTTGAAGTTTGTGTGGGAGTTAAATTACTCCTAGTGGCACGCAGTCAAACCACTAGAATACAAACTCTTTGAGGGTTATGAATAAATGTCACTTAAGAGCGTCATTTATTTTTAGTAGACAAACTGTCGACTCAAGTAAAGACGAAGTTATCAGTTGGATTAGACAAACCTTTGTAAGATTCCAAGGACGGAATCTCGAACCTCTTAGAGTCCTCTGTTTCAAAGATCTCTAGAAAATGCATTGTTCTGTTGATGTTCCTAAAAAGCTCTAGCTTGCCTCATTTCTTGCTTATGGGCTGAAGGGAAGGAGATTATGGTATCCGGGTGATACCTTTTATTCCCTAACAACAGGAATAGCAAGGTTTTTATGGGCTTTGCAAAATGCACTCTCCTTAGTCAAGTTGTTGATTCTAGGGAAGCAGGAGGTCTTGTACCCTCAATCTTTTTCCTGGGACCTGCTCTCATTTCCCTCATTGTTGTCATCATATATTCATGTAGTTCATTAATTTATTATATAATAAATTGTCGAGTACATTCCATATTGCTAGAGATCTCTATGTTGATCAGTTATTTTCATTATGCAACTCCTCTTATTTGTGGCATGTTTCATGCTCACCGTATCTCTCAGAATATTTAATCTTAATTCACCCATGGAACACCACACATAAGAAAAGATCTAGAATAGAAGAATTAAAGCCTAGAAACAGAGAGGAAAAATCATTTGAAAATAATTATTCTTCAAATATCTAAAGATCCTCCCTTCTTGTAATGATCGCATTAATTAAAAGCTTGTTCATTTGTGACAACATTACATCATTATTATATGCAAAGGTCAAGAGATATATTATCTATCTTCAATACCTTCTTTCAGGGCATTAAAATATTAATATTTTACCTTAATTATCAATTCTTCCAAAAATGCTTTTCTGGTTATAAATTGTCCTTGATAAACTTTGTTGGCCCAGTTGGAATTGTGGTGAGTAGGCAAGTTCATTCAATCAAGCTAGAGTTTAGTTTTGAATTCGCCATAAGTCCATTGTCAAGCATGTTTCTCGAACAAACCGACTGAATCACTTTAATTGCTCCTTAAAATTCGACGTTGACGTGAACTGCCTCTGTCTGGTCCCTTAGTCGAGTTACTTTGTCGAGTTAGCCTATATTAACTTGATGAACTGGTTGGTTCCATGCATTGGACATATCCGAAGTGTATTTGTTGATATATATGTGTGTTTGTGCGCGCGCGCGCGCGCGAATGAGATACAAAACAAGTTGCCATGTAGCTACTCCCTCTAAGCCCAATTGAGGCAAAATTTTCTTTGTGAATCTTCCATGGAAAACAACAAATGAAGAAGCCATGGATGCTTGCCCTCCATGAATTGAGCTCGACAAGTTAAAATTTGGAAGCCAAAGAACAATTCAGAAAGGGTAGAGGACCCCGAGCAACATGCATATCACAAGTCCTCATCCTATGTGATCTAAGAGTTACCAAGCTGGCCAAGGGAACTCTAGCTAGAAAACAAGTAAGAGCACTTAGAGACAAGCAGACAATGTTGCAGCTTGCATGAAGTCGTTCAAGCCAAATCAAGCCTCAAATTGAGGATTTCTCTAAATGTTTGTAAGCATGCAACCAGATCTTAAGGCTATTTTCCTGATGGTACAGTGCACACACGCTACACCCTCTATTTTTAATTCCACCCCACGATCCCCGTCTCCATGTAGATTGTTTTAGCCTTTAAAATTTTTAAAATTAAATGAGGAATCACTAAGAACAGAATCCCACTAGCTCTCCCATTTTTATTTTCTTTTTTTTATCATCTTGACCTATGGAGTTTGAAGACTAGCTGCTGGCTATCGGATCTAGATCCACTAACCAATATTTGATGAGGTAAATTAAGACAGGATGATGTCTTCTGTAGTTCAAGCTACCAACTAATCTATAGTGTGTAAGATTAATATCATGAACCCCATTGTTGACTGTTTAAGTAGAAATTTATGGTTTTAAATAAACGTTCGGAACTTTAAAAAACGAGATCTCTCATTTGGAATTCCAAGCGAATAAAAAAAAATTCGTGTAATCTTTAACTTGGATTCCAAATGGTGAGATCTCTCCAAAAAAAATTTACATAACTCTAAATAGTTTGGGCGTTAGTCTTACACACAATATTATATCATTTATTGAGTCGAGGTGATCATATAAATCGCTTTAAACTGTTCAGGTTTATCAAGATAATCATTTTCCTTATAGATTATTGTAGATAATATGAATTGTGCATAAGCATGCATACCAGTAGATTGCTTAATGGACATGAGTCGTTCAGCATTTCATGGTCTTCCTGACCATGCTGTGCTGAACCCTAGGATATGACGATTATATGTTCTAATATATTAGGAACATGTTTAAGTGTCAAGGAATCATGTCATATTTATGACCATATCCAAGTAGTTGGCCGTACCTATTGAGTAAGACATGTTTGCTCAAATCATGCATATACCTATCAAGTCATTATGATGCATGCATATATTCATGTATCACTCGAGTGATTGAACCCATATAACCCATATTCAATCATCTAACACTCCTTAACCTTTATATGAGCATAATTCATTTGAAAGATTAATGCATATTATATTCTCAAAACTATTATTAAGGTTCAACTTAGGATCCGAAATGTTTATTTAACAACATCTAAATATATAACTATTCTTATGTATATTTTAAAACTTTAAAATATCATAAAATGATGATATATCTAATTGAATATTTACGATGAGATCAGATCTGGTAGCCTTATTAAGATCACATGAGTGGCCTTACAGCCACATCGAGTTGCGCATATTAGATATTATGATAGGCACAATCATAGATGCTTGTTGAAATTATGGAAGAATGTAGTTAAGAATTTAAATTATGCAAATATTATGTTGTGTATTGTCTAATGTAGTTGTATATTTTATGATCTATTTTGTTGTTTTTATTATGTGACCAATGTGCACCAAAAAACTAGATATAGATGCAATTTTCTGCAGATATCATGTCCAAAGAGGAAGAGATTGTACATAAATAAGTAATAAATGTTGTGCTTCTTCTATAGGAACAATGCTATCCCACATTTTGATTGGACTTGATTTATTATGCGTCGCATGATATATTTACACCTACAAATACTATCCTCTATTTTGCAAAGTTAGGTCTATGATTATTTATGCTTTGATATGAAATTTTTAGGTTTAAAAATTATGCGTGAAGCTAAGATCTAAGCATAAGTTATAATGGAGCATTAAGGCCAAAATCAAATGGAGGCGAAGAATTATCTTATAACTTATATTCAAATGAATTATCTTATATTCAAATATATATTTTAATATAAATTTAAGAATGTGTTGTGTAATCCAGAGCCCGAACATTGTTTTTTTCTTTTTATTGGAGTGTATTGCAAAACTCAGCCGTAATTAGTCATTTACTATTTATTTTTTATTTGAGTATTTATTAAATACATCAGATAATTTTATGATTTTTTTCATTATCTGTGTTTGTCTAGAATATCACTTATACAATTAGGCACTTAGAATAAAATATCTTTATATAAAATTAATAACTTATAAATAGGGTTGTCAAAACAGCTCGTTTTTCGCAAGCAGTTCTTATTTGGCTCATTAAGTAGTTCATGTTTGATTTGTCCATTAAGCAAACGAGCCGAACATGAACAAATTTTTTGTGCTCGATATATAAACAAGTTGAACACGAACAAAATTTGTTTGCTCGTGTTCAGTTCGTTTTGGCTCGAAATAATCAAACTATATAAGTGTGTGTGTGTTTGTGTGTATTGATGAGTATTATTTTTAAATAATTTAATTACCTACAAAACTACAAAGATTTATAATCCATTGAAATTATTAATTAAAAAATTTGAATAAAATATATTAAAATTCTATTTAAATGAATTTTTTAATATAAAAAATAAAATTTAAATCTCGCACCTATCCTACGGCTGTGTGGTTAGGGCTGTCAATACGATTTGTTGTTCGCGAACAGCTCGCGTTCAACTTTATAAGAAAACGAGTCAAACACGAATAAATTTTTTGAGCTCGATATATAAAGTGTTCGAACACAAAATAGTGCTCGACTCGTTTACACCCCTTACTTAAAAATAAACTTAAATTTAACTATAGAAAAATCATTTATTCAAATGAAATTTATTTATTGCTTGCTTATGGCCATCTTTTTTCAATAATTTAAATTTAAATTCGTCTTATAATTATAAATTCATGGATTGCATATTTTGCCTTATGTGAACTATACTCATGAATTCATAGATTGCATTTAAAATAAAAATAATTGAATTACATATAAAAGCCTATTAAACAAACCTCAGTGTCTATTCCATCAACGAAAAAATCGAACTTGATATAAATGACATGAGCAGTATTAAGTCATTCTTATGGTCATCCTTTTAAGATAATTTAAATTTAATTCCTCTTATAATTATAAATTCATAGATTACATATTATGCCTTATGTGCCTTATAGTTATAAATTCATATATTACATATTAAATAAAGATAATCAAATGACATATATTGAATTTGCTATAGATGGCATGAGCAATTTAAATTATAAGTCATTCTTAAAACTACTATGAAAGTCATGATTCCCTTATCACGTGAATCTGTGGAGAAATTTTTATTCTTCCAATAAGTTTTCAAATATTCAATAAAATGTGTAAAATAATTTGTTCTACTACTTTAATTTTGTTAAATAGATTGGATGATTTTAACTTAAAATGAAACACGCAAAAAAAAATTCAATGGGATAATAATGGACATCCTCCTCTAGCGTGCGAGTGTGTGTTTTCTTTGTTTTGGGAGCTATTATGTGATTTTTTATTTATAAAATTGCCATGAGGTGTAGCTATAAATATATTCTACACCTTTATTATAAGAAAATCCAACTCACCTACTTCTTAATAAATTCCCTTCTCTACTATTCTACTCCTCTCTGTTGTCTTTTCCCCAAGCCGATCTGATTTAGGATTGTCTAAAGAATTTGCTTCTTGGGAAATTGTTGCTTTGCACCTTTCAAGCTTGAGGTGTAGCTATAAATACACCCTAATCCCGTGAGAATTTCCTCTATAAGAGATTCACTAACACCTGCCTGTCTCCCTCCTCTTTTTCTCTTCACCCTTGGAGCTTGATTCGTTTCTTTAATAAGTTTTGGCATCTCTTTTTGAGTACTTTGTATCCCTCACTTTCTTTCTGACAACTTGTACTATAACACTCGTAAAACAATAACTGGTATAGTGCATGTTACTTTCACAATTTCCAGGTACTTCTGGATGGACAAAAATTGGTGCTAGAATCATAATCAACAAAAGGAAAATAGATTAAAAGAGCATGGAGCATATTCTAGGATGTGCATCACATTGACTGCGGGTAAAAAAATACCTTTTCCATGGCAAAGCAATATAGGCAATGAAGCAGCACGTCCCACAGCTTCTGCTGATCCTTCTATCTTGTTCTTCAAGGTTCTACAAATGGAAGCACGGTTATAGGAATTGGCTTAGAATATCTAAATTATAAGTGAAACCAAAATAACAATGCTGAGTAGAACGGTAGAATTAATATTTAACGTAGGTAAAGGCACATACCTGGCACATGGAAGCCAGCCACTTAGTCCAACAACTGCCCTTAGAATCACTGGATATGGATTTCCATTGCCATATCTTCCATGAGCACTGGAAGTTGCTGAGTAAAAAGCAGTTGCCGCACCCATGCTAAACCCACCAACGCCAAGCTTAACTGTGATGACCAATCAAGGCATATGAGGTCAAAACTAATTTTTAATGCATGTGGCAAGCAAATTAATAGGAAGATTAGAAATACCAAAGCCAATGGAATGTGACGAATAATCACAAATTCTATGAGACATGTTGATAAGAATATGTGCATCTAGTGGCCTTTCTAAAGTGAAATGATATGTGCTATATCAAAATCATCATCATCATTACCTTTAACCCAACCATTCGGGGCCGGCATTATGAATCCTCATTTTGCATTTGTTTTTTGAGGGTGTTGCCTAAGCTGCTGAATCTACTATTCACAAATAATTTTAAGCAGTTATCTATGTTATTTTAGGCTCATTGATTTCCGTTATCAATTCCATTAAAACTATTTACCCTTCATTTTGCATGTCCAAACTATCAAAAATCTATTTTTAATAACTTCATCTTCAATAGGCATAACTCAAATCATTTCTATAATAAAAACATTCCTTATGTAAGCTTCCTACTTTTCCCAAACATCTTAGCATTTATATTTCTACCACACTCACAACCTGATACAAGTCTTCATGAAAAGTCTTTTCGAACATTTCTCATTGCATACTTAAAAATGAAGAACAATGTGCCTTTCTTATTGCACTTGAATTAGGCTATTATGATGATCGCATGGAGAAAAAATAAATTTTCCTAAACAAAATGGTAGCATCAAATCAAACTATTTAATTTTGATAAGCAAGATGACATAAAATATAAGCATGGATTTTCTAGTCAACATACTATCTGTAGGTTCAGCTGACAAAAGCTTTGCTACATGAGCAGCTGAGGCATCCATGCCCTCTATGTCATCTGGGGCATCCTCTGACAAATCCGCCACATCAAACCCTAAAGATACACCAAATGTGGGAAAAGGTAGTCAATTGAAGCGATAAAAGAATAACAAATAATACAAAACAGTACAGTTTGATGTGTTTTAATATACAAGTCCAGGAAAGTCATGTACAGATAACTAAACTTACATGCAGTTGAAGGAAATCCACCAAAAACTGATACAGGTCTAACAGGGGCAGTCGGACAAATCCATTTTATCTACATATTGAAATAAATTTTAAAAGTTTAAGCCACAAGTAAGCATTTGGAAAACTATAACTATGTTCATAATCATTAGCCTCATGTAGTAACTATAAGAAAGAGATGAGTGGAAATTGCTTTCTCGTAATCATAAAAAGAGTAATAGGTTCATAAGAAAATAAAGCCAATTCTTACATTTGGTAAAGGAAGAGTTTCCAAGAGCTGGGACCAGCTGAAAGACAAGAAAGTAAGAAGTTAGCCACTCAGAACACATGTCGAAACTTTTAACATGAAACAACACAAGAACAAATTAGTAATTCAATGAGTTTCCTCACTAAGAGTTAGAGCAGCAGGTGCATAGCATTCAAAGTTCTTAGAGGGGAATAAGTTAGTGTCAACAAGATCTTTGCAAGTTCTTTTTTTTTTAATGGAACAAATTGGAAGATAACGTAAAATAGAGAAAACAACATTTAGTAAAAGTGATCAAGTTTTAATCTCACGAGATGCAGAAGAGGTCTTCTTTAAGAACAAAATATAAGAAAATAAAATAAAATCATGTGCAAAAGATGAATGTTGAAGTCAGATGGCGAATGACAAAAATTGATAACAAGTTATCTGAAGTGCTCATAGTTTTCATTAACCGTGTCACTTGAAGGCATCAACAATGGCTTTCCTAGCTTGCAGAAGAACCTAGTTGCAAAAGCACCACGATTCAAATGGGAAAATGTTATAACCTTTGAGAGTATTTTACATTACAGAAACAAATACAAAAAATATCTGCAGGCGAATCAGTAGAGATAAAACTATATTTCAATAATCAGAGCCAATACAAGAAGAACATCGTGTTCTCAAATACAAATTGAATATGGATGTAAATTGTTATCTCATGAATGTTTTGGTGAGATATTCTACTCAAAGTTGCAAGAGTGATCTCAGTTTGAAGAAGATGAATATGCTGCAGTGTGAAATGTATCAAGTGAAACAAATTTTTTGGTAAAACCATATTAAGCTTGTAGCCCAAACTCAAAGTGTGCTAACAATTACCTGTTTATTACAAAAACTTTGTCATAGATAGGAATTGATTGAATGACTTACATATATATTATTGTGAATTTCATAAAATTATAATATGATATCTTAATCTTAACTGATATATAAGTGGTTTTAATAATCAGTTCATTATTTAGATAAGAAAGCTAAAATTCATAAAGGGCTTTCCGGAGAAGTTACCTTAGCAATAATTATTCAGCAAAAGACAAAGTGATACCCATTTCAGATCAACATTATTTAACAAAAAACCATGCATAAAGCCCGACTCATTTGAAGTGAGACAACTTCACTTGCATCATTGAACAAAAACCTTCATTATCCAGTCATATACTTGCTAAAACACTAGAAAAATACACCAGGAACAAACAAAGAAGTATGTCACATTTGGATTAAAACGGGATAAAAGTTTTTTCTTTTAGCATGATACAAGTAATCACGTTATAAAAGATAAATGTAAGGAAATGAGCACAACCCTTATCTTGTGAATGATATAACTCATTCATTCAGCTTACAATATTACAAGTCATTTCACATGTAAGCATAAATAAATAACGTCTTATCAGGGAGTAGTGACCATTCAAGGGCAACCATTGTTACGAGACAGAGACATTTTTCAAGTCTCCAAACTCAAAGGTTGCAACTTTAAAAACAAAAAAGAACTTACTTGACAGAAGAGAAGCATAGATTTAAATCTCATTTTTAAAGGAAATTGATTTATACAGTTATAAAAATACATAATTAAGGCAACCCATGGAGAGTAAACAACCCCGCTTAAATCCAAGCTCAAACTCAAACGCTAAAAATGAAATATCTCATGAAATAATCAAGTTAACCACGAAGAAGAAACAGATAAAAAAGGGATTAAATACTTCTAAAGAGAAAAAAAATGGCATCTGATCGACAGCATCATAATTTGTAAGAATGCAAGGAAAGCTAAAAAAGCATGAAAGCAGTGCAAGAGAGAAATATAAATGGAAGATCTTTACCTCGCTCCGTTATCCCCTAGACCATGAAGCCAGACAATCGTGGCCTGATGTTTTCCCTTTGGCCTTACCACATGAGTTCTCCCAAACTCCAAAGTCGCGCCACTGGCCTTAGAAGCTGCATTCAACCATTTCAATGTACTAAATCATCATACCAAAATACACAAACAAATCAAACCCATAAGCACAAGAAATCCCTATATAGTGCGTAATAGAAAGGCAAAAACCTAACCAGAAACCAGAGAACTGCTTTTAAGACTCATATTACCAGCACCAAAATCGCAGCACTCCCTGCAAAGAAACACACGTCAAATGATCCCCAATCTGCAATAACACATTCCTAAACAATATGAATAAAAACCCTTATGAATCTGAATCACCCGCGCCATTAACTAGATCAAGATAAGGACACAACCTAAGGAGAAAGGAAAAGGGTGCAGAAAAGCTCCTAATCTTTATCATTCGTTCAGAGAACAAAATCTACAAGCAACACAACATAGACAACTGTACATTTGCCACATGATTGAAATTGTTTCGAGGATATAGGCAGAAAAAAGAATCATTTTTCCTTCATTTTCTCAACAGAAATGACTGCTACTGGAAATTTCGGAATGGTTAGATTAAAAAGAAAAAATGCCACCGATTGCAAGATCCACAAACCTGAAATTGAAACTGAGGGTGTCAGAAGCGAATCACTTCCGCAAACCTTCGAATGCTCCTTCTTTATTCTGAAGGTTGATGATGGCGTGCCGGTCAAGGGATATATTTGGCGGAACTACGGACATTCATTATAAGATGGTCGTTGTCTGGAGTCCTCTGCCAATTGGAATCTCTCTAGTTCTCAGTTCCTCTGACCATTCCATTTAACCAGAATAATCTAAAAAATTATTGGCCGTTATTTAGATCTAAATATTATTAGAACAATGCTATATTTGCAAATTTTTTATAAATCTGTACAATTGTATATTATGACAATTCTACGGAAAAATTTTTTTGCTCGGACTCTGGACATAGATCTAAGTGTAGATTCTAATAATATACCGTCATACGTGCTACGTTACGGAAGTTATTTCGGGGTTATTGAAGTGAACGATGAGATTATTTCAAAGTTATTGAAGAGAAACTCATATATTCAATTTCAATAATCTTGAAATAATTTCTGCGGTTTCAATTCAATAACCTGAAATAACATCACGGAGGTTATTTCTAGGTTATTTTTAGGTTATTTCGGGATTATTGAAGAAACTCATATATTTCACTTCAATAATCCTGAAATAACACTACAGATGTTATTTCGGGAATATTGCGGAGTCTGTGGTTCCATTTTAATATTTTTTCAGTGGGCCCGATATAGCACAAATGATTGTATTTTACTGGGAGCCGGACGCAGAGCTACGTCCTGACTCCGGAATAGAAAAATTTTCCCAATTCTACATAGATACAGACCACTTATTTCTTAAGTATTTATATATATAATACCCAAAGTTTGATTTTTACATACAGCATAACAAAAAGATGTATTTGATTTTTTAGATTTAAAATGGCTATATTTATGATACAATATAAAAAGAATTGAGTGGTATAAAAAAAAAAAAAAATTTAAATGCTAGTTATGTAAATACATGGGAATTGAGTGGCATGTATGGAAATTCCTTTTTATTTAATAATTATTAAAATTATTAAAGTATTTTTTTATTGTTCGAGTAAGATGTCAATACTATAAAATATGTGTTTTATTTATTCAATAATATTATTTTTTTTAAATATTCATATTTTGCAAAATTTAAGTGATCAAAATAATTAAATATAATTTAATAGTACATAACAGTTGTTTGTCAATTTATTATTTAAATATCGTTTAAGAACTTAATTGAAATAAAAAAGAGACAATTTACATGCATAGCACCCACAACATTGATATTTACA
Source organism: Papilionanthe hookeriana x Papilionanthe teres (assembly GCA_022702705.1). NCBI lineage: Eukaryota > Viridiplantae > Streptophyta > Magnoliopsida > Asparagales > Orchidaceae > Papilionanthe > Papilionanthe hookeriana x Papilionanthe teres. Next base: position 28,599,775 of record CM040423.1, read on the forward strand.
AATCTAACACACCCTTTCAATTATTTTTCAAATTCTCACTCAAATATCAAAATTCATGATAAAACCCAATTCATATATTTCATTTTTATCAAATTCTCAATGATTCGATCATGACACTTGTAAATACATTAGAATGTTAAAGGAGACGAATTATTTTTACCGTGCAAAATTATTAGCCTTGAATGAAATCAAAGAAATCAGACAAAGATATGTGAGTTTAAAATTAAAAAGTAATTCTCAAAAATGAAAATTAATTTTAAAAACTTATATTAACCAATAAGATCATTATAATAGATAACTTCACTAATACCTGCCGTATTATGTACCAAAATGAATATAGAATTAACTAATACAATAACTCATCTAGTGAAAACCTCAAATTTGATAAATAATATATTGCCTTGAATACATTCCAATTATGTATATGTGAAGCATGAGCCTAAATACTTCCCAAATGGTGTACAACTAGATACGAAAAAATCATAAATTAATTGGGATAACTTTACCATAAATAAGTTTAGAGTACATATTAAATAGGGTTTTTTAAATATGAGAATTAATTTATTGTTGCTTGTTGGAAGATTCACAGCGACGGAGTAATAATTTAGTGTCATGGTGTTGGACAAATATCTATCACGATGATAAAAAAGAATTAAGCATGATGAGACACCAATATTATTTTAAATTAAAAATTCTGAAAAGTAAAAAAATCATGAGAAAATAATTCACTACGTAATTGTAAGTACATAAGTTCACTCTCCTCTTAAATTAAAGAAGATGGAATTATAATGTTCATGTACAATCGTGATTTAGCAATAATAGCTATGATTTGTTGCAAATGTCTTAGTCGATTGTTATGAAATCAATAGTCCTTAATGAATGTTGTAAAATGTGGTTGTAACCTTAACTGGTAGTAGAGGTTGTAGTTGAATGTCTTGGTAGTAATTGGCCATCTAGGTCGTAGATGGTTGTTTCAGGAGCATTAGTTGGTCAAAAAGTCGTAGTAGGGAGCTACAAAAGTTGTGACCCAAGTGGATTGTAGTTGGTACATAGGCAAAAACAATGAGCTACGATAACATCTATAAGCTACAAAGGTCATGATTAGGAGGTGCATGAGTTTTTAGCCACACATGTTGTAGTTAGCCACGTAGGTTATGGTGATGAGCTACAATAACGTCCGTAGGTCACATAAACTGGAGTTGGGAGTTGCATGAGTTGTGGACCATGTAGGTTGCAGTTCGTTACATATGTCATAGTGGTGAGCCCAATAACGTATGTAGGCCACATAGGTTGGAGTTTGGATATGCACGAGTTATGGACAAAGTAGGTTGTAGTTGGTCACATTGATCTTAGTGATCAATTGCACTAATGATTATAGTATAGAGGTCAGTGTTGGGAGATGCATGAGTTATGAACCATGTAGGGCGCAATGGATCTTGTCGGTCATAATAGCGTGTTGTAATAACACACGTAGGCCATAAAAACTGGACTTGGAAGTTGCATGAGCTATGCACCATGTAAACAAATAGTTGGTTATGTAGACCATAATGGTGAGTCGCAATAACATCTATAGAACATAGAGGTCAGAGTTGGGAACAACATGAGATATAGACCACGTAAGTCACAAGTCATGTAGGTAGTAACAAAGAGTGGTATGAAGAAAACATTCAAAAATTTTGAGCACATTAATCTATATTTCTTGCATATTTTATGACCTTATGATGCTTGTAAAAAATATTTTTCTCATGTTGTGCAAATTTCATGGATTAAACTAATTAATGGTAAAAAAGAGGTGGATCGAGAGCATAAAAAGGAAAGTTTTCGAAGCTAACTAGCACCCATGATGGAGAGCACTTATGTTAGGTTGTCAAAAAAGGAGCACCTGCATCCAATCTAAGAGCATTTGTGCCTGGTTGTATCCTAGATATTTGCAAGCCAGAGCAGGGTGTGCTCATGTCGATACCAGGGTACGCCTACGCCATACACTCAGTGGACTCACGCCTCGGAAACAACTCAAGAGTCAGCTCATCCATGCATGCTTCTTCTTCAATAGTGCACGTGTCGTTTGTTCAGCACACCCGTAAAGGTCCCAATCCAAGCTCAATGCACCCACAGCAGGAACAGGTGCGGGTGCGCCCTTTTTGCATATTATAAATTTGGGAAGATTTATTGCATTTGGAGAAATTTGGCTATAAATACATGCTTTTATTTGATGGGAGACATCATGAAGCTACTAAAGGCCATGGTTTTAGAGAGAATTGAGAAATCTTGAGTGCCCTAAGGGTTTTCTTCCTTCTTTGTTGAGGGAGCATGCCTTTACGGGCGTTTCTTTATGTGTTTGATGGAATTGTAATTTATAATTTGTTGTTACAATGGCAATGTATTGTAAGTTAGGAGACCCATGATGTATTGTAAGTTAAGATTTATTAACAAGTATTGTGGGAGCGAGATCATTGTATGAAAATGTACACCAATGGAGAGGAACGAAGTTTTGTAAGTAATTTATCATCACTTATACATTTATGTTGTATGTTTTCAATGATTCTCTTTTTGATTTTACAAAGTATGTCGGCAGCTAAATTGCTTTCATGCGTATGTGATTTAGGACTAGTGTTGTTTGTGATTCTGTATGTGTTTCTCCCGTAACGTTTTTTGTGTATATCGTGTTTGCATGTTGTTTGATCAACTTTTCGATCTTCATTTACTTAATATAATTAAAATATTTGAAGTCAAGATGATTAATATTTAATTAAATATAATTAAAATATTCTCATGAGCATTTAATTAATTAAAAATAAAATATATGACAAATAATTTTAATTTTAGTCCATAATTTTCTTCTTTGTTCATTGAGCAACATAATAAATTTATTTTATTTTTATGGTTTTTCTACACGAGGTTATGATTTTTTAAAATTTTTGAATTTAAATAAATAAAAAATGCCCTACTTGTCTACTTATCCATGCGGCGCTGACTCGTTCCTCGTACCCGTCGAAGCCACGTGTGTCACCATACTATTGAACGTTGCCATCCGAGTCAGCTTCCACGCGGGTCGCGGTTCACGCTATATTCCATCATCCAACTTGATCTTGAACTTCCATCCGATACACGCGCGATCAGACGACCCTCCGTCTTCCTCACCAACTGGACCTGTAAACGGTCCACCTTCTAGACCTAAGATCTCGCTCTATACTCAACCAAATAGCACGGGGTTTGTTCCTACACCTTCATCTAGTACATGCAAACACAACTGTATGGTTAATCGTGCATGGAATGTAAATTTTTTTCACAAAGGCTCAAATTGAGCTGGATTTGAGGGGGAGAAGCCTATACCTGAATCCAAGAGGTGTGGCCTCAATTGGATGCTTGAAAAAGCTTCAGTGGAGTCTGGCAAACCTCCTTCAAGTGCCAATTTGAGTAGGGGTTGGAGTTATGTTAAGACTTCCTCCTACAGGTGGTGCGACCTTGATCAAAGTCCGGTGCAGAGAGATTGGGAGATGGGGATTTCAAAGGGTTCTGGGGAAGGTTAGGAGCAGTTTAATTTGGAGGTTTGATGAGTTTGGTAGATTGATATAGAATGTCTTGTTTCTGCTTTATTTTGGGTGGAGAAATTGAGCTTAGACAGTAGAGAAGGTGGCTGGAAAACATTGGAGTTGAACTTAGGAAGGTTTGGAGAAGCTCTGGAAGGATTTTAGCAGAGTCACCCAAAGAATTGGATTATCTCTCTAGTTGGTTGTGAGGAGGTGGTGTTTAAATAGAGGGGGAAAGGGTGGCCACTTTGGGCTAACTAGTGGGTGTAAGGTTATGCTTAAGTAGAGGGTTGAACGACATTAGTAACCAATGGGGGTGTGCCATATTGGATGGGTGTTTGATCCATGGGAATGACTCTCTCGGTTTGTGGTTTTTTGGCGACTAGGGCAGCTGGCCAGGGCAGGGCTGGTGATTAGCTGGTCAGGGGAGTCAGAGAAGTTTAATGATAATGTGCTTGGGGCTTGGGAATGCTGGTGGCAAAGTTCCTTTTGGTTTAACCAATTTTTGGATGAAATCCCCCAAATTAGGGGACCCTTGGTCCATGGCTCACCAAGGGTGGGCTAGGTGGATCTATGCTAGATCTTAGGGCTTAAGTAGATGTTGTGGTGGTCAGGGTTGGGCTGGACTAAATAGACTGAGATGAGTTTGGGTTTTGGGTTCAAAACTTGAGATTTGGCTTAGACTTGGGTTTGGGCTTGGCTAAGGTTTATACTTGGGTCAATTGATTGTTCAAATTGGTGTAGGATATTGTCACGAGACATTTAGGTATCAATTGGGTGGAAATTTGAGAAGTTAAAGAGCTTAATTTGGGAGATTTTGAATTTTGGGTCAAAATTTGGGATTTTGATTTGGGTTGGATTTTGGCTAGGTTTGAGCTTGGGTCTAATCTAATTGAATATTTAAATTGGTCTAGGGGAATGTTGTGAAGAGTTTTGAGTTCAAACTTGGGAAAATTGGATTGGTTTTGATGTTCAATTTGATGAAATTTAAGGATATGGTTAAATTGGGGATTTTAAATTGGGCTTAGAATTTGAGTTTGAAATTGGGTTCAATTAGGCTTGGATTTGATTTCAATTGGATTTAGACATGATGAAAATTGATTTGGGATTGAAATGGATAGAGTTTGAAATCAATTTGGTGGAAATTGTGGGTGATTTGAGGAATTTGAGCACTTAGGGTAATTTGTGAATTATGGCTAATTTTTGTGGATTTGAGTCAAATTGAAGATATGGGGTGATTCAAATTGATTTTTGGGACCTTTGGAATGAATTTGGATATTTTGAGAATTTGTGGGACATGAGGGGCGTTTTTATAATTTTGGCAAATTTAGAGGTATTTTGAGAATATTGGGTATTTTGGAATGGTTTGAAATGATTTTTGAAGGGAATTTAAGAATTTGGACAATTATGGGAAATTAGGATTTCAGAGGCATTTTGGTAATTTTGGGGAAGTTGAGATTAAAAGATCAAAATTGGGGATTCGACAAAATTGGTACCGTAGCCAAGAACTAAGGGTTTGGGGGACCACCAACATTAGTTTCCAAGTGAGTGGGGAACCATGTAAGCATGATTGGTCTAGGTTGTGAGTTGTGAGTGAAGGTGAGGAGTTGTGAGTGAAGGTGAGGAGTTGTGTGTGCAAGACTGACCAAAGGCATACCACCCAGGGCTAACCCTAAGGTCGGGCAATCATATGGAAACCCTTCTTGAGCTCCCTCATGTTTGACTCCATCCTGCTAAGTGCTAGATGTCAGAACTAAACATGTGAAACTTCAAGAAGAGTAAAAAAGTGTTTAGAATTTATAATAGGGTATGGTTCCATTACTAGTCTTCTAGGATAGTCAACAGGAAAGTCATATGGCTTGATCCTAGGCTCCTAAAGAAGAGGATAAATACCTCGACAAAAGTGAGGTCAACAATTGACTTTAAGTTTGATTTCTCCAACTCTACGAGAGATCTAATATGATCATTTCAATGGCTTATACAATGTTCCTATAAGGCTTCTGCATGTTGGTTTTAGGTCATGTTGGATGGAAGGATTGATGATATTAATGGTATTAGAGGAAATGCTATTGGGTTTAACAATGTCAGCATGAAATAATGGTGATCATCAAGGAATGTGGTTATCATGGGTTTGAGATGGGCTTCAACATATGAGTTAGTTTGTGTGTAAAATGGGAATATAGTATAAGAGGTATAATGATGTCGTTTCATGGTGGTATCGACATAATGCAAATATTATAGATGCAATAGGGTCATAATGTCTGTGTAATCGAAGACAAGTAAACCCGTTGAATTTAGAATAAACTAAAATTAAAATAATAGACAAGCTTTAAAATCCTAAAAGTTACACTATTTTTGAATTTTCTTTAGTTTCAAATACACTTAAATGCTTAGCATTTTTAAAGTCAATCAAAATGCATCTCGCCAAACATCCAACATTGTATAAATTAAATCCTAATAATGTTAACATAAGATAAGATTTTTTTTTAAGGATTTACTCATGTCTTTACAAACTAACACTTTTTAATGAAGGTGTTCACTTTATATGCTCTTTAATAACAAAAATTATAGGAAAAGCCCACCATTTATTTTCTTGGGGAAACACCCCCAAAACACCCTTCAAATAAAAATACCAGTACTATAAAACAAAAGTCAAAGCCCTCATTGAAAATTTATATGGCTTTTAATCAAAAGATTTACCTTAATCCTTCCTTATGAAATTTTATGGCAATTGTAGAACACGCGAGTTCAAACTATAATGAAATTTTTGACAATGGCCTCTCTCTATTTATCTTTTATAAAGATTAATGATGTTATTTGTTGATTAGTTATGATTGAATAGGATGTTCATGTTAAAAATATTAAAACAAAAAATGTTAACAAAAATTAAAATAACTTCTAGGAACTTAATGAAATAATCATTAAAATAATTTTATCATCGAAATAAAATTAATTATGATTTAAAATTTTTTAAATGAGGATTAATCACTATTCAAAATAATGATTATAATGTGATTGAACCATCTTCTAAACTCCACCAATCATTATAGAATAATTATTAAACATTATTTAAACCATGATTAAACTATCTTTGAATATCTTCAATAATATTAAAAATATATAATGATTTTATCATGATTTTATTAATATTCAATTCATATATGTAAGTGGTTCAAATATTATTTGCTTATAATCGATAATATTTAGAGGATGGGTTGGTCATAATTTAATAATTATTTAAAGCTAATATTAACAATATCTGATCTTGATAAATGATGGTTAAAAGATGATTTGATTGTAGTGTGATCATTATTCAATTATTGTTCAAAGGTGCGCTAAAGATTATTTGATCAAAGTTAACTCTTGGTCCAATCAATATTCAAAGTAAGCTTGAAGATTATTTCATAATGATTTTATATGGTCTCAGACATGAACTCTTCAAAGTTCACATTTTAATTTTTCTCAATTTGGTTGTTGTTGTTGTTGTTGTTGTGTGTGTGTGTGTGTGTGTGTGTGTGTGTGTGTGTGTGTGTGTTTACTCTAAACATATAAGAAACAAAACATTACAATACTGATTCTCATAAGAGGTTAGAGGTGTGATGGTAAAACTAGTTTGCAAATTTGAAGTTAATAACCTCATTAAGAAGATAGAGAGATCACCCTTTAATCACATTTTTAGAGCTCCTGAAATATAATTATTGAGGGAATTAACTCATCAGCTATTATTAAGAATGTTTGATGATGACGATAATAATAGTGTGAGACATTAGAGGGAAGATCACTAATTTTGGCATTGTTAAATATGTCTTGATTACTTGGTTACAATTTAGAGAATTCTTAAGTAAGGAAGTTCAAAAGACGAGTAAAAGTGGTAAGATATGGAAGAACTACTTCAACGGTGACAAGAATATTATAGCATGAGCTTATAAATGGTCTTTGTGTAGTGTACTATGCCAGGTAATTTGTTGAATATAACGAGAGAAATATTTTAATTCATTGAATTTATGAGTTATTGAAGTTTTTATGCTAACTTTATTTTTATGTTGCAACGCATGATTTTTTATGTTTCTTAATAAGGGCGAAAAATTGGTAATACTTACAGATCTGTGGAATTGGCATCGTTATGTTGGAACAATCATTTGATCAATACTATAGAGCAACAATCCATTTTCATGAAACTCATAAAATAATACTTTCAGAAGTAGAGTTCTCTCCTTGAAATACTTTCAGAAGTGGAGAATGGCCACTACATATGTGATTACGGGCTTGTAGTGAAGTTATTCATTTTTAATGTTTAAATAAAATGTAATTTTGGTGCACACATAGTATAATATTTTCGTTACGCATTATTTGTTTTGGAGACTATGGAGTGTTTTTATTGCATCTCATCATATGTAAAATTTCAAAAAACAACTTTTTAGAGGTTATTCTTAACCCAATATTGTTCTTAAGGGATAAATTTTATGTAGATTTATTTCACATTGTCATATTTATAGAGGTTCATTTATCATTTTGCTGCACATCTTAGTTCTATTTAGTATATTTATTATTTTGTCAATAAATTTTACATTATTATAAATTTAAATCTATTAAATTTGATGTTGACTAAGGTATACACTATGCAATACAAGAAAAAATGAATTCACTAGAGCTTAAACTAAACATAAATATTAATCAAGATCTCATGACTACGAGAAAAATGAAGAAAATGAATGTCTATTGCTCTTATTTTGTATGTGTGAAATTGTTATTATGACTTATGCATTTTACTTATTTTTATATGTTATATACTAATGAATTATTTTATAACATTTATATGATGTCATAAGTGAATACTTTATGTTTAGAGTGGTTTGGTGACTGTGAGTGGCTATCCAACTTAAGTGACCAAGTGCTTATCGTAATTACTCCAAGGGACAAAGTCCCCTCCTCTTCCCTCATTTTTTACCTTTAAACCCATTCTAACTTATTCCCCTATCAAAACTATAGTTTTTAACATTTAGGTTAAGCATTAAACTCATGCAACAAAATCATTAGCTTTGTTAAAAAAGCTTGACCTAGTTAGGTTTTCAACCCAACCAATTTGATTTTAGTGCACTTTTACTTATCATAAACTAATTAGAAAATTATAAAAACCTCCAAATATCACCTAGAGGAAGACCTTAACCTATTACTTTGATTTTCTTGGTATCAAGAAATGTCAAAGAACTACATCATTCAACTTTGTCAAATTTGACCTAATTTTAGATTGTCCCCAGTTCTCCCACCAAGTATACTTTAACTTCTCACCCAACTTCAAAATTATCATTGACAACCATTTTTATAGAAAATCCTATGTCCTTATCAATATTTATGGATGTTGTTTTTATCTCTGGAATTGCACAAATGAATTACACTTAGTATTATTTCTATTCAATTATATTCTTTAAAACTTATTTTATTGTGTTATAGCTATTATCATATATATTTTTTTCAATTTTCTATTATAATTTCACTTAGTATTATGTCCATTCTTTATAATAGTAGTTACAATATTATAATTGATGCTTATATTTTGTTAAAACTCTCTTTTATTCATGGATAAATTATAAGTAAATTATATTCAAATCTTACTTAACTTTTATTTGATTCATATTGAAATCATACTTAGCATTAGTGAAATATATTTGAATTAAATTTAAATATAATTTAAATAATATGTAACTCAAATTCTATCCAAACATAAACCCAAACTTTGCTAGAAAATGTATTTAATAAGAAATTGAAAAACTAAATTTCCGACAAGTTTATCATTGTTAAAAAAGAGATATTTTGATCCTAATTAAATTTAGGAAGATTTACACTTGAACTTGTATTTTTATATTCGGACCACTCTAACTATGCATGAAAATACGTATTTTATTTTTTCAATGTTAAAATGATAATATTTTTGATGTGATATGAAAGTTTTGGATGGTATAAATTTACAAAAAAAATTTAGGTATAAATATTATATATATGCCGCATGTCTTGACTTATTTATTGGCGGGTTCACGTAAGGCCCATCAGATCAAGGGTTCGATCCCACATAGTGCGAGATTCTCGAATAATAGGCACATGACGTCGACTTCCTATGGTGACTGTAACGCATTGCAAAATCGGTATTTGGGCCTCTGCTAAATACCGATTTACTTTATATATATATATATATATATATATATATATATATATATATATATATATATAATTTCGGGTGCATATAAAATCAAATTGCCCTTTTTAATTCCCGCTTGAGTCAGCTGGACGCCCTAGCGCGCAGGCACAGACAGCAAGGAGAAAAAAACCCATGGCTTCGCCGGCGAATAATGGCGTTCCGGCGATGAACGGCTCCGTTGACAAAAGTGTCGACTTTGCCAACTACTTTTGTACCTATGCTTTTATCTACCACCAAAAGGAGATGCTCTCCGATCGCGTCCGCATGGACTCGTACTATAATGCCATCTTCAACAATAAGCACCACTTCGCCGGAAAGGTTTTTCCCCTTTCCTTCTCCTTCACGAGGGCTTATTTTAATGGAGATGAAACACATGAAGTAACTGTGTACTTGCACTAACCCTAAACCATATATGGAAAGGTTGTGCTGGACGTGGGCACGGGAAGCGGGATTCTTGCGATATGGAGCGCACAAGCTGGTGCCAGAAAGGTTTATGCTGTTGAAGCTACGAAGATGGCTGAGCATGCCAAGGCTCTTGTTCATGCCAATAACGTGGAGGATATTGTTCATGTGATTGAGGGTTCTATGGAGGAGGTTAATTTGCCGGAGAAAGGTTAGGTCTAAGGCTCTTGTCGTAGTGACTTATTGTTGATATTGAATCTTAATTTTATTGAAACATTTTCTTTTACTTCTGTTTTGTTTTCAGTTGATGTTATAATATCAGAGTGGATGGGTTATTTTCTTTTAAGAGAGTCGATGTTCGATTCGGTGATATGCGCGCGAGATAGGTGGCTAAAGCCATCTGGAGTGATGTAAGTTTCCGTGCCTTGCAATGTAATAACTTTGATATATTAAGCTAATTTCTCTTACAGGGGAATTTTGTTTTCATTTATCATGGTTTTTTATTGCTTATGCATATGGTTGCACGGTTTAGGGTTTAAAAGTTATTGAAATCACCACTCTATATTTGAAATAGTTGTAGAATTTATCTAATATATGTAGCTTTTTGCAATTGTTGAAGCCAACACTCTATATTCAACCTAGGCAATTTTAATATTTTTTTGTTTGCTGCTTTTCGAAGATAATAGGTTCTTTTCAAGGAAGATGCTATAGCGTATAATATACCTTCTGTTGTTTAGATGTTTTCCTAGAATGGATTAGAATAGCTTATTACCTAGTAAGTGGTGTCACTGTCATTTTTAGCAAGCTCGTTATGATAAATTATTGTTTTCTTTTAACATTTCACATGATTTTCTTAAGGGATTGCATGTGGAAATCTATTGGCTCATGCATAAATTGTGAGGCTTGATTTTACTACAAAGGAAATGTCAGGTATGGGAATGGTGAGCTATTTTAAGGCTCCCACAATACTTAAATAAATGTCTGGGTCCTTTATTTGTTTTGCATTATTAGATCTTTCCGTTTGATTGTAGATAGTTGTTTATGTGAAGGTTTGCAATCCTGCATTTTGATTTATTTTCAAAAAGATCTAAAGTATAGTTTGCTGCATTATTTAAACTTGCGCAATATGAGGCACTCCTCGATGTCCGCTTCAACATTTTTTACAAAAAATTGCAATATGAATTACACCTCATTATCCTAGGATGAGGCGTACCCAAGCTGAGGTGCGTCTTGCCTAAAAAAATTCCATAAAATTTTGAGGTTATCCTTAATATATTTTAACAAAACTGAAAATATTATCACTATAACTCACTTATTAGCCCTTACACCTCACATATTAAATAATAAGAAATAAAATAAAAATGTTTTCATTAACAGTTATGTAGTTGAAGTTCTAACTGTCAATATAATTATTATTTTAATTGGTATTATTATTAGTTATTATTCATTAAGAAGTAGAAGATACTGGGATTAAGGATTATGAGTAATGAGAGGATTTATATATGATCAGGGATGAGACACGAGATAAATAATTCATTATGACGATGATTCCAATGAAAACTAATTGGGTGATGATAGTAACAGAGACTTAAATTTAAAAATTCAAATATTGATTACTGGTTATTTCTTCTTCAAGTGAAGGGTTGTAGGAGAGAGAGAAAGACTTATGTTGAACTTATTTTGATTGTTATATTTTGATATGTTAATATTTTATTTTAATTTTTTAGCTTACTTCGATAGCTTAATATTTATATAACCCATCTTATGTGAGTATTTGTCGTTGAAGATAGTAACATGTTACTTTTGATTTTATGCAATTTATTATTATTTTTTCTTAGTTAGAATGTTTATATTATTTTTATTGTGTTAACAAGTTAGAAAATTTATATATTATTTTTTACTTCAAACTTATCTTTTATATAATATTTATAAATGTATACCATTTTAATTTGAGGCTCATGCTTAAAAATGTCTTAAGACTAAGCCTCACCTTGTGAACGAAAAACACCTTAGTATCTAATTACACAATTTTAAACATTGGTTTGCTTGTGCTAACCTCTATTAGATTCTATTGCAAGAAAGCACTCCAAATATTTAAAATTGATTTTAGATTTTATGTTGTACAGTTTTTGTTCTAGTTATCATTACTTTGCAAATTTCTGAAGCAATGATGTCATCAACTTAACAATAAATTTTATGTTTTTCTGTTGTTTTAAAGTGAAAATAAAATTTATTGGATGTTGTTCTTTTAAAATCAAGACCTATAGATTCTTGAAAACTAAAATTCATGTTAAACAAGCTTGCTTCAATCAATTTATTAACTTTTTAAATTGTAGACATATCTTCTTTGATCATCTTCATGGAAGCCATCTTTTTACCCTTATGTAAAATCCTTTGTGTTTTCTTTGAAGAATTGAATTTCTGACATCAGGTTAAGTCAATAGTCAGTCAAGAGAAATAATGGCTGATAAATAATTCATAGTTTAGCCATTCACTTTCAAGCTGATCATCTCATCATCATCTAATCCTTGTTGTTGAGTTTATCGATTAGCTACAAGCTTAGCTCGGAATCTCTCTATAGTCTGACCGACTTTATGCTTTATCTTATAAATCCATTTGCATCCAACAAAATTTTGATTTTTGGGCCTCTAAATGATCTCTCATGCTTTATTTTTCTTTCCATTATTGCAACCTCTGTATTTATTATGCAATTATTTTTTGCAGCAGGTTATTTCTTCATGTGTGATATGTTTTTATATATCCTTTTCATCAGGATGGCTAGTAGTGACATAAAAAAATTCAGAAGTCATGTAACTGACAATAGGTTATTGTGATTGTATATTGATTTCATCACGTTGAATAATGTATTGATTTTTTACTTGGGCTGTGCAGAGGACATTCTCGTTCTATTGTTGAGATCTCCTTTGTAGCTTTAACAAATCTTAACTGAGTATTTCTGATAAGCTAGAGTCTATCAGTGATTGTTTTGTACTGTTAGTATTCATTGTTTCTCTATATTTACATGTCTGCAGTCAATTGAATTAATATGTATTGCATAGCTGCAAATGGATTTAGCGAAATCACATATTGTTGAGATCCAGAGAAAGTTTGGTCCCTAGAAAATTCCCGCCAGCTACTTATTAGGCATAATAAGGTGGATCTTTAGAAAGCATATACTGCTGAGATTCTTGAATGATTTAATACAATTGGTTAACTGAGATATTTTATATTTGTCACTTCTTAAAAAGAATTTAGTTCTATTTGTCACTTCTCAGAGGATCTCGGTGATAGATTTTTATTGAACTTATCTTTTTCTTTTACCAAGCTCTTATGAATTTTGTTGATTACTATTAGAGATTATTTTATTCCTTTACTTTTTGTAGGTATCCTAGTCATGCTCGAATGTGGGTAGCACCTGTCAGATCTGGTTTAGGGGATCAAAAGATGAATGAATATGAGACTGCTATGAATGACTGGTCTAGCTTTGTTAATGACATAGACGTAAACTATGGAGTTAACATGAACGTCCTAACCAAGGCTTATCGTGAAGAGCATGAAAAGTACTATCTGAAGGTGCCAACTTTCTCTCATCTCGCTTTTTGCAATTGTATCGGGAAATTCTAATGCAGTGTTATGGTTTTTCATGATGAACCATATGATAAATTATGGGTATATGTCTGGTAATGTATTATTTTCGAGGGAAAAAAAAGTTTCTTTCAACTATATTTGATACTTTGAATGTTATATTTACCCAATACTTATAGTAATGCTGAGAACAAATTTTCTACTTTCTGCTGAAGGTCTGGATGAATTTTTTTGCTGGTACTAACGCTGTGAAAAAAATCGATGTCACTTGAACATGGCTTAGAATTCATTCTAATTCATTTGATTCCATTTCAATCCAAAGCACATCTTGCTGTATGTTGGCTTGGTTTGATCTTGATTCGAGGTAGATCTGGCTTGTTTGTTTCAATTGAGCCAAAATACATTTTCATTCAATCTTTTTCCAATAATGCATGCCATTCTCAGTTCTACATTGCATGAATTCATAAATGCAGTACGAGCATTCATAAACTAAAATATAAATTTACACACGTATGCGCCCCCCTACGCGCGTGCACGCGCACGCACACTTCTATTTCTTTTGGATCTCAGTTGGGTTGATTTAATTCATGCTTAGCTCAATCCAAGTTTGATTGGTGCCAGCCTTGGCTTTGAAGCTGCGATCAAACCTAGTCAAAGTTTCATAACCTTTTTTTGGCGATCTTTATTTTTTGAGTCAAATTTACAGCCTTGCTGTATTCCTTGTGCCTTAACCTGCTTCCATATGATAAAATTTGATCCTTCTGTCATTGTTTGCTCTTTTTTAGTAATCTTCACATGACTCTTTTTCAGGCACTGTTCAGTGAGGTTCGATGAGTATGGTTCTTGTTGACTTTCTTCAGTGATTACATTTTATTTGCTTTGTTCTCATCAGCTGTGTTAATTATTTGTTTCTAGTTTTGTATGAGAAATTGACAATCTCTCTTGTAGTCTATTACTCATGCTTTGTTGTTCTTATGTTGAATTGCAGACATCACTGTGGAACAGTCTTCATCCCAGTCAAATAATTGGCACCCCTGCGGTTATTAAAGAAATTGATTGTCTAACAGCTACAATTGATGAGATCCGCGATGTTTCTGCAAATTTCCTGCTGCCAATCAATGTGGATCGGACTAGGCTATCAGCATTTGCTGGTTGGTTTGATGTTCATTTTCGGGTATGCTGCATGGATTGTTTGGAAATTTCTTTTAATCTATTTACATAACACTGATTTCTTCCTGTTGACTGCATGTATTCTCTTAAAGGGTAGCATGCAGAATCCAGCTGAACAAGAAGTTGAGCTGACTACTGCTCCTAGTGTCGACAACTCGACTCACTGGGGTCAGCAGGTTTTTTTCTTCCTGTTATCATGGCTATCCTGCGTAATAGGTCTGCTACATCTAAAGGACTGGATAGTGGTTCTTACCATGCTATTACTACTGGATATTGTTCGCTAGCTCATTTTAAACGTTATGGTCTAAGTCTTGTCAGTTGTGGGGTTTTCTCTGCATGGAATAGTATTACATCACTAGCGTGTCGTTGTCTTTATCATGCATGTCAATGATGCAAAATTGCTCGTTCTATTTGCGCTATGCATGGGTAATGGTGCAATTTAGTTTTAATATGAAAAAAATAAAAAATATTTACGGACATATTATTCAGTTCTAATATATTTTTATCTCTAACATCTAAAATTTATTATTATTTTTCTATATAACACTTCAAATATATTAATTCTAATTATTTTTAAAGTGAAATATACTTGGTTCATGAATATGTTTTAATTTGATTATGACATAATTTTATATATATGTAAATATTAAATTTTAGGTGTTTTTATGTAATTATATGAGAATTGTGTGGTATGTATGTACATTTCATAATACACACACACATACTTACATATGTACAAATATGGGGCAAAAATCTCCACATTGTTTTGTTTGCATGATTATGAGCTTCATTTGTTTGATGAAGATTATTCTTTATGAGATTATAATGATGTTGGTGAAGTAGATAAGGTTTGGTTGACTTATGTTGAGGATGATAATTTTTTGGATGATCAGTCTAATTGCTAATGAAAATATTAGATTTGCAAAAAAAAATTAATATATTTAAATTTTAACTAATTGAAATATTAAATCCTTGAATTTAAGTAATATTTATGATGTTTTTATTATCATATTATTTTATCTTTTAATTTAATATTCTTTTCTATTTATCTGATTTTTTTAATATTTTAATATTTTAATATTTTATGTCATATTTAAAATAGCACGGGCCAGATCCTATGTGTTATGGCTTTACGATGACCTTTACACTATGGTGCACCATTCACCATTTACAAGTTTGGCCTTTATCAAATAAGGGTGATGGATTAGTGAACCCTATGATATGTCCTAAGGACGAATGACATAAACATGTCACAATGTTTGATGAAGCCTTAGATGAACATGGGGGAGTGGAGATTATTTTTTTATCGAGGATGAGGAGTACAACAAACAAACTTAGGGAGTGAAAGAGCTGAACAAAACCAAATGTAACACCGCACATAGTTTGTAGGTGGGAGATGAGTAATGGAGGTACATTGCTGATCAAAGATGCCACCTACCATTGTTTGAGGGCCCCACAAAACTTGTAATGAACTCTACATGCACCTTGAGGGATTCATGAGACACAAGCTAGTGAGATAACTCATTTTTCCTACCATAAATTTCCACCATCTTCATGCATAAATCAATGCTATTTATTGCTCATGTTTGTTGCTGACCTATTAGGTTTATTGGATTGAGATGATTTGGCACATTTCATTTGGTTAGTTTCATGCTGGTTGGACTAGTGGGAGTTGGATTGAGCCAAAGTTATTTAAGTTAGATTGATTTAAGAAGTTGAAATGTATTGGAATTTTGGAACTTTTTTTTTTTTTTTTTCTAATTTCTTCAAGGGTCCAGATTGATGGTGGATCTGTGATCCTGAGGGCTGGTGTAGAGAAGGCTCCTATTGATTTAGAGGGACTTATTTGGTGGTTCGGTGCTATGGGATTGGATCGAGAAGGTTGGGTTGAATGAGCTGTGCATACCACAAGCACAAAACAAGTCATTAAATCCATATGATGAATCCCTCTATGAGATCTGTTTTGATGTCAAATAACATAAAAACTAATGCTTTTGTGCATATGTAAATGGGTAGCTTGCTTTGTTAAAGAGGATGAGAAGTTTGACACAACCGTTGAGACAGGAATGGACGACACACCCAATGGAGGTCTACACAAACGGATGAGTCTACACGCAATCAATGGGGGCATGCAATTGATAATTAGAGTTCAATACAATAATGAAACAACTGTTAGGGAAATACTGCATGAACAACTAGGAGTTAACAGCACATTGATGAGAAAGCCAGCTCAAAATTTCAGCAAAATTAAGTTTACTTGTACACAAACTTTAGAAAAATCAACCATACTTTTATGCAATTTCAAGAAGCCTGTTCACCCTTAAAGGACATCAAGTTCATCTAGACCTTATAAGAGAAAATGGTGCTAAATTTCATGACAATTGGCGTAAATGAAATTAAGATGCATAACTCATTAATTAGATGGTTATAAATGACATTTCCTGCCTTAGTTATGGCACACATGATTGATATCTCTATGCCCTTCATCCTTCTCTGAAGTATGTTGATATTCCATTATTGATAAAATAGCAAGCTTAGAGAGGAGCACCAATGCCCATGAATCTGAATTAAATAATTATTTTGGTGCTTGGCACAACATTGCATCAACTTGTAGAGTCTGCACTTGGGATTCCCTGTCTACAAAATTTTTATCTTAATTGTATGTACATGTTTTCTTGATCATTTTTTTTGTTTTAAAACATTTTTGTTGCATACTTTGGTCTACAAATCTTATTTTTGCATCAGCTAGAATATCAGCTCCTTTAAATTTAGATTTTTTTAAATTTAATAGAAGTGAATCTGCCTCCCTAAGTCTCTTCAGTTTGGCATGCATTTTATTCTAATATGATTTGCAAAGTTAATTGGATGAAAACCCAATTTTCATGCAATTTATTTTGATATACAGAACATTTGAAATCAAATAAGAGAAACATTAAGAAATGATTTTAGTAGCCAATCAAACCATTCCTTCCATGTTCACGAGGTGCTTAGGTCGCACAACGTTGCAATGAAGACTTTTGGACAATAGCGTCCTCACACTTTGCTCATTGAGAGGAGTTTGACTAGGTGCTTAGGATTTTACGTAGTTTGTCGGGGAAGAGTAAGATAAAATATCTTAATGCCACAGCAATCTGTACAGATCACACAAATGTTTTTATTTTTAATTTTTTTGGGTGATGGGCTGCTCTTTGAAAGAAATGTTGCCAAAAAATTGGAGTCTTACCATTCTTTGCCCTCATAATAGCTAGAATTAAAAACTTCTTTGAATTATAGTAGCTTTCACTGGCCTCCAGTTTTAAGAGCCATCAATGATTTTGGATATCTTTTATCGAGATGACAAATCTTTACCAAGATAGTTGTCTATGTCCACATTCTTTTGGTAACTGATATCTGATCTTACATAATTTTGGAATCTTGTTGGACATTTCAATAAAGAGATATAGTCTAGACTCTCATTCGGAACCTCTAATTAGCTAAACCTTAATTTTTAAGTGGGTCTTTAATGCATTTCAGCCTTTCTGGTCTTTTAATTTATTTGGTTGGCAAGTACTATGTTATTTCTTGTCGCTCGCCGTTTGATGGTCCTTGATGATTATGTTGGTACCTCACTTTACTACTATTCATCTTCCAACGCCCTTTGGTGATCGACGCCAATGTTCGTAACCCTCCAACTTTTGATATTTGATGTGACTTGTTAATTGATGAGTGCAGTTGATTGCAACATAAACATCAAACATTTTTACTACAAACATTACTACACAATGTAACCTTTTTCTAATCAGGAAGAGGGTGAATCATTGTAATTGCCGATCATATATAGAATTTTTTTTAACTTGCCTAGGCCCTATGATATTTTTCTTTCCAAAATTTTCACGTCTGAGTCTCATGAGTGCATTATTCTCTATTTTCTTAGGGATATTCGTTAATGTTAAAATGCAGATTTTAATTTCTATGAAAATGAAATTGTTAGCATATAAAATAACATTGTAATCTGTTTTAATATTGAAGGATGTTTTAATGGTCCCTTTTTGGCATAAATTTGAACTTGTATAATTTAATCCCGTGTCAATTGTTCTCTCTTTTCTCCCTGAGCAGGTTTTCCTGATACAGCCTCCTCTTAGAGTTGATGAAGGTGACAAACTGATGACTTCTTTTTCAATGAGCCGGTCCAGGGAAAATCATCGCCTCATGGATGTGAATTTCACATACGAGTTGCAGCTATCATCTGGAAAATGTTTTAAGCCTGTCTCTACGATGTATTATATAGAATGATTATGCAGAAGGGACTATTGCATACTGGTACGTTATTTATTATTTTTTTTTAAATTTCATTTTTTTATAGCAATTTCTCTTTGCAAATGAAATGATCACATTTATCAAATCCTTTCCATACCCCATGCAAGCGGCTGCTTCTTTTACTATAATGAAGCAAAGTTGTATCCAAAATTTTTGGCCAAATATCTGTTAGGATGGATATCATAGATATTGGATTTGATTTGAGTATTATATAATATTTTATTGATCGCAAAGTAAATCCAATGAATTTGAAATTAATTGAATTTTTTTGTCAGAATGTTATGTTCTAATATTTTCCAATATTTAATATCTTCATTGTGACCTGAAGCCCATCCATTCAAAAGCGTTGAAGCTCTCATTTGTTCTCCCACATCATGTAGAAGTGCTGCAACTGGCTCTACCAACAAACCTTTTGTGATCCTCCCTTTTTAGGAGTCAAGGGAGAATGCGTACTCTCAGAATGTAGAATGTGTTGTTTGAATGTACAACACCCATATTTAGCTAGAAACGATATTTTCAATTGTTGAATGTGATGAAGTGTATTTTGCTTTTAGTTTATGTCTATTAGAATTATTTGTCATTGTAATTTTGAGACAACTTTCTATCGACCATTAATTATATGATGTTATTATGTACCATCGAATTAATTGTTGTATTACTCTCTGTACTATCATTTTTGAAACAATGATGCGTGTAGGAAGATTTGTGGTTGTAGAGAGATTATTTAGTGTTTAACGCTGCACAAAAATCTTGCACACACTCAGATAATTAGTGAGCGATAGAGACATTAAAAATTTTTATGCAGAAAACTCTGAGAAGGGAAAAAAATAATGAACTCTAGTGCAGTTGACGTAATCTTCTATATTATTGTGAGTATATAGTTCCACTTTTCTTTGAGTCGGGTATGATGAAATTATGAAGTTGATTTACAATGCTGTTTTGATAATAATGGCCGTAATGGGCTACGAATGTCATATTTGATTTTTATAGAGGCAGTAGTCATTGTGATAAATGTTGATTATAGTGACAATTTTTTATAGATGTCATAGTTGAAAGTCATGATAGTAGTTGGTAATGTGGCTATAGATGATTGCTTCAGGAGCGTTGCTTGGCCACAGAGGCCGTAGTAGGGAGCGACAAGAGCTGTGACAATGTATGTAGGCTGCAGAGGCTGGAGTTGGGAGCTGCATGAGCTGAAGTAACGCCTGCAGGCCGAAGAGGTCAGAATTGAGAACTGTATAAGTTGAGGTAACATTCGTAGGCCATAGAGACTAGAGTTGTGAGTTACATGAGTTGAGATAATGTACATAGGTTGTAGAGTCTGAAGTCGAGAGCTGCATGAGTTGAGATAGTCTGTAGGCCGTAGAGGCCGGAGTTGGGAGTTGCACGAGCAGTGATAATGTCTGTAGCCCATAGGCCACAGAGGTTGAAGTTAAGAGCTGGACTAGCTATGATAACGTTTGTAGATTACAAAGATCGAAGTTGAGAGTTACACGAGTCGTGCTAATGTCTGTAGGCCACAGAAATGAGCTGTGGAACGCATAAGCTGTAATTGGTCAAATAGGTCGTAGTGGTGATATGCATGGAGAGAACTACAAGAGTTTGGAGATGGTCACGATATTCAAAGTATGACAGTTGTAAGAAATTATTATGAGTTGTACCATATCTGCTATGTGTTTTTACACTGTCTTTGGGGTATGTTGTTGCACCGATTTCAGGGTTTTCTGGATGTGTTGTTCTGTTGGATTCATCATTACTCCGCAACGTACGATGAGATTCCACATCGCACGTCATGATTTTGCCATAGTTTTTTGTTGTTCAACAATGTAACAACCACATTATAATTTCGCAAGGGATTTTGCCGTAAGGAGCAGCTGGTAGCCGATGGTGGTTGGCAACGGCCTGCGAGCAGTGGTTGATAGTGTTCAGAGGGTGCATGAGTGGACAATTTACTGGACCTTTTGGTGTAGAACACGAGGCTTCAACTCCTCGTCAAAGCTCTGATCTTCCTCTGGTTCAAGGGCTAGCTTTCTTCTCAAGAGGGGGTAGAACTCTATTTATAGAGTTTGGTAGAGACCTACAAAATAAGGTAGGAATTCAAACCACTCTATCGGATTACCCATAGAGGTTTCGTTGACCAAACAGTGTTCTGTGGATATTTGAGTGCTTTAATGATGTCAAAATTGAGTGATATTGGATTCGTTGGATTCATATTATTGAGATGCTTGATTTGATTATAAGCTTGTCAGATTTGAAATTTTTTTGACCTTCTAATTAGGCACAAAAAGCTTCAAAAAATTACTTAATGGCTTAATTTGCTTGATTTGACTTGATTTTGATCAATTTTGGTGTTTTTGTGTCCGCCTCGTCGAGTCGATCTGTTTGACTGCAAGTATGCTGAAATTGAAGTTTTTGATGATTTTTAAATAAAATTTGAATGTTCCCTTATGGAAAATTTGCCCTGAGATTGTGTAATGCTTCGGATGTGTTCTGGATGATGAAAATTTGTTAATGGCATATCAATTGCCCTCCTATTTTTGGGCGAGTGTGTACTATGTAAGTATATGTATATATATATATATATATATATATATATATATATATATATATATATATATATATATATATATATATATATCTGAATGCAAGTATGTATGTATCAGTATCTATATATATATATATGTATGTATGTATGTATGTATTTATATGTATGTATGCCTTTGAACAAGTCTGACCTGTGCATTCTTTGTGTGTTAGTGTATGATGATGGGTCAGGTAGTTAGTCATCACTTACGCTCACTGTATTGCTCAAATTTACTTTTTTGAGAGTTGAATCATATTCATCATTACATGGAGATTGATATATGATGATGATCTGTTAACCTTTTTACATGATTTCAAGCCCATGGAATCTCATTTACATGTATTTTTCACTACTGAAATTTTTTTTCTTCAGGGCATTGTTTGGCAAAGTTGACTGTGAGACTGTGAGAGTGTGCCTGAATCATCAAGATAATTTAGATGGGCATATTCATGCCCCAATTGAGATTTATTTGGCATATGTTAAGTGGTCAAGTAGTCGCCATCATTTTAAATTTTAGAAAAAAATTATTGTTTATATATTTTAATTAATATGCATTATATATATACATTTATTTATATAAGTATATGTGTTCATATGCATATAAATAATAGATTAACATTGTATATTATTTTAAATTCAAAATTTCCTCATATTTCTCTTAATTAGGTAGCTATGTTATTATAATTTTAACTTACATTATTTATTTTCCAAATTAAGCCCACAAAATAGTAAGAAGAATCAATGTTTTATTTTATTTGGGCCCCACATCTCTTGATGTTTTAATCTAGGGGCATTTTATAAGAAAAGTAAGAATAGGAAATCTATTTTTTCCTCTCATCACAGACACTAGGAAAAAAAGGGGAATTTTGCATAAAGCACCCTCAATTTCTCTCCCCTTCTCAAATCTCTTGCAGATTTTCTCTCATCAATTTTGTGAACATACCTTCTCTCGCCCTCTTTCTTAGATTTCTTTCTATCTCTTGCTTCTCCACATGTCTCTCCCTATTCTCCTCTCCCTCTCTCTCTCCCTCCCTCCCTCCCTCCCTCCCTCCATCCCTTCTAGTTATCTCACTCTCTCCCTTCTAAATATCTCACTCTCTCCCTCTCTCCCTCTCTCATTATTCTACCATGTTATTTACCCCTTCCTTAAACTTTGTTTGATTCTCACAAAACCAACACTACACCCCTCTCTCGTTCGTAGAGGCATGAAGCCTCTTTCCTTTTTCTCTTCTGCTACATATCTCTTTCCTCAAGGCTTTTATGCTTATCTTACAGGTGTTAAGATAAGGTTTATTATAATTCTAGGGTTTCGTTCCCTATAAGGGCAAGATTTTGTAGTTAATTACATCTCTAGATCAGTGAGTTATAAAAAAATCTCTCGATTAATGTAATGAGTAAATTAGCAAAGTTCAAATTTTCATGATTGAAGTGCTTGACAATAAGTACAAGATCCAAATTGGGAGGATTAAGCTCAATGGAATGAGACCAACAGTTCAGTGACAATGTGTCATGGGAAAAGCTTGAATGTAGGGATTAGACAATCCAATGAAGGAGGACTATACTCAAAGAGTGATGGCTGAAGAGCTAGACAAAGAACGATAATGAGTTTGAATCGATCAGGTGAGGTCAAAAGATGAATCAGGGGTGGTTTGCGCGATAAGGGGCTCTAGGTTCTGAATCTTCAGCATTTCCTGTTGGAACCTTGTGATGTTTGACGAAGAGTCTCTCTCCTTTTGTATGAGCTATAAGAGAGCTAGGGACTTCTTCCGTGACTTGTGCTCTCACAAAATGGGCCATGAATAACCTTTAAATTCAAAGAAAGAGGGGATGACTCATGTCGGGAGGGCATTTAACCACTAGAGGGTCGGCTCCCTCAGCGTGGTAAGGAATAAGCAACGCTTGAATGTGTCAATAATTTTCAATATTCTGATGACAGAATCGAAAGCGGCTACATGATCGACTGGGTCGGTGAGACCCTTATACAAATCAAGGTTTGGGGTTTAGAACTTTTCTTGGGGTTCAAGCTTAGAAATTTTGCCAAGAGAAGGCATTCACAACATGGCAGAAGGTTGTGGTTCACATAGTGCGGTGTCTTTCCATCGAGGTCGATCCAATGCTATTCTGATAATGACAATCATCACCCTTTTCTTCCATTGGCTGAGATTTTCGACGTTGGGTACCGGTCCATCTCACCTATCGTTTGTCGCGGGTCCATCATGGCGATCAGGCTCTTGGTGTCTATGTTCTTGATGGCTTTGGATATGCATGTTTTGGGTTCCTCTAGTTAGGGCTTCTTGAAAATTGCTTACCATATGTTCCATCATTTCTAACATTAACTGCCTACAAAACATACTTGTAAAATCAAAATTGTAATGGGAGTAAAATCTTCTTAAATAGAGTAAGATTCCCAACCCTTCAACTACGATCATCATGGAAGGGTCATCATGGTCGTGAGGCCCCCTTAAACAAGAGCAAGGATTTTTCCTCCCTGATTAAGTCATTCAGCAGAGCAACCTTTCCTCAGCCTGTCCCTGAGATTGGAAGTAAGCCACCTTAAATATGGATAAGGCCTTCTATCTTAGACGGGCGCAAACTAAATCAAATTTCGAAAAAAGAGTAAAACCACCCTAAATTGGGTAGGATTTCTAATTCCTGAAATAGCGATTCAAGTTGGATAAAAAGCCACCAAAATAGAGAAAGACATTCCTATTCAATTCACTAATAGATGACTCGTACAAATGAGGTGATTGAGTATTCACAATTGTCCACACTGTGAAGTCACTAGTTAGTTGTGATTTATGTTGTTCGTTCTTCTCCATTATTTGCTGCCGCACAATCTCTCTTATGCTATTCACATGTACTGCTTTACTCCTTGCATCCTGAACGGCTGCTTTGTCATTGCGCTATGCTCTTCTTGCTGGTGGCATGATTCCACGCTCACTGCACCTTTTAGGTGTTGAATCTGGAAACGTCTGAGAATCACACCCAAGGAATAGAGGCGCAGGGAAGGGAGAATGAGTGAGAGAGGGGAGATGAAAAGTAAATAATAAGTGTGTCTAAAGCTTTTCTTCATGAAAGGTTTTCTTACTTATAGGTATAGGAGGCATCTTGAATACACAATTACCTTTATTCCCCCTCTCTATACAAAGAAACAGGAGTACTATAGTCATTTATAAAATATATTGTTGAGAAATTTAGGGAAAAGAAATGCAAATCCAAAAGAACACAGATTTAGCGAGGTTCGACAAAGATGCCTACTTCATTGGGAGCAGAGCGGCGATTTTCTTTTCATTTTCAGAAAAAGAGTACATAATTCATTTTAGGTTTACAATACAAACTATATATAACCCTGGTGTATAATATGTAATTACAAAATTACCCCTATATTGTACTGCGGGAGCGTTGACCCCACACTCCCAACCCACATGACGTAATTTCCCCGATTGAACAGATGTTCTTACTCCACTCCAGCATCTGTCCCTTATCTGGTATATGAGCCATACCTAACATATATTTAGCTGACAGTGATAATCTTTCGCTCGTTTACCCACACTTATTCGTTTAGCGGTGACGGGCCGAACCATGTGAGGGGCATTATGAAAACTCCTTAATTGAGTTTGTCTATGACTTACTCTCTAGTTTGCTTTCCTCATTCGCTTGGTGGTAAGTCGTCATTCATTCGGCTCGCTCGGTGGGTATCTTTTGATTCAACTACCTTTATTGCTATCCCTCATTCTACCACTACGTCAATGGGCTTGTCGAATTGACAAATGACCCAACAGAGTTCTGTGGTGCTTTCTCTGGCTTTGGCATTGATTTCCCTCCTCAATAAATTAAACTAGTTTATTGAGTGGCCTTGACATACTTTGACTGCAGGTCCACCTCATTTATTGTGTGCACATATTTTACTACATGATTCGTGCTGCCGCAATTCTATCATATATCACCATATCCCAGCGAGTTCATCGAGTTTACAATCATCATCTTTATATTCGGACAAATTTTTTAGATACCCGGCATCAATATACTAAAACAATGCCACATGACAATTTCTCATACTACAATTATAATTAATGAAAAATAATGCTAATGATTTGCATACATACTGCTCAATTCTTATGTATTTACATGCCTAACACCCAAACTTCAATTTCTCCATACATAGCACCTTATTTATGTATGAAAAGGTGTATTCCAGCGTTTGATAAAATGGTAGTGTATTTGATGTGACAGGAAGGCTTTTGGTGGCATAAATGTCAAAAAAGCAATGTTTAAGCGTTAGATATGTAAACACATATGAATTGGGTTTGGTAGCCGTTGTACATCACAGCTCATATTAATTTTCAATGCTTCACAATGACGTTGAAAGCTAACCCACCTCGCAACAATGGCTGCTAAACTTTTCTTTACCAAACGAATTAGCAAAGCATCACATAGATAGAGAACATATTATAATCTTAAACACAAATGATAACTCAAACCAAGCAGGCTATCATGAATTATTCAAAAGCTAAAGCAGCTTAACGTTTGTTTGTTTGGCAATCAAACGCCTTGAGATTCTTCTCCGACGACCCCCCCTCACTAATGGCCTCTCTCGCCTTCTCCTTCCACATCTCCGCCTTCCTCCTTATCTCCGCTCCCCTCTCCCCTTCCCCCATCACAATATCCAAACACCTCTTCAGTTCCTCCGACAAGACCCAACCTTTCTCTCCCACCTCCGCCTTCAATGCCATTCCCCATTGCCTCTCCATCAACCACGCGTTCGTTGCCTGATCAGACCATTTCGGCATCGCCACCGCCGGCACACCGGACAGCAATGCCTCCACCGTCGAATTCCACCCACAGTGAGTTACAAAGCATCCCACTGCCTTGTGCCCCAGCACTCTCCCCTGCTTGCACCATTTCAAAACCATTCCCTGTTTCACTTCGCCAGCAATGCTCATATCATGCCATCTTGTATCCTTCTTCACAACCCAAAGATATGGTCTTTGGCTTTCTATCAAACCTTTACCAATCTCCTCAATTTCCTCCTCACTCATATTATGCACACTCCCAAACGCCACATACACCACTGATTTATCTGCCTGTGAATCCAACCATTCCATGTACTCCTTCTCGTCTTCCTCAAACATATCCTCTGTTTCCCCTTCCGCCTCATTCAGCACCGCCGGACCCACCGTGATTAGCTCCATATGCTCTTCCATGGGTGCCAGAGCGTTCAACTCTAACTCATCAAACGAGTTCACAAGCACCCTCGGCTTCTCCCCTGCTTGTCTTCTCAGAGATAAATCTGTAAACAGCTCGCGGAAGGCATTAAGGATATCGAAGAACGGGTCGTCGGGTGAGGTGATGGTGAAGAAGGTTGGAAGATCGCGGATTTGGAAGAGGGGGAGAGATGGGAAAGAGATTGGAAAAGAGGGATCTTTGGCGTGGGAGACGATGAAGGATTCGTACCCATTGAAGAAATGGTGGTAGATGGAGAGAATAGTGGCTGCTTGGATCCAGTAGAGAGCGGAAGGGATGCGGAGGTCAGTAGCAACATCACCGGCCCATTGGACCATGATGGTGTAGATGAGGCACGTGACTGGGCGGCCGGAGGAGGCGAGGTCTTGGAGGATGTTGGTGAGATGGTTGGAGCCAAGTTGTCTGATTTGGGACACCACAGAGCGAAGATCCATGTCGTCGGGAATTTCCAGGGAGGAGAAGCCATCGGAGAAGGGAATGTAGTTGATTCCGTTGTGGTGGACTGGGGAGGTGGGGGAAGGGAGGGAAGGGAACATTCGGCGGTGGGCGATCGTGGCTGTGCAGAAGGTGATGTCGGAGTTGGTCGAAGATAGGAGGCGTTTGGCGAGGTTGATAGCTGGGTTGAGGTGGCCCTGCGCGGGGAAGGTTATGATTAAGATGTGCGGCTTCGTTGCCGGCGATGGTGGTTGATGCTCCATTAGTATGGGAAGGGAAGAAACACTGGTTTGGATAAAGTTGCAGTTTTTGAGCGCTTTTAGTGGCCGCACACAGCTTGTTTGTGTTGATCGATGTGAGAAAATTCAATTTAAGGCAATTGTGGGGATAGTTATTTATAGAGAAAAGGATCCTTAATAGCCTTATAATTAGTAGTTATTTGGTAGCATCCTATTAATAGGATTTAAGGATAAACTTAGTTTAAAACTAAATGACAAGCATGCATAAGTGAATATGAATGAGATTATGAAAGAATATTAGTGTGATGAGAGAAATCATTAATAAATAAATAATGATAAATAAATAGTTGTTTGGTAACAAGAATATTAGTGTGATGTCAAAGGAAGATATGCCCGTCTACAAAGCCTCTCATTTAAATCAATGTTAAACAAAAACATTAAATCGAACTCCGTTGAATGATATTTTCTCGCGTTCCATCTCTTTTCGGATATAATTCAGATTTATTAAATGTAATAGCGAGGTGGATTTGTTCCGTCATCACTTGCGAATTCCAACGTCAGAGATAAATTTGAATTTAGTGGATTTGATAAATCTTACTTAGCAGAAAGCTATGTTGCAGCCAAACACCGCCGTAGTGTGTTAGAGTTTATCCTCAACCCAATGGGTCATGAGTTATAGCACATGTTTTATGTATTCAAGTAAACAACAATTCAATCTCATTCAAGACAATATTTGATTTAAATTGTGCATCATTCTATTTTTGCTCTCAATTTTTTTCATAATGAGTAAATAATTTGAATGTAATTTAAGAATATTTAATAATGTAATAATGTCAATAATAGTTGTCTTAATAACAACACCTTTTATTTATTTATTGCGCATGATGGAGAAATAACAAAGGATGGTAGTTTGCGGGGTGAAGGCACCTACAGGGCTCGCTTTTACCTCTTTTCGTTCTTCTTCCCCGCAGAACCGCTACTTAGAGATCTCTCCTCTCACCTGAATCCATCGCGGGAGATTGGGTCTTCAGATCTGAGAACTGTGGGGAAGGGGAAGGATCGGCAGCTTTGCTCTTCCGATTCAACTTGGATGTGAAAATAGGGGTTTCTTGGAGCTGTGAGCGTGTGATCTTGAAGTTCTTCTTCTAATCCATTTTGTTGAATCCTTTTTCGGGATTTTGTGCTTAGATTTCGGCGAGAATGGTTGATTTACTTAATTGGCCATCTTTTCTTGAAGTTGTGAAGGGTAATGTGGAGGTATCTACTTCTTATTCTAATGTGTGTTTGTTTCCTATAGCTTTTAGGGATCATTTTGGTGAAGATGGATCTGATAGCCTTTTAAAAAAGGCTACTAAGAAGAATGGAAAATCGGCTCTGATCTTCAATGAAAAGGAAACGTCTATTCTTGCTGAGCCGTTGAAATACACCTTAATCGGTAAATTTACCTATGCTCATCCAAAGATGGAAATCATTCAAAGGTATTTCGCTGATTTAAAATTACTGGGGAAATGAAATGTGGGGTTAATTGATGGTAGAAATCTTATGATTAAACTTGAAAATGAAGAAGATTATATTGTATTATTTGCGAAAAAAGTTGTTCAGATAGATAAAATTCATATGAAAATTTTAAAGTGGATTGTGGCTTTCAACCCTAAGGAAGAGCCACCAATAGTTCCTATTTGGTTCAAGCTTCCTGAGCTGAAATCACAGTTTTATAACAAGAAAATTTTGTATTCTATAGGGAAAATTTATGGTTCACCAATGAAAATTGATATGGCTTCTGTTAATTACACCCGCCCCTCAAATGCTCGTATCTTGATTGAAAGAGATGTTACTTTACCTTTTTGTGATACCGTGTGGCTTGAAGATTCCAGTTCTAGTTACTGGCCTGCGGAAATGGAATATATGCCTCCTTATTGTAATAAATGCCGTATGTTTGGACATTGTATCACTAGTTGTTTTATTGTTCATCCGCATTTGAAAAGTAAACATTTTAAACATCTTGACAATGTGATTCGAACATGTTTTACTAAAGATGTTACTCAGCATCAAAATTTAGTACAAGAAAATGAGATTATTCCAAGATCTTTGAATATTGGGGACTCTAATATTTCTAATGTTCTTGATAAAGATCTCATTGAGAATGATGATAAGAATCCTTCTAGATGTTCCAATCTATATGAAACTAATGAGGTAGATCCTCAACATTCAACAGATATTGTTGATGGTACTCCGATAGATAATCAAGAAGTAGATATTTTAAACAATGATTCTTCCGTCATATTGTTAGATCCGATTATTGATAAGGCTATTGAAAATGTTGATATTTCTCTTCTACATTCTTATCAAGATAATCAAGATGCTACTTGTTCTAATGATGTAGGAAGAATGGATTGTGCATAAATACGGTTTGTGGTGTGAATCCTATGCTTTCTAAGTAGTTTTCTTGTCTTTCTCCCTACGAATATGAAATGATTTAGATAAGGATTTAATTTAATTTTGAGAACTTATTTTTCTTCATCAATAATTTGTGATGTTACTTTTCCTGATTTTCATTTACACTACAACTTGATCACTTGTAATGTTAAAATCTATGGAGAGTTCTTAAGACCTGACCGTAGGCTAAGAATTCCTAACTTGTAAGTATCATATTTCCCTTGGAAAGGTATATGTTAAATCCTTGAAGGGGGAGGTGCGAATAGATAGGGAGATAAACTTTGAAGGGCGTAAAATTGAATATGTTTTTTAGAGTGTCAGACTAAATTCTATCAACTTGGTTTAAGAGGAGGTGACGGGACACTAGTAGGCCCGACCATAGGCACCCTTGAGGGGGAAACTAGAAGTTAGAGCCTAAAACTTCGTCCCTTACTACTAACAATACATCCTAATCCAATCTTCTAAAACTAGCCAATGTTCTTTAGATCCTGTAACAAGGGTAAATAATATTTATGCTTCTATTCGTCACATTACCATATTATTTAAGTTCTCAAACTAAATTAAATGTTTACTAATGATTAAATGTTTCGTATGGGGAAGGAATTTTTGTTTATTGTGTTAAAGAATTTAAATTACTATTTTATTTCCAACTGCTACTTTAAATAACTTACATATTTGTACTTGAAATTGTTTAGTTTATAAATATATTTTCATCTTTCTTTTTTTATTTATTTGTACTTAACCTTCCCCGTGGGATCGATATTTGGGGATTAATTAGAAAACTTTATATTACTTGATACGATACGTATACTTGCGTAGTATCCATAGTGTGTGATTTATATTTATTTATAAAATCCTTAATCTTTAAATATCGTACATTAGTCGCTTAATCTAATTTGGGGTCACATTTGACCATAATTTTATAAGCTATTTTACTTGCGTAATTGCGGTCGGGTTAAGGAAGGACCCTAGTTTTTCCTTTGGAAGAAGAAGTACCTCTAAGAAAAGCTATATAATAATAATAATAATAATAATACTATGTGATTGTACCACTCTAGATATATGGACATATAATGAAAATCCTAAGGAAGCATACGTGCATGGCTTTTAGGGGATATACTTCGAAGGGCTCTGCTTTTAAATAGGTGAGGTTTTAGACCAATTAGGTGCAGTCACATGAATGAATGTGATCATCGGCAATTCTTTTATAATTTGGGCACGAGATTCTATTAATTGATTTTCTGGCAAAGGAAAGACATTTGAGGACTCCATCCCTCTAAGCTAAGGAAGTCCCTCTATGTTGGTAGAGCTCCCATGAATTGGATGAGTGCTCTTGTGCTAGGTAAATGCTTATCAAACTAGGCATATTGCCTTTTAGTCTCAATATAATCATAGTATTATGCCAAGAAATAAAAATCATTGTGTACATCTTCAAAAGCTCAAACTGCTGGTAATAAAAATCTCTGGTAATTGAGTTGTATTGTGTCATCCTGTATTGTTTTGTGTCTTTTATATTTATTTGTTTTTTTTTAGCCATCAAGTTCATTTTGTATTGTATTTATATTTTATTTTGTATTAATAAATCTGAGGTAGACGATAGACATCCTCTTTTGCCTAATAAATAAATAAATAAATAAAAATGAAAGCCATTGGACAATAGCTTCCGATGTGATCATCATTTATCAGTATCATGTGCGTTGCGGCACAAAAATGTGGTAGGGGGCACTGGTCCCTTTTTTTTCCTGCTTCTTTAGTGCATGCGTTTCATTTTCTTAGAGTGCGTTTGGTGCAACTTATTCTCTGCGGTGGCATTTTAAAAACGTCGTCTCACTGTTTGAAAACTGCGTTTGCTCAGCTTATCCGATAACTTAGTTGGTTTTTTACACTAAATAATGCCGGACGAACCCCATGATCCGCGTTATCTGTATAAGCACAATCTGCCCCAAACTCATCCTAATTAGTCAGATATAAAACACAGTAGGATGCTGATCTGATGCCACTGAATGAAGGAATTTATAATATTACTGTTTAATTCACTACGTATTCTGTTAAAATAATTAAAAAATGAATAAATATAAACTGCTAGAAAGGGCCTTCCAAAACTAATTTTTCAATCTACTTTTTAACTTCTAATGAAAAATTCAACTTAAGATAAACAAAATATTGTTATTTGAAAAAAACATTATTAAATTTTTATTTAAAGAAATATGATTCAAATTCCATTTGGAATGAAGTCACTCTTATCATATATATATATGTCTGTCGAACTATATTGTGATCAAAATTTAAAAGAACAACATTTCATGCATATTCATAGATTTTCAGTCATTTCCATTGCTAAAATATTTGTTCTATTGACTGAGTCTGAGTCTTCCTAAAGCGAGATGAGAAGAATCTAACAACGCATTTGAATGCGAACTAGTAGTTCTATCCAAATTTTATAGCTTTTGACAGGTTTTTTAATGCTTTCTTAGTATTATAGACATGATCTAAATGATTCCATAACGATTCATCTGTTCTAAATTGAATTTGAGCACATGTGTGTGTGTGTGTGTGTGTGTGTGTATATAAGACATGGCCAGAGGCTCTTAAACAAGCCTCTAGCCACTCTTAATGTGTCTAATAATTTGTGTACCACCTCCTTAAGACTAACTGTGCTATAGGGGATTCGAACCCCCGACCTGAGGGGTCTTACACCGAGGATGCCATCAAACAGGCTAAGGTATGCGACACCGCAAGTGTGTGTGCGTTTGTGTGTGTGTGTGTTTATTGAATCTTAAATTGTATCTGAATAAACCTAAACCTAATAATTTGAGAGAAAATGGTATGAGAGAAACTTTAACATTTCATTATAGAATGCTCAAGTTCAAAAATTTAGGCTGATATATGATACCCCTAGCACTTCTGGTGACTGCCTATTTACGATATTGGACTGTGATGTGCTATATGTTGAGTTAGATGAACAAGAGAAGGAAATAATAGGATTCATCAATTACTCTAAAATACAAGAGGTTTGTTGCTTGTCTATAAATATGTTAGATAGACAACTAGTTAAAAAGAAATCAACGCTTACCTATGATAAAATCATTAAATTGCTTTTGGGCTTAAGTGTTATCCTTGTACTTGGTCAATTCAATGAGTTATCCATGATTTTATATATATATATATATATATATATATATATATATATATATATATATATATATATATATATATATATATATATATAAAATCTTTGATAGAAAATTGAAAGATCGTTTCTTGATTTCTTGGAGCTCGGTGGGAATTCTGATGGTTTCTTCTTCGTTTCTTGTTCGTTTTTCACCTTTTTCGGTGCTTTGAGCTTGATCTTTTAGTGCCGATTCTCCTTGGTGGTTTGGTGTTTTGGATTTCGTTTTCCGGTTTTCATTCTGATTCAAATTCTTTGTTTGAATCACGAGTTTTGCCGGGTTGCTCTGGTTTTCGCAGTTCTTGGTCATCCTTGCTGGGCGAGTTTGAATTTCTGTTAAGGTTCGGCCTTCATAATGGTTGTGGTAGATGGTTGTGGTGCCGATGCAACTCTTATGGGTAAAGATTCTTTTGCTGATATTGTTGGATGTTCTCTTGGAGGCTCTTCTTTGGGTGATAAACTTATTTTTCCACAAATTTATCATGATTCTTTGGTTGGACGAGCAAATTGTAATTTCATAAAGAAAGGTTCGAAGAAGGCTGGCAAGAATGCTATCATCTTCTCCGATGATGAAATTGATAAGTTGGCTGACAATTATCGATTTACGTTGATTGACAAATTCCAACTTGGACACCTCAAGATGGAAATTATTCGTAGAATTTTTGATGATTTTAAATTGGTGGGTAACTGGAAGATTGGTCTTTTTGACGGGAGGCATATTATAATTCATCTCACTAAAGAGGAAGACTATGCCCAAATTTTTTCAAAGAAGTTCATTACGATCGATGGTGTACAAATGAAAGTTCTGAAATGGTCTTTAGATTTTGATCCCACACAGGAGCCCCCTATTATTCCTATATGGTATAAATTACCTGGATTAAAGTTACCATTCTTTAATCACCAGGTGTTGTTTTCTATTGGCTCTGTTCTTGGCCGACCTATGAAGTTAGATATTTCCACTTTCAATTTATCGCGACCTGCTTTAACACGTATTTTGGTGGAACAAGACATAACAGTAGCAGAGATTAAAGAGATTTGGTTAGGGACCGAACATAATGGCTTTTGGCAACCGGTTGTGATGGAGCAGAAGCCATTTTACTGCTGCCATTGTAGGATGTTCGGGCACACTCAAGAAAGATGTTATCTTTTGAATCCTGCTTCGAGAAACCTGAAAATCGACCGGCGAGATTGCTCCTAAAGATGTGGTGCCTGAACCTAATTCTAACATAATACAGTCTGATATTCAGCAGCAGGAAGATCCTATTGGTAAGGATGGTATTAATGTTGAATTACCTCCCTCGAATATGAAGTTGTTAAATGGAACAGAGGTAAATGCTACTGTTTCGAAATTAAAAGATGATGTGGTGGTAGAAGAAATTGTTAGCTCTCTGGTTACAAATCCAGGTATTGATTCTGAACTACAAACCGTCAATATACCGCAACTGGTCCTCAAATTATAGAGGAACCGAATATTTCGAATTATCCATCTGCTGTACAAGACTTGGAAGTTCCAGTTGATTTATTACCTCATATTCGCCAATCCATCGAGGAAAATTGGGCAGTTCAGAAAAATCGAAGGAAGGCAAAAGGGCAGTAAGAATTGAAGAATTTGTTACATAATAATCAGGTGGAGACTAGTCAAGATTCGATAGCAGGGAGATCTTTTAGGATCTCTAAACCTCCTCACATATGATTAATTTGATGTGTTGGAATATCAGAGGAATTGCCGATTCAAATTCCTTGATAAGACTTAAAAATTTAAACAAAATTTATAAGTTTGTGTGCTTTGCTATTTTGGAACCGCTAACTCATCGTATATCGTCGAGGATTGGTAGAAGTTTTTCTCAGTTTGATATTGTTTCTAATATCAATTGCAAAATTTGGTTTTTCTGTCGTAAAGATATTAATTGTCAAGTTCTTCTTGATAATGAGCAATTCCTTCATGTTAATTTGAAATGGGATCAATTTGAAACAGATGCTACTTTCATTTATTCTGGTAGTTCTGTTAGAGGGAAGACTGATTTGTGGAGACATCTTTTCTCAATTCAATCTTCTATTCAGGGTACTTAGATTATTGGAGGTGATTTTAATAGTGTGGCTTATCCCAATGAGAAGTGGGGAGGTAAGTCCATTGATGTGGCTAAAATGACGTCATTTTCTGATAACATTAATGCTGCTCGTTTGGTTGAAATTCCTTTTTAAGGTCCTTTAGATACCTGGAAAAGAGGAAAATTACATGAAAGATTAGATAGATTTTTAGCTAATTCTTTGTGAATGGATACTTATCCTTTCTCTAAAGTTTCTCATCTTTCTTATACTTGCTCTGATCATCGGCCGTTGGTTTTATCTATTTCATTGACTCGTAATAAGTCAAAGTCTCGTTTCCATTTTTATAATGTTTGGAAAGAACACCCGAAGTTCTTGCTGTTTTTAAAACTTTTTGGACTCCGAAC
The DNA here is from genome assembly GCA_022702705.1 of Papilionanthe hookeriana x Papilionanthe teres. Classification (NCBI taxonomy): domain Eukaryota; kingdom Viridiplantae; phylum Streptophyta; class Magnoliopsida; order Asparagales; family Orchidaceae; genus Papilionanthe; species Papilionanthe hookeriana x Papilionanthe teres. The sequence goes on from CM040423.1 coordinate 28,635,511, forward strand.
TATTTTTAAAAACTTTTTGGACTCCGAACTATGCTATTCCTCCTTGGGAGAGATTATGGCTTGTGCAGAAATCTGTTGCTCGAAATATCAAAAACTGGAATTGAAGCTGTTTTGGAGATCTTTCTAAAAGAGTTCAAGAGGCTGAAATTGCGGTTTTAAAGGCTGAAGCTGAGGAAGATGGTGGTTTTATTTCTACGCAGGATCTTATAAATGCTAATATTCAGCTGATGCAAGCTATCAAATGGGAGGAAATGTTTTTTAAACAAAAATATGCTGTGACGAAATTTATCGATGGTGATAGAAATACAAAATTTTGTCATGCGTGCATCAAGTATAGAAGGAGTGTGAATGCAATCATGAAAATGAAGGATGAGAATGGTATATGGCTATCTGATTTAGAGCAAATTGTCACTAGTGCTGTTAATCATTTTAAAAAACTTCTAAATACGTCGCATACTTTTCATCCTGATTCTTTTGATAGCTCTTTGTTTGTGAATGACGTTGTTTATACATCTTCTGCTGATCTTACTTCTATTCCTACAGAAGATGAAATTTGGAATAGCTTATGTTCCATTGATGGTGATAAGGCTGCTGGGGCGGATGGTTACACGTCCACTTTCTATATTAAAGCGTGGTCTATTGTTAAGAAGAAGGTTAGTAAAGCGGTTTAAAGTTTTTTTAGAGGTGCGGATATGCCTAAATATTTCGCTATGTCAACTATCCTTCTATTGCCTAAGGGGGATGTGATCACAAGAAAAAATATTAAGAAATTCATACCCATTTTTTATGAAATTGCACTTTAAAGAAAGATATTTTATTTATTTTATTGCAGGAATGAAAATTTATAAGTGATGAAAGCAAAAAGCATGAAATGAAGCGAATTTGGATAAAAAAAAGGAAGAAATTCATGCAAAATGAACTAAGTCGCCGACGGCGAGATCATGAGGAGAATTTTTGAAGGATTTTCAACTACCTCGCCGACAGCGAGCCCGAGCCTGCCGACGGCGAGATCGCGCGGTTTGGAGACCTTCTAGAAGCCCCGCCGACGACGAGGTCGTTTCTCGCCGACGGCGAGACTGTTCAAAATGCCAGATACATTGAACCTGGACGCTTTTTGAAGAGGTGTTTAAGCACCCCTTGGACCTTTGTCTACCTTCTATAAATAGAGGACGAATTTTAGTATGTTGTGTGTCTACTGTGTATCTATTTTAGAGAGTCTTAGTGTCTACTTGGTGTCTATTTTAAGAGTTTTAGTAAGTGTAATTAGTGAGTTTAGAAGTGTCTGTCATCTTAGAAGGAAAAGTCGAAAGGAACTTGAGTGTCGTTCAGGAAGGAAATCGAGATAAGTATTTTTGTTTATTGTTGTTAACTTTAAATGAAATTCATGCTTTGTTTAATTCCCATGCATTCTGAGTAGTTTTCTTAGTCTTTCTCCTTGTTTATGAAATTATGTGAATTGATGAAATTAAATAGAAGAGCCTAATATATTAAAATAAATTGTGATAATTTTTACTTAAAACTTAATTTACTTTTCAATCTGGCCCATTGATTTGTTAAAATATGTTGAATTATCAACTATAGTAAAGATTACATCCAATATTCAGGGAAGCCAAAAGCCTTGGAAGGAGGATGCAAATAAATAGGGAATATTATTTATCAGATGTAGAATTGGACATTTTAGTGTGACAGACTAAAATATTCAATTTGGTCCTATTGTTTGAGAGCTGAAGTGTAGATGTTTGCCCTCAGGTGAGGGGAACATGGGAGATCCGAAGTGGCGACGAGTATCCTCCAGACTAGCCGCAGATTCGATAATCAAGCATAGGATTAGTCGATGTTCTTCTGCACTGGACCAAAGGGTAAAGAATAAGAATGCTCCTATTTGTCACAATACGATAAAAAATCTATTTGAATTCATCATTCACTTAATTTTCTAAAAACGAGGAGAAGGATACTTTTTCTGAAATCTTTAAATCAACTTTATTTAAAGCATTAGTTTACTTTAGTTCGCTTTAGTTACGTATTCTAAATTTCCGTATACTAAATTAGTAAGTAAATCCTTTAATTTTAGCTGTTACAAATCTTTTAAAACTTCCCTGTGGGATCGATAACCAGGACTCCACTAGAGCCCTGTATTACTTGATACGATACGTATACTTGCGTAGAATCCACATTATACATTCCATCATAAAATCAAATATATATATTAAAGCGAGATCAAGTTTTTGGTGCCGTTGCTATTAACATAATTTGCAAACATAAAAAAAGTGGGTCAAGTTTTTGGCGCCGTTGCCGGGGAAGCTTCGGTAAGAACTTTAGGGGAATTTTAGTTGAAGTAATTAGACTTAGACTTGGAAAACTGTAGTGTCGTAAAAACTATTTTGTGTGAAAAGTGTTTTTATATGAAAAAGTGTTGTGAAAAACAAGGAAAAACTATTTATATGAAAAACAAGGTGTTCGTGAAAATGTTTTATTGTGTTAAATATATTTCATCTGTTATTTGTTTAATTATTCATGTATTGTTTGATGCATTAAATATGCGAAACAAAGGATCTGCAGGACTTGTACCTTATGATCTCGAGTTTGAAAAAATAAAAAATTAAAAATACAGAAAGGACTCGAAAAACTAGAAATGGAAATGGAAAACTTTCAAGATAATGACTTAGAAAACCATCATAAATCATTGAGGGATTACCTAAATCCTACGACAGATGAAATTCACTCTAGTATACAAAATCTTGTCGTAGAAGCTGACTCATTTGAAATAAATCCTGAGATTATCCAACTGGTACAGAACAATCAATTTGGGGGAACTCCTTTGGAGGAACCCTATTTACACTTATCAAATTTTCTAGAAATTTGTGCTACATTTTGTTATAATGGCATATCATACGATGCTGCTCGACTAAGGCTTTTTCCTTTCTCACTAGTGGTTATACTCTTTAGCACCTGGTTCTATTAAAAATTAGGAGGCGTTAACTGAGAAATTCCTAGCTAAGTATTTTCTACCTTCAAGGACTACTAAACTTATAAACGATATTATCTCATTTTGTCAATATGAAGGGAAATCAATATACGAAGCCTGGGAAAGATTTAAGGAACTCCTAAGAAAGTGTCAACACCATGCTCTGCCCGATTGGTTAATCATTCAAACTTTTTATAATGGGTTAGTAGAATCCTTAGGTCTATAATTGATGCTACCGCTGGTGGATCATTAATGTCAAAATCTTTTGATGAAGCATATGCATTAATTGAAGAAATGACTATACATGAATTTCAATGGGCATTTGGAATGGTAAATCATAAACATGTAGCTAGTGTTCATGATACAGATGTGATTAGAATTCTTGCATCTCAGATTACTGCAATATCAAGGAAGTTGGACCAATTTGGAATGAACCAACCTCAATTTACTCCTGTAAGTGAGGAAAGTTCATTAGGGCATATAATTGATTCTAACTTATCATATGAGACTTTAAATACCATAAACAACCCGTACTCTAACTTCTACAACCCAGGTTGGGAGAACCATCCTAAATTTTAACTGGAATCCTACTACTGACGATGGAAACCAACAATGAGAAAATAATCATACAAATCCTAATGGAAGTTGGAATAATTACGAGAACATAAACTATAGACTTTCATATCCACCGGACTCTAACAATGATCAACAATTTGAGGATAAGAAAATGTCTATGGAAGAAGTGATATTGCAAATGGGAAACCAGTTGCAAAGTCAAAATGCTGCGATTAGAAACATAGAGAATCAACTGGGACAAATTGCTAATTCACTTAGCAATAGACCCCAAGGAACACTTCCTAGCAACAATGAGATCAACCTTAATGAGAACACTAATGAACAAATAGAAGCTGTCCAATTAAAAATTGGAAGAGATATAGAGGATGTGGTTAGAAAAGAGAAAGATTTTGTGAGAGAAACAAAGGAAACTAAAAGACTTGAAGAACATGTTTCTAAGGATCTGGAAAAATTAATATCTCCAACTAAAATTAGTTTGGAAAGACCACCACCTCCATTTCCTCAAAGACTTAGATAACATGAGTTGGATAAAAAATTTTCAAAGTTCATGAAAGTACTTAAGAAGTTAATGATAACTATTCCTTTCACTGAAGCTTTAGAACAGATGCCAAGTTATGCAAAGTTTATAAAGGATATATTAAACAAGAAAAGAAAATTTGGGGATTATGAGACAATTGCACTAAGTGAGGAGTGCAGTGCCATATTTCAAAAAAAATTTTCTCGGAAACTTAAAGATCCTTGTAGCTTTACAATTCCTTGTGTAATTGGAGAAAAATTATGTGGAAAAGCTTTATGTGATTTAGGAGTGAGCATTAATGTGATGCCTCTATCTATATTTAGAAGGTTAGGTTTAGTCGATATTTCTCCCACTACTGTAACCCTTACATTAGTCGATCGAGCTATCATTTATCCAAAAGGAGTTATAGAAGATGTGCTTGTTAAAGTAGATAAATTTATCTTTCCTTTGGACTTTATTGTATTAGATATGGAGGAAGATAAAGAAATTCCAATTATTTTAGGGAGACCTTTCCTTGTTCTTGGATAAGCTATGATAGATGTGCAAAAAGGAAAGTTGATTATGAATATTAATGACCATAAAGTCGCTTTTGATGAATTAAAGACTATGAAATATCCAGTTGAGAGAAAAGATGATGATTATTTTTGTATGGATGAAATTGATTATCTAAGTAAAGACCATTTCCAAGAAAGTTTTGAGAGTAAGTTAATAGATGAGAATGAAATAGATTTTCATGATGATTCAAAAATGTTATTTAAAGAAGACTGTATGTATGTTCAGGAGAGATGTGAAATGATGGACTCTACCAAAAATAGTAAACTTTTAATTCCATTTGTTGAAAAATCTCATGAACTTAAGATGGATGTACCCCATACAATTTTGAAGTCTATCTATTTAGAGAGTTCATCTACACAACCAGTCTTTATATCTTTAGATACTACTCAATCACAAGAAAAACCTGAATTGAATGATGAACAAGATAAAATTATTGAACTAGGACTTGGAATAGAATTTGAGGATAAATTTCAAAAGAACTTTGAGTTCAGAAGGATATTGGAAGACCATTGGAAGAAATTCCTAAGGAATTAGAAAAACCTATTTCCTCAACTAAGATAGATCCTTCATTATTTAATAATTATAAAGGGGAAGAATTGGAAGATAACTTGAATCATAAGAGTGACACAGGAGAATTTGATCTTGAATCTGAATTATTTAAAGATAATCTAATCCAAAATTTGGGAGATATTGAAGTATCTTATAAAGATCCATTTCTTATAAATTTCAAAGATGATATTAATATGCAATTTCAGAAAATCAATAGAAGAATATTGGATCTAGAAAGAAATATGAGGAATTATAATATAAATCAGACTGAAAATGAAGAGCTAAATGAAAAATTAAAATTTGAGGATTTTATAAGAATCACTGGATCTGAAAAAGATTGGGCGATTGATCGAGGATTACTTAAATGGAATTTTGATCCAGGAGGAATCATTTGTCGGGCTAATGACGTTAAACCAAGCGCTTTATGGGAGACAACCCATAGTTATCAGTGTACTTTGATTTAGTGTGCTCGAGAGTCATGATTGTTAGTGTTGTATTGTGTTTGATTTAGAGTGGATAGACTTGATCTTTATGTGTCATTATAGATTGATAAGTTTGATTGTTGATTGATAGATGTTTGGATTATTAGTGCTTTGATCTAATCTTTGTCTGTGTCATGAGGGAGGTGATTCCTTAACTTCTTATTATGGCTAGAATTGATCTCTTGTAAAGTTGGATTGACGAGTCCACTATAACTTGGGTCTCACCCAGACTTGAGTTTTACAAGAAAAATCATGAATTTCGAACATTGATAGTTCCATCTTAATTTGTTACCTCCTTTCTATAACTTTATTTTCATTAGGTAGGAGTCGCGAACCTATTTGATGAATAACATTAGGATGATCTCACACTATCTTTATAAGCTGTTAGAAGTGCTTAATTATAAGGATTAGGTGATGCACGAGATTGGTACCTAGGAGCTAATATATCAGGGATGATCTTATCCTTGGGATTATAATCTATAAAATCTTTTGAAGTGCCTAATTTACTAGTGTAGTGATTCCGTTAGAAATTGGAAGTAAATTAGTGAGATGCGATGAGATAAAGGAAGAATTGACCTCATTTATCACTTGTGATTGTATTTGAATTGTGTGTTTATGTTTGTGTTACAACTTTGTTTAGGTCTTGAAGAACATTTTTATATTCCTTAGCTGAAACATGCTATGCTAGTTAGACTTTTGTTTAGTTAATTTCATTTTGACATGATTAGTTTAAATTTACTTTCTGCTGCATATTGTTCTGTCCTAATGAATAACTGTAAATGGGTTTTGATAGACATTTGTGGTAGATAGAATTTTTAAATTGTTTTCTTCCTGCTTATATTTTATGTACTAAATGCTACATATGTTAAAAATTAAGTTTGGGGGTAGGAAGAAAAATAAAATTTTAATGTGAAAATACTTCCTTTTAGTGTAATTTTATTACAAGTATGTTTTAGGTTAGATTTACTTTCTCCTACAGTCATTCTATCCTGATTATGCATGATATGAATTTGATAGGATGTTGTAGTAGCAAGTAGATTCAACCTTTACTTTTTCTTCCTACTACATTTTATGGAATTAATTGCAAAATATTTTAAAATTTAAGTTTGGGGGAAGAAAAATATTAACTCTTATTTGTTCTCAATTGTTATATTTTCAAAAATTACTAGCATAACTTCTGGCAATTGAACCTCACTTGAGATAACTAAAAATTTTTATTATAGATGAATATTATGGAAGGATTGAATGAAAGTTTTTAGTAATAATGGTTAATTTTATAAGGGTGAGATATTTGGTATGAAAGAATTTGATTATAGTTAACTATTTGAAGTAAAGAAAACTGTATTTTTGAAATGTTAAGAGACTTAAAGTATTGTGTGTTAAGAAGAGATTGTGACTTTATGATGAATAATAAGACTCATACCTAATTATAAAGTAAGGATGTGTTTCAAGTTTGAACTTTAGAAAGAAGAGAGTGAAGTTCAAAATCATTACAGACTCTCCAGATATAGTAATCCTCATCTTAAAAAAAAAGGAGAGAAAAACTTAGAGGAATGTTTAGGATTCTTAGATTAAGAGTAGAAATGTAGATTTCTACCCTTTTGGAGAGATTGGAGAGGAGATTTTGAGAGAATTTGTAAGTGATTTCGCTAGCATTGCATGGATCGCCGGGAGACTTTACGGGAGAGATTTTCGTCTTTCTTTCAAGGGGAAAAAGCTAAGTATTGTTTTTCATTATCTTATAATTTTGTAAACATTTGTTTAGTGGATTTGCTTTGGTTAAATGAAGTTTCCTTTGTGTTTTCTTCATGCTTTGTGACGTATCTCTCTTACTTTTTCTTCTTCTTTGAAAATAGTGGCATAAGAAGATTATGTCATTGTTTTCCTTTTACTTTTTTTTTGCAATGAGTAGAAATCATGTTTAGGATTTTGTGATACATGGTAGAAGTGAATTTAATTATAAATGTGATGTTTTACTTGCACTTCATTTACATTGCAATAAGAGCCCATTGTAGTGTTAAAATTCGTTGTAATTGCATCGACCCGAAAGGGCATATGTAATTTTCAACAAAGTGAAACCACATTCAAATTCCATGGATGGTGAAGTTCATGGAAGTTGAATGCAAATAAATAGAGAAATATAATTATTGGGGGTAGAATTGGAGATTTTAGAGTGACAGGCTAAAATCCTCAATTTGGTCATATCGTTTGGGTCTCGAAGTGTAGATTGTTAGCCCTCGAGCGAGGGAATGTGGGAGCTCCGAAGTGAGAGCCGGTATCCTCCTGAACTTAGCTACGTATTCGAGTAACCAAGTATAGGATTAGTCAATGTTTTTTATGCCTGGACCAAAGGGTAAAAAATATGATTGCTCCTATTTGGCACATACAATATTATATGCATCTCATTCCTATACATTATCTATTTCATTACATAAGAATAGTAGTTTTTAATATCTCAAAATTCTCCAAACCAATTCATCCAAAAACGGTTATATTTAGAATTATTATTTCGTACTTAGTTATAATTACTATTACATTTAACACTTGCATTTAGGAGTAGTTTTTAGATAAAACACAATTTTAATCGACATTCTAAACTAAGGACTATTAGTAGTAGACTTGAATTCGACTAAAGACACTCTTAGTTCACTTCCTCGTGGGATCGATACTGGAGTTTTTAAAGAACAATCTATATTACTTGAAACGATACATATACTTGCGTAGTACCCCTAGTGTGTAATATATTTTCTAATTTTTATATCATTTAAGATTTTGCACACTAGCCGCTATTTATAAATCGGGTCAAATTTTTGGCCATCTTTTGGAAGTTAATTTACTGCGTAATTGCGGGTCGGGTTAGGATGTTACGGACAGTTGGGAGAAATTTAGGCCTATTGCTCTTCTACCATTATCTCTAAGATTATCAGTAAGATTATAGTGGTCAGATTACAACCGCTTTTGCCTGATATTATTTCTTCTAATCAGTCTGCTTTTATTAAAGGTCAAAATATCATAGATAATGTTCTTCTTACTCAAGAGCTCATTTTGGATATTGACTGAAATTGTAGAGCTGGAAATTTGATTTTTAAGCTTGATCTTTCTAAAGCGTATGATTCTATATGTTGGAATTTTATTTTGGCTGTATTACATGCTAAAAGATTTTTTTTCCAAATTTTGTCATCTTATTAAACGATGGCTTTCTACCAATTATTATACTATCTTGGTAAATGGTAATGTGGAAGGATTTTTTCAAGCATCTCGTGGAATCAAACAAGGAGATCCGTTGTCTCTGATTATTTTATTCTAGCAATGGATTATCTTTCCAAACTTCTTCTTAAAGTTTATGATGCCCATGAATCTTTGAGGTTTGCTAATAAAGCTAATTTTAATATCAATCATCTTATATATGCTGATGATGTGATCATCTTCTCTAACGCATCCAAGATGGAAGTTAAGAAGATTCATCATATTCTTCAGAGTTTCTGGAGCTTTCGGGTTTATCTTGTAATCTTTCTAAATGCCAACTGATCTTTAGCAATAAGGTGCAGTCATCTTCTCAGAATTGGATTAAGGATCTGACTTTTTTTAAAGCTGCTGTTCTCCCTATTAAGTATTTGGGTGTTCAACTTATTATGGGAAGGAAACCTCAAACTCATTTTGATGATATTATTTCTAAGGTGTCGAACCAGATTTCTACATGGACTAACTCTTTTCTATCTACTGGTGGTCGTATTACTCTTATTAAAAGTGTTTTAGCTTCCTTCCCTATGTATTTACTTCAGATGATGCATATGAAAAAGAGTACTCAAAGGAGTTTGGAGAGATTACTGAATCTGTTTCTTTGGGAGGGGAAACAAAAGCAGATACATTAGATGAAATGGGACAAGCTCTGTCTTCCTCTTTTGGCTCGGGGTTTGGGGTTTAAATCCTTCCATCATCTTCAAAAAATCTTCTTATGTAAACTATGGATCAAGTTCAAGGCACAAAATACTATTTGGGCTGAATATATGAGATTGAAATATTGTAAGTACTCACATCCCTTGTTGGTAAAGAAGAAGATCGGGGATTCTAGAATTTGGACTGATTTGTTGAAAATCATAAATGATGTTGAAGATTGTATTTTTTGGGAAATTGGAGAAGGAAAAGTTGATTTTTGGCTTGATAGTTGGCTTCTTGATGGTAGAATAGATGATTCCTCTATGCCACATGATTCTTTTGCTGTTAATAAATGCTGGGACAATAATAGTCATTGGAATAAGGAGCTTCTCACGAATTTGGTGGGCACGGATTTGATGCAGCAGATTAGCAATATTCCTATTACTCCCCAACATCCAGATAGAATTATTACTAAAATCCCTCTCATATTTCATTTTCGAAGTATGCTTATCAAAAATTTTATCAATGGGCTGATGTTGATTGGGGCAAGTCTATTTGGGTCAAATATTTGAGCCCTTCTATGTTGTTCTTTTCTTGGAGGTGTTTTCACAATTTACTACCTTTGGATGATATTTTGAAATTAAAAGGACTTAGAGGTCCTTCTAGATGCAATCTATGTTGCTGTATGGAAGAATCGTTTACTCATCTTTTCTTTTGTTGCCCTGTTGCTCTAAAGGTTTGGCAAGCGGTTATTAATTATTTACATTTCGGGTTTCGGGCTAATTGGTCTAATGTTAATTGTTGGAGCGATTGGAAAGGGCTCAATGTTGAAATCGTTCCTTCTATCATTATGTGGTTCATATGGATGGCAAGAAATAAACTCAGATTTGATGAGGAGAAGTTAACATATATTCGTATTAGTTCCAATTGCATTTCTTATATTGAGAAGATCAATAAGAGTTCGTTTGGCGCGACTTATTTCGCGCGGTGCGGCTCCGGAGCGTAAAAATTACGTGTTTGGCGCGCAACTTCGCGGCGTGAGGAAGGCGAAGCAGGCGAAAAGCGGACCGCGAGATCGACCCCGCGGCCTCAGCTTTCGCATCTGGTAAATGCCAAAATGCCCCGCGCGCTTCCTACTCCTACCTTCGGCGCCATTTTTTCCCTCCAACCGCTCGTGCGGCCCCTAGCAGTTCTTCCATCGGCTGCTCGCTCACCTTCGCGGCCGAGACCTCGGAGCTCTCAGCCCATCTCGATCGGTGATCTCGTCTCCGAGCTACGTAAGCCTCTCCTTCTCGGTGAGCCATTTCTTTTACTTCCTGTTCCTCGTGTTTTTCTTATTGGATTGTAGTCCTTTCATATAATATCTTTTATAACATTGCTGCAGATGTAGTTTTTTAGTGCTATGGGAAAAGTGCAACTCTCTGAGTTGCTGTTTTGAGCTCTATATTAGTTTGTAATGAAATTTCATACTTAGTGGTGTTGGTGATTTTACAAATCAAGCATGAAGGCTTGTTGCATTACTATTTTATTTATTAAACCAATTGAATTTCTTCTAGTTTAGCCAATGTCTTTAAATGTGCACTTGGAAGTGCGCTTTACTCTGCGATGCAAAGCATCATGATTTCATGATGATTGTTGAGAACACTTGACATTTTGGCATCCTCGAGTCATTTTATCCTCTAATAATGATGGTGATGTATCAAGAATTGATCGGTGCTCCGCAAGCAACCTGCTTAGCATTCTGTTACTTATGAAGCTTTATTTTAGGGATCGGTCAGAAAACTGCTTCTTTTTGTTATGTGGTGGCCTTTAACGGTCATTTTTCATTCCTGTACTTTTGTGCTACTTTGGGTTTTTTCACCATATTATTCGCCTGAGGATGTTGCAAAATATGAATGGTTGGCGCTTACGTTTACACACACCACCTTATGTTGTTCCCGATGTTATTTATTCTATCATCTTTCTAATGTCTAATTGTTTTTAGTTTTGTGTTTCTTGACTTTGTTCTCGTGATAGTATTAACACGACCACTAAACCTAGAGAGGTTGCTACACTCGCATCGTGGGAAAAGGATATCAAAATAATATTTTGTGATATCCGCATTAAAGAAATTGATCGTGGAAATAGGCCTTCGACTTGTTTCGGTAAGGAAGGTTGGGAAAATATTGTCGTGAATTTTCGAGAAAACACCTGGCGGGGATTATGAGAGGGTGCAACTCGAAAAACAAGTGGGACCAACTAAAGAAGGACTCGGAAAATTTGGAAGGACTCGAAAAGAGGATTTACGGGTCTCGGTTGGGATCCGGTGAAACGAACGATTCTGTACTCGAGGAATGGTGGACTCGAAAGACTTGCGGTGAGCATTGCTTATTTAATTTAATTGTTCTTTCAATATATAGTTTATTCTTAATTGTTTATCAATTTCAATGTAGGTGGTGCCCGCTGCAAAGAAGTTTAAGCTATCCGGAATTGAGCCCGAATTCGAGGAGAAACTTCGACCGCATGTTCGAGGGGGTGGTTGCAACGGGAAACTTCGCATGCAGCCCGAACGAGGCAGGGTTTGCTGGCAATACCGTGAATTTGGGAACCCCTGGAGATTCAGTTGATTTCATCGACGTCCCTAGCACGAATCAGAACGAATTTGAAACCACTATTCGTTCGAAACGTCCGAGGGTTGATAAACGAAATTCGGTGCTTCTTTACTCGAAAAGAGTTATCCGAGGCGCTTCTTGTTTCAAAGCGGAATGTCAACCTTCGAATTCAACCACCATCGAGGAGGCACTTGAAATTCTAAACACTACGAATTGAAATTTATATGGATGAAAATTTATACCGTTTGCAATAGAACGATTGAGGATCCGGTTCGTAGAGATCTTTTTGTTAAGATGCCGACTTCCCGCGAGTGGGATATATTCGGCGTTTTCGCGATCGATTGAACATTTGAGATGTTTTATAGTTTTCGTGACAACATTTATGCTCGCACTACTTTTCTTTTCTTCCCTAGAGTTGTATGTGTGAACTATGATTTACCTTTCTAATTTCATGCAATTTCTCCTTTTCTAATTTCATGCAAACTACATTGTACCTTTCAAACTTCATGTATTCTTCTCCTTTTCTAATTTCTTACAAACTAGGATGTACCTTTCTAATTTCATGCAAACTTTGATTTTTGTAATTTCATGCAAAATTTGTTGTCTTTCTAATTTGAAGTCTAAAACTCTCTTGGAACTAGTACCAGTCACTATGGATGCAAATAGAAGAAGACAGATATCGGTCCAAATGGATTCACGCAGAAGAATGCGCAGAGGGATGTTTTTGACTGTAATGTGTACAATGTACGAGTACTACAACTCATACATTGATCGGTCGCCATGCATGACATCTTCATACTTTGGCGACAAATGGGTTGGAGAGTTACTTGCGGGGCACCCTACAAGATTCAGTAATATGTTTCGGATGAGTCAGACGGTATTTATCGATCTTCGGAATTACTCGTGGGAGCTCATGGACTTAATGGATCTTTGAGAACCTCCGCACGGGAGGTGCTCGCAATAACACTCGTTCATATTATCTCGAAATCGATCCATGCGAGGAGCGATGGAGCGATTTCGGCACTCCTCCGAAACAATAAGCGAATACTTCTCAATCGGATTGAGCGCACTCGTTAGCCTATCCTCTCATATCATCGGACCCTCGGATTATAGGTTCGAGCGGACACCCACCGAGATATCACAAGATGCGCGATATATGCCCTTTTTCGAGGTATTTCTCTTGGATGTGGTATAGTTAATTTATTTAAAGTCAAATCTAACATTAACTTAACCGAGATCGTATCGGTGCAATTGATGGAACACATGTTGACGCACGTATCTCAAATAATGACAAGGTCGCATTTATCGGTCGTTGTGGGAGCCCTACCCAAAATGTAATGGCCGTCTGTGACTTTAACATGTGCTTTACTTTTGTTATGGCTGGTTGGGAAGGCAGCGCACATGACAGTCGAGTTTTTAAATCTGCGACGCGGGATCCTGATAAGAATTTTCCACATCCACCTGCAGGTACGCTCGAGAATGACATCATTGTATCCGTAAAACGAGTCTCAATACTAATTAATATTTTCTTCAGGGAAATACTACTTAGTCGATGCTGGTTACCCATTACAGCGAGGGTATTTAAAGCCATTTCTCGATACAAGATACCACATTCCAGACTTCGCACGTGCCGACAACGTTACACGAGGCAGAAAGGAAATGTTTAATAAACGACATTCATCGTTACGTGGTATCATTGAGAGGACGTTCGGTGTGTGGAAAAAAAAATGGGTGATACTGCGTGATATGCCTCCTTACAAGTTCTCGAAACAGGTGCATATTGTGCTTGCTACAATGGCTCTCCACAATTACATTAGGAGACATAATTCTTGTAGTGATATCGACTTCTGTTTGGCGAAGAGGATCAAGAACATGTGCCCACGAAGCATTTGAGTATCGTGTAGGTCGATCTTTGCCACAAGAAGATAATGAGACTTCCATCAGCCGTACCGTAGACGGTGAAGGTGCGAGCGAGATGGCGAGCGAGGAACGAATTACCGATGAGATAGTGGGTCCGTCTTTGTCCCGAGGATAATTCAATGAGCTAAACTTCAAGCTTGAAAACCAGTCATCTATTTTGTTTGGATGTGTGAAGCAAAAAAAAAAAAAAGAATCATCTATTTCGTTCATTACTGATTTGAAAACTAGTTAGTATTTATTTATTTGGCATTACTATTTTCTCTAGTGTCTAACTTTTAGCTATCAATCCTAAATTCCAACAATTTGATCACATTTTTTCAATTTCTATAATAATTATGTTCTGCATTCTATTATTTTAAGTTTGAGTTTTATTTAGGTTTAGCATATGATTTGTTGTAATATGCAGTCTTTTAAATGAGATAGAAATGCTAATTTGGTTATGATATGTTTGGTTGCCCGTCCAGGTCCACATGCAAATGCTCATTCACATCATGTCTACTGATAAATGCTAATGAGCTTAAACGATTTGGGTAATTGATAACTGAGATAATTTTTTAATTTTAAAGGTGCTATTAGCTCTTTGATAAGTTCGTTTTTTTTGTGTTGTAGAGGACGCAACTTTGTAATTAAATTTGAATGCTCTTTTAAATTGATGTTTAGGTGTTAGATATGTAAATTCATATAAATTGAGTGGTACGTATGTAAATCTTACTATTAAAATGCTGCTATTACTCTTTTATTTCAGATTTTGAAGAAAGAGATTGGTATGTTTGAGCTCCAGTGGTATGGTTTTTGTATGTTCAAAGCACTGACAAGCTTGCATAAGCAGATTTATGAATTGCAAATGATATTCTTGAAATATTCAACACCGAGTTCTTGCTTTATATGAATGTGTTGTTTCATTCCAGATTTATGCTTAAATTTCTTGTCTATTTCATAGCCAAGTAAACTAGCTGGAATTCCATGTTGTTGGAATTATTGCAGTGGTTTCATTGCTGGAATTATTTCAGAGTTTAATCGGAGAGATACGCACGACCTTTATTGGATAGCTTTGATTTAAGGAATTTGAATAATGTTTTGTTTTTCTTGCTTCCATTTATGAGATGGGAGAGCAGAACGTTAATTGCCACTAAAAGAATCGACCCACAACTAATTTTGCTGATGAACAATAATTTTGCACAAATCATAGATGGGGCTGTATAACTTCTTCGGCCACAACTCTGCAAACAGGTCATATGAATGTGTACTTCCCCATTGCTCCATCCTCTCAACTGGCCTTGGCAGACAGACTTCATTTTATAAATGATTCCACTCCAGTATTATATACTCCTCAGCCTAAGGGGAGATTTTGTAACTTATTTTCTTGGAATTGGCATCATAAATTTGCTTTGATACTTTCTATTATAGTTGAGATTCATTTTGAATTATTACAAGAAGAAAACTATTTGTTGTCTACATAATGTTATTTAAATTATTACATGTATATTTTTATGATTATTGGTATTATTTTAGTTTGAGACTTGCTGTGATAAGCTAGCTCTTATTCACATGTTCTTGCTAGTATAAATCAATGGTTGATAGAAAATATATTTCTAAGATAAATCTTAAGCTCTTGACACTCCTGTTACCGGCATAACAAAATACTTCAAGGAGTGTTTTGAATTCATTGACGAAGCAAGGCAAGCTGGTGGTGGGGCATTGGTGCACTGTTTTGCGGGAAGGTCAAGGAGATATTCTGATTACTTTTGGATGTTCCCACTAGTTGTTGATGAAGATGCGTTGCTATTTAGATGGTTTATATTGAATGAAAAACAGTGGAGTAATTATATTTTTATTTTTCAACTGCAAAAGGGGAAGCATTACGTACGTAGATGCATGGTTTGGCTAACTTTGTTAGCAACAAATTTGAATCAGCATAGGCATGGAGTTGGAGTTTGTTTCGAAGATAGGTAGACCTAACCGTTTTTCTGCCTTGAATATACTTGATAAGTTTCTTGACTAACCGAAAGCCACGCCGAGAGGGACGATGCATGGTTTGGCTAACTTTGTTCGCAACAAATTGAATATCCGACCTTTTCAATGTTAGATACCGCAACAAGCCAACTAATCGTTTGTATAACTGCGGGTTGGAGAATGTTGTTCTGTCCCGTTGAAGTGTTATCTTGGAGGGGGAGGGGTTGGAGACAAGTTTGCAAAGGTGGCCATGCCTGATTGAGAGAGGATGTCTTCAGCATAGGGTAGCTGGATTAGATGGAGAGTGTAGTCTGTTGTCTTGCTCGTAAAACCCGGGAAATGAGAAATGTTGCCCGGATTTTTCGAGTTAAATGCTGTTTTGCGGATGGTTGATGATAAAGGTGAGGAATTTGGAGTCGTTTCTAGTGAAGAGATATCATCGATGTATACAAAGATGTATACTTGGGTGGTGTTGTTGTAAAAACGAAAAGGAATGGGTTGGAAGAGCTTGGTTTAAATCCCGAGTGTGGTGAGATGTCCGGTGAGAGTGCAAACCATTGTCTTTAAATCCCAGTCTACAAATACCTGCAACTGCACCATTTTATATGTCCAATAATCTAAATAAAATATTTTTTAGCATGGTCTGTTCTGTTTAGAAATGAATTTCTGCTGCTAAAGTTACGAGAATGTGACGCTTAAATTCGTTTTCAAACGGTTTCATAATACGGGGGTAGGATGGTCATTTTTCCCGAAACAACTGCTCGCATACTGTTTTCGAATATCTATAACAGACAGATGAACACATGCTATGATGCAAATTTCCTCAGCACAAATTCTGCATAAAGATACCAGTAATTGAAAAGCTCAGAAATCATTGCGCTAAACGAGCCTAAGTTTATGAATTTTCATATTCATAGTAAAGATTGAAGAGGGGCCAAATGTCGAGTACTCTTCAGCATTCTTCGTTAACAATTCATAAGATTTTTTGGAGGAGACCTGTCGATCCTTGGATTAAAATTTATACGGATGGTAGTTTCAACTGCAATTCAGCTGGTATGGGCGGCATTTTCAGATGTTCCCGGGGCGGTTGCTTATTATGTTTCTGTTATCCTATCGATGCTATGAATGCCATGCATGCTGAATTACAAGCGGTTCTTTGGGCTTTAAAAATTGCTATTGCATTGCAGTGGACTTTTATTCATGTGGATTTGGATTCTAAAGTGCTTGCGGAGATTATTAAAGGAATTCATCAACCATCATGGTTTATTATTCACATTCTTAAACAGGTTTTGCTGTTTAGTTCCAATATGACAATAATTTGGAGTTATATACCTAGAGAAGGTAACAGATGTGCTGATTGGTTGTCTAAAAGAGGAGCTTCGTCGCCAAATTCTATGTTAAATGTGCATCCTCCTTCTGAACTTGTTTTTTTGATAAGGGAGGATAATATGTCCTTACTTTATATCAGATGTAATTAGTCTTTTATGAATTAATAAAACATTTTCTGTTTCCTATATATATATATATATATATATATATATATATATATATATATATATATATATATATATATATACCTTTAAACAAGCTGATTTTAAGGCAAGTCAACATATGATATTCGGTTGTTCTTATGGGTTCTGTTAAAGTTTCGTAGTTGAACCTTCACAAAATCTGTATGCTTCTTTATATTAACAGATGTTGACCGTGAAACCAAAAAGTGGGCCTCCATTAAGGTCTATGGATCTCCCATTTCTGGGCTTATAAGTTCTTCTGGGAACCCATGATTTTATTAATGAAATTTTAATTGAGAATATCATTTTCCATGATTTTTACACAATAGGATTTATTAGGTGTGCAAACTACGGCAAGTAAATATATCTTCAAATTATAATTAAAATCCAATTTTCCTATTGCAAAATAGCGTCCAATCGAGAAATTTCTAACAAGAAAAGGCTTGCTAGTGATTATAATAAAACTTTCATCTGCAATTCTGCGTTGTATACTCATCATATAAGCAACGTTTGTGTAAGATTATTTTCTATGTATTTCACCTGTATTTTGCAAAGTTATTTTTTTGAAAGACTAGGGCCCGTATGGTCAGCTTATTTGGTGCGGTGGAGTTTTGAAAACACACCAGGTTTGTTTCGGAAAACTGCGTTTTGGCAGCTTTTCAGAACGCTGAAAACAGCGTTTTCACACTATACCTATCTAGGTGTGGTGGCAGCTTTCTGGCAGCGGTTTGACTTTTCCAAAGAAATAAAAATTTGTAATAGCCACCGCACCTACCTTATCACAGATTTCCAGAAGGCTGCATGTCGCCTAAATGTATTCTCAAGTGGTTGCACCCTTGCTTATAACCACAACGAAGAGCATAAGTACTCTCGGAGGAAGTGATTGTAGTGACTTCTTTGGCTTCCCGAAACAAATTGGTTTTATTGGGAATTAAGAAATCCTTAGGCGACTTATTGCACCTATGCTTTGATATTACTTAAATGAAATAACAAAAAATTCTTATTTATGCTAATGCATTATATTTATTGCACATTTTTAAGCTTAATTTATTTATTGAATAACCTTCCCATTGAGGCAAATCATTTAAAATGCATTTCTTATAACAAGTGACTAATTAAATTAAAAGTTCACAAAAAGAAAAAAGATTACCAACCCTTTTAGGTCAACTACTAGGATGAGTTATTATCTTTTGATGTTTACTCAAAATAGGTATATCTATAAGTCATTGTACTTTATTAACCCAAGTTGTATTTGGTAAAGGGTAACTAATAGTAGTAAAATGATTCTTCATGGCTTCTGAAACAACTTTTTGGATGAGATCACTCATAGTAACTTCTATTAGAATATTTTCTGACTTGGTTAAGAATTTTTTACCTCACATTAATTCTTGAACGTACATTTCCCTTTCCTTGTTTTATTCTTTCATATATTAGTTTCATAAAAATTTGCTTCAATTGGGTATTATAGGACGTTATATGATTTATAAGAATAACACGATCGACAATCTAAACGACCATCCTGCTAGGTTCTAGCATTACTTTTTTAGAGGAGATTGTGATGTAAGAAATTCTCCAACTCTTTAATCTATTGCTCAGTTTTCTCCTTTTTTACACTTATGTTTTCATCAATAAAGGTTAAAAGATTATGATTTATGACCCTCACAGTGACAAAGTCTACCAAATATGTAGTAATGGTAGAGCAAAAATTAAAAAAATTAAAAATAAATGGAAAAAAATAAGAAACAAAAGTAAACAAAAAAAAAAAAAAGAAGAAGACAAATTTGAAGAGAAAGAATAATATCATGATATATCTTGTACTCTATTTATAGATTCCTAAGAGATATTAATATGTATAAAATTATTAGATTAGCATCACTAATGATATGATAGCTGATTAAGCTATTATAGTCAAATTATACTCTCTTATTATTTTTTTAAATATATCTAAAGAGACAATGGAATTGATGAACTAAATATTTATCCAAATATCATACAAACTTTGCTAATGTCAAAATAGTACAACTCAATCAATCATGATCAATGTTAATCTATTGTGATAGAAAGGTTAACTCTATACGGTCCCTAATAAATCACCACTCAATTCAGGTGTGGTAAGTTTCATGGTTGACTAATTTGTTAATCTGAGCTCATTTAGCAAATGCTACTAATCAAGCATGAAAGTTACCATTTAGAATGGCACACCTTAATGGATCAGCCTTAACCATAAGAGTAGAGTTTATTTAGTCATGGTGATGTCGGGTTCATATTCACTATTTCTTTACTTAAAATTATCGTGTATTATTTATGTATTATTTACTCACAAGCTAAGTTTAATTTATGACAAATACTTGTGGAACATTGCACTAATGACATTGCCCATATGTTGGTTTGCCTTTGATGCTAAGCCTCAACATCAACCTAAAATCAAAGGGTAGAAGGTGAGGTGAGCTTAATATATTCAATCATTTGCTTATAAAGTACTTTTGGCAATCCAATGAATACAAAGTTTGTTTATTCATATTTTTTTCCCCTAATTTTTATCTTTTAGAAATTTTTAGAACTTCCCAATAAAAATCTTATGGGACGCACAAATGTTTTTGGATTCAATATTCTTTATGAACCTAATGGTTGAAATCCTTAACAAAATCGTAGTTTTGAATTGAGTTCTAACTGACAAAAAATCAATCTTCATTTTTGACATTTTTGTGAAAGGCTGCATTGTAATAAATTTTATGAAACTCAACTTACAAAGTTTTATAGCGGATTACCAAACAATAATTTATGGCATTGAATGTGTGTGTGTGTATATATATATAAAGGAATCATTATTTAGGAAGTACTATCCTGTGCTCCAAATACCGATCTCCCATATGTGCTAGTTCAAACTAGTGATAGAGGGGACTTACGTCGAAGCTGCCTTCCAACAAACCACGATTTCGCAAGCGCGCACACACAAATATATGGGAACGCGCGCGCGCAATCGTGGTCTGTTGGATGGCAGCTTCGATGTAAGTCCCCTCTGTCCGTGGTTTGAATTAGCACATATGGGAGATCGGTATTTGGAGGACAGGACAGCACTTCCTAAATAATGATTCCTTTATATATATATATATATATATATATATATATATATATATATATATATATATATATATATATATATATATATATAGTACACACACACAAACATCGAAATATTAGATGCAAACAGATAGATACAAATAGGTGTGAATTTGGTGTTATTGTGATGATATTGTGATGGTGATATTGTGATTATATTCACGACAATACCACTAATCAAAACATACAAATATCACACGTAATATTTGCTCCACACATCGAGATTTACAAATAAGTTTGTGATGAAACTCTACTTGTGCTAGCTCTAAAATCTGTGTTAATGACTGATAACCTTGTTTATACGCCTCAACTCCAATAAACACGTCCCATTCGCAGGAAAAGAACTAGAATTACAGCCATTGTTTTCAAAACTAGACCACCATGACTTTCCCAATCCCTTCACATTTGTGACACATAAAGACGTTAACGGCCTTCCCCAACTTGCAATTATTCTATATAATTATGAAACTGTCATTAAACATCTACCTGTTATTGGTTTCTCCGAAGCTGCTCACAGCACTGTAAATGGTCGTTGCTTATATGGCCATTCAACTTAATTAATACATGAAGTTTTCTGGCCGGCAATTCAAATAATACTTTAAATGGCATCAACGTCACAGATGAATAAGCTATTAGAATTGGATATCCAAGTTGCTTTCTTATTGATGATTTTAATTGATATTGGGTTAATATATAATATCCAAACTTTGCATTCATAGGGAACTGTTGCATGGTTGTTAAACAGATCACATCACGTGCCTCATGGACAACGACAAATGGAAAACGACTGAAAGATGTTGTTAGGTACATTATTATCAGTAGTATTTCAAAGTAAGTGTATTGACAATGTTGATGAAACGAAAGTTCATACTCCAATCAAATAAGAAAGTATACATATATGTTCATTTTGATGTGGATAACTAATTTAGGTTTCGTTTGAAAGAACTTTGTTGATCGGGAAAGCTCGTTTTAAGATCTCGTAAAAGTACGAAAAATTAAAGTTCGAGTGAGATGCTGCTTTACTAAATGAAAATAAATCTATGTGGAAGCGTCCACAGCAGACGAATGGACCTTGAATGCCTTCTCAAACAAGGCCTTAATATCATTTTGATGTTTCATTACATTATAGTGTCGTATGAAAACTCTATAGTTAAAGAACATTTTTCAAGCATTATATTCTAAATAATATTTCAATATTCTTATGAATGATGTTGCCTTCTTTTAAAATGATATTGATAAATAGAAAAATACTCAGATTAATATTTATTATTATCATTTGAATGACATAATTAAAAATTGTCTACTTACAATTTATTTCTACAAGTGTCATCATTATGTTGTTAAGAACTATATCATCTTGACAATGGATTTGTTTCTTAAGGTAAGGAATTATATATTATTAATTAAATAAAAAATACAAGATATGATAGTTTGTATATGAGAGAGTACGATGTAACCCCTAAAGAAATTATGGAATTAAAAAAGTCAAGATTGAAGAAAGTTCTTAAAGCGAACAATAGTAGAATATAGTTTGTAGTAAGCAGTTACCAATTCATACGGATCATATTTAATGATTTTGATTGACCAAAGCATTTGAATATCACAAAATTAGGATTTATTTTTTACTTTTTTTAACCTTTTCACACTAACTATGAGAGGGAGGAAAAATGAAGTCCTCAATCTGGTTGGACATATGATCATCGTATATAAGAAATCCATAGAAGAAATATTGAAATTCTTTTCTATACTATTATATGTAGTATTTGATGAAAGAATATGTATTATTATCCACTAAGTGGATGATTCATTCACACCATTAAGAAAAAGTTGAGTTTTAGAATGAGAAGAATTGATGAGAGTCCCTTTACTAAAAACAAAAGCAAAAGCAAAAAAAAAAATAAAAAAAAATTTTTTTTTTCTTAAAGGGGAAAAGAAAGAAAGCACCTCATATGAAGAAAATCCATTAGGAACAAGCTTTAGTGCATAAATAAAATTAATACTAATTTTTCATAGGAAGACAAGTTAAGGCAAAAGAGATAGCAATGATTTTTAGTAAATGAAACCCCATTAATGCTAACCATTTGCTAGTAACTATTTTATTCAATAACAATTCAAATTTTATCTTTATATACCATAAATTTATAAGTTTCTAGCAAATCTCATGTTGTATTTATGTTATAACTTTACTAATTCAAAAGAGCTATAAATTCTAGACAAAGACATGATAGAGAAATAAAAAATTCACTGTCAAAACTCATATATTTTTGTGATTGTCCCTAAAATTAGAATTCTTTCTCTTTGAAATAAAAAATTCATAAGTAGTGATGTGTGGTCTTGTACGTTGCAAAAGCACTATAAATGGAGATCTATTAGTAATAATTAAAAAAATACAAGGTGCATGTAGCCTCTATACAGTCTCTAACTTGTATCAGTACTCAATCACTCGATGTGAGGATTTCTTAGATCTTTTAAAAGTAACAGTTGAATAACTTCTCACATAGGCATCTACCTATGTCGTATGATCATGTAAGTAAAAAAAAAAAAAGGTTTCAGACACTTTTTTTTTCATTTAACATGTGAATTAACTTAGTCGTATGGGAGTAGATGCCTCATAGTTGACTGAGAGAGTCATCTTGAAATTTGGCTTGCGAACCCAACTACACTTGGCTCATGAGTACATTTAAGCAAGACAAACAACTTTAGCCTAATCTTAGCTTGACGAGCATGTCTTCTTGTCCTACTTTTTTGTAAGTCCACTTTTATGGTATGTACGTATTTAGTTTCTTGATTTCTTACATCTCTAGAGGGAGGCTGAAAAAAATATGTGGAGACATAATAAATATTTTTTCAAAAGTAAACTTTATTTATTGTTAAGATTTTCTTTATGTTATCTTCATTAGCTTATCACACCTTGTAAGGAGATAATTTGTGTAATAACTAACATATAAAGCATACCAAATGTATAAATTAGAATTCAATGAAGAGTTAGTATAAATTTATGTTCATAGATTTGACATTCATAACTTCTATTGTGTAATTGTGGCATGGTATTTGATAATTTGCCTTTTTTCGTCGTAGTTCGTTTCATTTTCTCCTCTTATGATATTTAGGATCTACAACTATAATGGATGCATACTTAAGATTTTTACAATGCTAACGAGTCAGTTATTGCCAAGCTAAGAAAATGGTCTTCCCACGACCATCCTTTAATCGGGTGCTATGATGGCTGCCATCAAAACTATTCTCGAGGAGTATTCCAATGATATCTAGAAAAGAATATGTTCTTGGAATCTTAGTGTTTGTAGAATGGTCTTCCCTTTGATTTATCCTCCAGTGCCCTGGTTCTAGAAGGACTCAACAATGAATTCCATTTTTTAACCAAAATGTGTTTATTAACAAACTCCAAAAGTTTTGCTAAAGCTTTTGGCTTTTGAAAGCCAAGCACATATATGAATTGGCCATCATGTAGACCCTAAGCCAACTTTATAAGAACACAGTGGGCTTGAGATCTATAATTTATAACAACTTCCGTTAGAATCAAGTGATAAAATTTTTCAGGCTTTCAAAACACACCTATCGAATCTTCATCAGAGGTTGAGAGATCATTTGTAGTTTATGGCTGCTGCCAATTGAGCTATTGATCCACTTAAAAAAATACCTATTTTTATGCCTTATTTATGATTTAATTCTTAAGGATATTATGCTTTAATGAAAGGTATTTTCATGTTTTTAGACGTAGATGATTAAAAAGAGCCCAAGAAGGAAAAAAAGAGCAAAAGGAGCAAAAATGGAGCTTATGGAGCAATTTTTGGAATTATCGTCTGGCGCCGGACGCCGAGTCCGGTGCCTGAGACGCCGTAGTCCGGCGCCTGGACGCCGCAGTCCGGCGCCTAAGCGCCGGCTGATACAGACGCTGTTATGTTTTTTTGATGACTTTGGGCAGTTATTTTGACGGTGTTAAGCGGTTATTGGAGCTTCTAGAAGACTATAAGTTACTCCTAATATATAGGACATGTGATACAATGTATTTGGACACAAGGAAACAGTCTGGATCACGAAGAGGTGAGACCCAAAGTGAAGAGGTGCAAACGACCTAGTCACGTAGTCCGGCGCTTAGGCGCCAGATCCCAGCGCCTAGACGCGACGGTTACCTTCTAAAAGATACATTGAATTTGGATGAATTTTGAAGAGGTGTCTTAAGCAACCCCTGGTCAAATTCAGAGCTCTATAAATAGGAGCCCATTCTACATAAAAAATGGCACCAAAACCCCCCCCTCTTAGTACACATAACAATTTTAGCTTATTCTAGTTTAATTTAGTCTCTTCCATACTTAGAGTGCCACTTTATTTTGTATCTAGTGAGTTTATTTTGAGTGTTTATTGTGTGTAATTGCTGTTGGAGTCTTTCATCATTGTGTTGGAGTCAGTAGAAGTCAGCGGAGCTCCTGAAAGAATACTTCAAATAAGTATTTGTACTTTGGTTTAAAGTTTTATAAATATGTTTTGTTGTGTTATTTTAATGAGTTCTGAGTAGTTAGTTATCTTTCTCCTTTCAACTATGAAAAAATTATAAATTAATTAAATTTAGTAGCAGAATTAAATATAAAATATTTTGATGATATTAATAACTGATCTTAGTTTAGTTTTTTTAAATTGGTCAGTTAAATTGTTAAAACCTGTTGAAGAATTTTGAGACCTATCCGGAGATAAATTCTTAACTAGTAGATATCAGATGAATCCTTAAGGTAATCGAAGGTTGTACGCAGATTATTTAAGGTGAAGTGCAAATAAATAGGAAGATATTATTTATTGGGCGTAGAATTAATTAATTTTTAGAGTGACAAACTAAATTCTAATAATTTGGTTTATAGAAAGGTAACGGGTCACTGGTAGGCCGACCATAGCCACCCTTGGACATCTAAGTAGTGTGAGCTAGATTAACTCATTCTACTAATAACACATCCTGAGCCTAACTATAGATTAGTCAACGTTCTTTGCACCTGGACCAAAGGGTAACGAATAAGAATGCTTCTATTTGGCACAAAATACTATAATCTTAATTCCCTACAAAATATAATTAATCTATAATTCTTGGATTAGTTGAAAAAGGAAAAAGTCGTTTTTATAATTGCATTAAATTACCGCTTACTTTACTTTCTCGCTTATTGCTTACTTTCTTTTAGTAAAAGTTATTAGTTAATTAAATTTGAATATATATATATATATATATATATATATATAAAATTATATATAATTTGCTTAAGAAAATTTCAAAATATTGTTTTTATATATTTTTACTTTTTGTTTTTATTATCCCTGTGGGATCGATAACCAGGACTCCACTAGAGTCCTGTATTACTTGAACGATACGTATACTTGCGTTTAAAATTGTGACTTTTACAATAAATAAATCTAATAAAATTATAAAAGTAAACCTCGCACATCGAGTTTTGAAGTCATTTGCTGGGAATTAAATCTTCTAAAAAGTGGTATCAAAATCTTGTATTTTAAAGCTTAATTAAAGTCGCATCGCATCAAGTTTTTGGCGCCGTTGCGTGGGGATAAGATAAAGTAAAAAGTAAAAGTAAAAATAAAAAAATAAAAAAAACAAAAATAACAAAAACATAAAAACAAAACAAAATTATTATCTTTAAATTTTTATGCGTAGTTCTGGATCTAAAGGATTACTACCTTTTGATCCTGAATTAGAAAGAACAATTAAAGGAATTAAAAAAAGAAAACAAATTTCAAAACATAAAAAATGTCTAACTTACATAACAATAATCAAAATCCAGTCGAAATTAATGAACAAAATATTTATAAACCATTAAGGGAATATGCAAACCCTACAGCTGATGAACTTCATGTTAGTATTCAAATTCTGAGTTCGTAGATGCTAATTCTTTTGAGCTTAAACCTTCTATTATTCAAATGGTTCAAAATAATCAATTTGGAGGAACACCTAATGAGGATCCAAATTTACACCTTACTAGTTTTTTAGAACTTTGTGCTACCTTTAAATATAATAATGTTTCTGATGATGCAATTAGGCTTACACTCTTTCCTTTTTCCTTAAAAGATAAAGCAAAGATGTGGCTTAATTCATTAGCAACTTGTTATATTAAAACATGGGCAGATATGACACAAAAATTCCTTGCTAAATATTTTCCTCCTTCTAAAACTGCTAAATTGAGAAATGATATTACTTCATTTACACAATTTGATGGAGAAACAATTTATGAAGCTTGGGAAAGATTTAAAGAACTATTAAGAAAATGTCCTCATCATGCTTTACCAGATTGGTTAATTATTCAAACATTTTATAATGGACTTATTGGATCACTTAGATCAATTATTGATGCTATCAGCTAGTGGTTCTTTAATGGCTAAGACATTTGAAGAAGCCTACACCTTAATTGAAGAAATGGCTAACAACAATTTTCAATGGCCTTCTGAAAGGGTTAATCCTAAAAGAATGGCCAGTATTCATGATAATGAAGTCTTTTCTATTTTAGCTTCACATGTGGCTGCAATATCTAAGAAATTAGATAATTTTGCTATTAATATATCGCATGTGAATAATAAAAATGTTGCAAATTCTGATGATTTTCAAACAATGGAAACTTTGCATGCTATTGCTAGTAAAACTAATAATCCTTATTCTAATTATTATAATCCTGGTTAGACAAATCATCCTAATTTTAATTGGAGTAATGGAAATCAAACCAATCCAAATTGGAACAATCAAGGAAATTCAAACTATAGACCAACTTATCCTCCTGGTTATAACAATCAGCAGAAAAAGTTGTCTGTAGAAGAATTGATCTTGCAACTTAGCAATCATTTATAAAGTCAAAACACTGTTATTCGTAATATTGAGAATCAGATGGGTCAAATTGCTGATTTCATTAATGACAAACCTTAAGGAACACTACCTATCAATGTCGAAATTAATCCGAAAGGATTTGGAAAAGAACATGAACAAGCAAAAGCTGTACAACTTAGAAGTGGAAAGGAATTAATAGAGAAAGCACGTAATGAGATTGAAAAAGAGAAAGAAGTTGAAGAGATTGAAAAACCTAAAGATACCCTTTCTCCAAGTAAAGATCATACTGTTGTACCTACTGAAGTGGAAGTTGAAAGACCACTACCACCTTTTCCTCATAGACTTAAACAACATAAGCTTGACCATCAATTTTCTAAGTTCTTTGAAATATTTAAGAAACTTACCATCAACATTCCTTTTGCTGAAGCTTTGGAGATAATGCCAAGCTATGCAAAATTTATGAAAGATATTTTAAGTAAGAAGAGAAAATTTGAAGCTTATGAAACTGTTGCATTAAGTGAAGAATGTAGTGTAATTATCTAGAAGAAATTACCTCAGAAACTTAAAGATCCTGGAAGTTTCACTATACCATGTGCTATTGGAGAAAAATTCTGTGGACAAGCCTAATGTGATTTAGGAGCTAGTATTAATCTCATGCCATTTTCAATCTTTTGAAGGTTAGATTTAGGAGATATCTCTCCTACCATTGTAACTCTTCAGTTAGCTGATCGATCGATCACTTATTCTAAAGGGGTTATAGAAGATGTTCTTGTTAAGGTAGATAAATTTATCTTCCTTGTAGATTTCATTGTTCTAGATATGGAAGAAGATAAGAAAATACCTATAATTTTAGGAAGACCTTTTCTAGCTACCGGTCGAGCAATGATTGATGTGTAAAAAGGAGAATTAACAATGAGAGTTAATGATTAAGAGATAACATTCAATGTTCTAAAATTAATGAGGTATCCTGAAAAAGAAAAATGTTATCGGATGGATATTTTTTATTATATGATTGAAAAGCATTACCAAGAAAGATGTAAGGTCATTTTTGATAATAAAAACAAAGAATCTATGTTATATGATGAGTTATTAAATGAAGAGAATTCATATGAAGAAGCTCATTATATTCATGAAAATTGAGAAATTTTAGACACAACTACAAATGAGATATTATTACCCTCAATTGAAAAAACCCCTGAACTGGAATTAAAAATGTTACATGTGCATTTAAAGTATGCATTTCTCAGAGATTCGTTAACTTTACCTGTAATTATATCTTCAGAACTAAGCAAAGATCAAGAAGAAAAATTAATTAGAGTTCTGAAGAGTTATAAGAAAGCTTTTGGTTGGACTATTGCAGATATAAAAGGAATAAGTCCTTCAATCTGTATGCATAGGATTTTAATGGAAGAAAATTATAAAACCACTATTGAACCTTAAAGAAGATTAAATCCAATTATGAAAGAGGTTGTTAAGAAAGAAATTTTGAAATGGTTAGATGCTGAAATTATTTATCCTATTTCGGATAGCCAATGGGTAAGTCATATTTATTGTGTTTCGAAGAAAGGAGGAGTAACTATCATTGTTAATGAAAAAAATGAATTAATTCCAACAAGACAAGTTTCTGGATGGAGAATTTGCATTGATTATTGAAAATTAAATAACGCCACTAGAAAGGATCATTTTCATTTACCTTTCTTGGATCAAATGTTGGATAAACTTGCCGGACATTCATATTTCTGTTTTCTGGATGGATATTCTGGTTATCATCAATTACCTGTTGCTCCTGACGATAAAGAAAAGACAACATTTACTAGTCCTTATGGAACATTTGCCTTTAGAAGCATGCCTTTCGGTTTATGCAATGCACCTGCAACTTTTCAAAGATGTATGATGTCAATATTATGTGATTTGATTGATAAAGGAATTGAAGTATTCATAGACGATTTTTCAGTTTTTGGAACTTCTTTTGAATCTTGCTTGGAAAATATAACGAAAATTTTGAAGAGATTTGAAGAAACAAATTTAGTTCTAAACTGGAAAAAATGTCAATTTATGGTTACAGAAGGCATTGTACTTGAACATAAAGTTTCACAAATAGGGATGGAAGTTGATCAGGCAAAAGTGAAAATTATTGCTGAATTGCAACCACCTACTAACGTTACTGATGTGAGAAGTTTTTTGGGTCATGCTGGATTTTATAGAAGATATATAAAAGATTTTTCTAAAATTGCTAAACCTCTTTGCCATTTATTAGAAAAAGAAACTAAATTTGAATTCAATGAAAATTGTCCGAATGCATTCAATATTATGAAAGAAAAGTTAATCACTGCACCTGTCATTGTTGCACCTGATTGGAATAAACCTTTTGAATTAATGTGTGATGCAAGTGATTATGCAATCGGAGCTGTATTAGGACAAAAATATGAGAAGATTTTCAAAGTTATATACTATGCTAGCAAAACTCTTAATGAAACTCAAATAAATTACACAACTACTAAAAAATAGCTGTTAGAAATAGTATATGCCTTTGATAATTTAGACCATATCTTCTTGGAACAAAATGTATCGTACACTATGATCATTCTGCTGTGAAGTATTTAATATCTAAAAAGGATGCTAAACCTAAATTGATCAGATGGGTTTTACTTTTGCTAGAATTTGATTTTGAAATAGTAAATAGAAGAGGGATTGACAACCAAATTGCTGATCATTTATCAAGAATAAAAAACAATAATGAGAAGATTTATGAAGAAATTATAATTGAAAAATTCTCAGATGAGCAATTATATGTCATTCAAGGATTACAAATACCGTGGTATGCAGATATAATTAACTACTTGGTTAGTAATATTTTACCATATGGGATGAATAATAAATATATTATGAAATTCAAGAATGATTGTAAATCATATATTTGGGAAGATCCTCATTTATTTAAAATAGGAAGAGATTTTGTGATTCGAAGAAGTGTACTGACCCACTTTTTATATGTTTGCAAATTATGTTAATAGCAACGACACCAAAAACTTGATCCCGCTTTAATATATATATATATATATATATATATATATATATATATATATATATATAATTTTTATGATGGAATGTTTAATGTGGATTCCACGTAAGTATACGTATCGTATCAAGTAATACGGAGCTCATAGTGGAGTCCTGGTTATCGATCCCACGGGGAAGTTTTTAACGATTTGTATCGATTAAAATTTAAAGGAATTACTTATTAATATAGTAATCGGAAATTTAAAGTAACTAAAGCAACTAAAGTAAACTAATGCTTGAAATAAAGTTGATTTAAATAATTCAAAAGAAGTATCCTTCTCCTTGTTTTTAGAAAATTAAGTGAATGATGAATCTAAATAGAATTTTTGAATTGTATTGTGACAAATAGGAGCATTCCTATTCTTTACCCTTTGGTCCAGTCGCAAAGAACATTGACTAATCCTATGTTTGATTATCGAATCCGTAGGCTAGAGCTGGGAGGATACTGGTCGCCACTTCAGAGCTCCCACGTTCCCTTCACCTCTGAGGGCTAACATCTACACTTCAGCTCTCAAACAATAGGACCAAATTGAATATTTTAGTCTGTCACACTAAAATGTCCAATTCTACGTCCGATAAGTAATATTTCCCTATTTATTTGCACCATCCTTCCAAGGCTTTTGACTTCCCTGAATATTGGATGTAATTTTTACTATAGTTGATAATTTAACATATTTTAACAAATCAATTGGTCAGATTGAAAGTACATTAAGTTTTAAGTAAAAATTATCACAAATTATTTTAATATATTAGGTACTTCTATTTAATTTCATCAATTCACATAATTTTCATAAACGAGGAGAAAGACTAAGAAAACTACTCAGAATGCATGGGAATAAAACAAAACATGGATTTCATTTAAAGTTAACAACAATAAACAAAGATACTTATCTTAATTTTCTCTCCAAGCAGACTCCTTGAAGTTCCTTTAACTTTTCCTTCTAGTACAACACACTTCTAACTCACTAATTATACTTTAGAACTCTTAAATTAGCACACAAACACAAATAAACTCTCTAAATAGACACACTGAAGACTCAAGAGACACACAAACACTAGAATTCGGCCTCTATTTTTAGAGGTAGGCAAAGGTCCAAGGGGTGCTTAAACACCTCTTCAAAAAGCGTCCAGGTTCAATGTATTTTGCATTTTGAACTGTCTCGCCGTCGGCGAGAAACGACCTCGCCGTCAGCGGGGCTTCTAGAAGGTCTTCAAACCGTGCGATCTCGCTGTCGGTGGGCTCGGGCTCGCTGTCGGCGAGGTAGTTGTAATTCCTTTAGAAATTCTTCTCATGATCTCGCCGTCGGCGGCCTCGATCTCGCCGTCGGAGGCCTCGATCTCGCCGTCGGAGGCCTCGATCTCGCCGTCGGCGGCCTCGATCATTTTGCATGAATTTCTTCCTTTTTGATCCAAATTCGCTCCATTTCATGCTTTTTTGCTTCCATTACTTATAAATCTTCATTCTCGCGGTGAAATAAAGAAAATACCTTTCTTTAAAGTGCGATTTCATCAAAAATAGATATGAATTTCTTAATATATTTTTCTGTGATCAAAATCCCCCAAACTGAATTATCACTTGTCCTCAAGTAATTTTAATACTAAATAAAAATAATGATTTCTGTAATAAAATTTTTCAATTCAGATATGCTATGAATTAAATTTAAATAACATTATAGTAAAGTTGAATATAAATATTTCTAAGTAATTAAATTAACTTTATATATATAATATTATCTAGTTATCAGGTCTAAGATTTCTAGCTTTCTATTTATTTCAGGAATGACTATATTTAAAAGAGTAAATTACTTACGATATTTAAATGATAGGAAGTTCAAGAAAACACTATTTAGTAAAATACTAATATATATATATAAGTTTAGAAATATAATTAAGTTTTACCCTTTAGGTTGAATCCATTGAAGTCAATTTTTGATAAGGCATCTCCTCAAGCTTCTCCTCACTTATAATTTTCTTTTCTTTTCTCTTTTTTTCTTCGGATTGATTTTCAATCCTTCTCTCTCTCTTTTTTTTCTTTTTTAAGTGAGGATTACTGTATCTGGATAACCTGTTAATAATTTTGAACTTCAACTTTCTCTTCCTAAATTTGAAACTTAAAATATTTCTTTGCTTATATGTATTTCATAGCCTTCACTTCATTGAGTTTCAATCATTTCTTTTTCACTTAAATACTTAAGAATTTCAATTTTTAGAATATAGTTTCCCTTACTTTAAATAGTTTACTACATTCTTATTCATTTTAACCAAATATCTTATTCCATTAATTAATTGAATTACCAGAAACATTTTATTTAATTTTCTATAATAATTAAATAAAGTAATTCATGTTTATTGAATTGAAAAACTACTATAGAAAATCATTTGATAATAATTTTTGAAAATAGAAATTGAGAACAATTTAATAATTAAATTTGTATTTTTATCTTCCCCAAACATAAATTTTTCTATCTATACTTAAATAGTGAAAAGGGAAAGTATATAGTAAAGTTCATCATACCTTTGAGCTTTAAGTATTTCTTTTCTTTGAAATTTTTGCGAGTTTTTTCATTACTTACGGAACTCATCTTGTTAGTATTCTTCCACATATAGTATTTAAAAGAAAGTGCGGGGATGAAATTTTAAAATAAGTATCAAATGAAAACTTAATCTATTACTACACATACAATCAATTAACCTACTTTAAAACATATTAAAACAATCTAAACAATATTAAAAGTTCATAACTTATAAAAAAAACTTAAACAACACATTAAAGAAAGACTAACATCTTATCTAAAAAAAAAATTACAAACTAATTTAACACACATAAGAAGTCTAATATCACAGCATAAGCAAACATACTAACATCCATAGTCCACAGAAAGTACAGAATAATTACACAGAATAATAAAGTTTCCAAAATAACAACAAATCTAAACAAACTAAACAAAGGCTCTAATCTTACGCATCAAAATCCCGAGCTATATCATCTCACTGATCTCCAAGTCGAGAAAGTCGAGCAGTGCAGTCTTGTGTATAGCGGGGGCACTCAGGAAAGACAACATCTAAATCACCACTCCTATATCGACGTTCAGCCTCATAATATGCAATTTCGTACTCTGAATGTCGCTGGAGATATTCGATATCATAATCGTGTCTTCTTTCCAAGCCTCTAATCCTTTGGTCTATATGCTTAAAATTTCTTTCCATATTTTCTCCAAATTGCTCAAAACTTTTTCTACTTAGGGTTAGCTCATTCATCAGATCTTGAAGGGTAGGAGTGGTGTACTAAGGGGGTTCATAACTAGTAGAGGGTATATCTCTACTTGAAGAATGTACATAATCCCTTGTCCCAGATCTCCATCCTTCGTGGGATTCATATTTCTTTATATTAGCTCGAGTAATGGGTTTCATAGGTTCGATCCATTCCTCGTCATCTCTTGCCTCTACCCAGGATAATTGGCGAGTGCATAGATAAGACCGGGATGTCCTAGTCCTCCTCCACTTTCATTTCTTGAGGTGGCTAATATATTCTTATAAATTACACTTCCCGCATTAATACTCTTTTGGTTCCGAATACGGAAGTTCGAACTCCTTCACCTCTTGTTACCTCGCTATAGTGGTAGGTAGGTAACAAAGTAGAGCAAATAAAATAGTGCTGAGCTTTAGATGTTGCATTTAACATAGAAAGAGGGAAGTTTACCCGTTCTCGCTGCTTTATCTTCCAGACGCCTTTCCCATCAGTGAGAAAGTCGATCACCTCTTCCAGTGATCCTTCCATAGTTCCAAAAGTTTCATACTCGCTGGTGTAGGTGTCTCTTACCTCGTAATAAGCGTTTATTCTAGCAGCGTTGAATTCCATAAAAAATCCTCTAACCTTAACCGGTGCATCTTTAGCCTGTGTTAAATTCACATAAAATTCCTTTACCACTTCTACAGCGGCTCTGTTGGTCACGAAACAGAAATTTTCCCATCCTCGTTCCTTAATGATTCGTTCAACTTCTCCTCCAGGACTTTTGAAAACTCGATCTTGAATGCATGTTCGCTTGTATATTGTGAAAATATCTTGATTGTGCCCTTGCATTCACAAAACGAGTTTCGTCGTAATCCACCCGTCGCTTTTGTCGTGGAGCCATTTTCGATCTGTGAAATTTGCAAAAATTTTAACTAAACTCCCAAATATTACTAAGGAGGCTTCCTACAACATCTAAAATCCATTTAAATCAATTTCCATGAAATTCTTCCAAGTATTTTCTCCACATTTCGAAATTTTTCAAAATTTCCCAATGTAGAAGAAATACATAGTGAAAATAAAAAATTTTTGCATAGGAGTGAAGTTCTTACCAAGGGAAGATGAAATCCGGTGTCGAAAAGTGTTGAAATCGCCTCGAATCCGAGATCTCTCGAGCCACTAGGTCGGTTTTTTCGAAGTTTTGAGGAAGGGGATGATGAATAGTGTCGGTTGACTGGTCGAATATAGGTCTTTTTGCGATCTCGGCTATCTCGGCGATGATGGAATTCAATCGCCGCATCGTCTGGTAAGATTCGCGAAAATTTTTAAATTTTTGAAATTCGTCAATCATTTTCAACCTCGATTTGCCCTTAATCGATCTTCCGATCATTTAATTTAATAATAGTATGAAGATTAGATATTTATACTCACAAAAAGTTCACACAACACAAACAATATAACTTTATATATGAAATCCATGAGACTTACAAACTTCACACTAACAACTTAACAACATACTTAACTTAAATGTTCAAATTTATAATACTCAGCATCGCGATCCACACCACAACACTCTAAATGCTTGAGACATAACAATTACTGAATAATCTCATCAAATACGAGATGATCAAATTAAAATTCAAATCATAATAAAACCTAAATCCAAATCAACACATATATACACAAATATATAACATAAAATAGAAATCTTTCCTACTTCTCGAGTGTATCGAACTATCATCCTCTCCGATATTCCCGATGCGACGCGAGTGCACGAAATAAATTGTAGAAAGGCACGAAAGGGAATTACTGCGATAGATTCTTCATTAATCCACCCTTTCGTCTCGGTAAATGAATAAAAATGGCCTCTAGATGTCCAGGTATGATCAAAGTGCTCCTTCATCCTCCAGATCAATGTGATCGAACATATCGGAGATATTGTCGATGGAATTCATCACATTTTGCGATTCTTTCTCCGATCCTTTAATCTTCTTGAAATGAAATTTGTTTTATCGGTAAGGGGCCTTGCTTAAAGGATTGTTCGTGATGCTCTGTCGAAATAATGGTAATCTCATCATTGTTATCCAAAGTTGGAAACATATCCGTAGGATCGAGTGGTTTCCATGGCAATAGTACTTTTTCCCGAGCCTCATAAGAAACTTGGTACGTGCTGTATAAAGCAAATATAGTCGATGGGTGTCCAAGTCCATGAATCGACTCATGCGCAATCAATCCCGATGCGGACTTTACTTATAATTGATCCGACATCGATAGGTAGTCCAATTTGAATACGGTAGTTTAATATAGCGCATTCCTTTGAAACTTTATTTACCCTCGTAGTAGGTAATAATTTTGATGAGATAAAGAAATGCCGATGCTTCGAGACGGGGTTAAGAAGTGATGCGGAAAAAGCGACATATCCGTCTTCGCGTAACTCCCGATCATTAGGTTCGTCGGTCGATGTATCTATAGATCTCGTTCATATTGTATCTTGAAGGCACAAAGTTGGAATAATGACGGACGAAGGTATTCTCTATAGAAAATAATTCATTTACCCTTGAAGGAGTAAATGTTACCCATCTTCCTCGACGTAGACATTTCCATTGTTGATCGCATGTAGATTAGAGTAAAACTCTTTAACTACTGGAATAACTACGGCGGATGTCGTATAACAAAATACCTCCCGATGCTTGCTGTGCGATCATTTCTTCGATTTTTGTGGTGGAATTCTCTATTCTCTCGTTGACAAATCCCCTTTCTTTAATAAGTCTTTTCTTCATCAAGCCTTTGTTGAAGATACGCTGCGCCTCCGAACTGACGAATTTTCTTCGATTGAAAACTTCAGTTTTTGTGGTTTCTAAGAGTTTGGTGGCCATTTTGGATTGAAAGGATTGGTCTCTAGTCATTTCTAAGGAAGAAAACAGTGTAAAATTGGAATTGGGATAATTTCTTACAAAGAAATGGCTTAAAATCGTCCAAAACCGCACGAAAATTCTTAAGAAACCAAAATTTCAACTTCCTCGCCGTCAGCGGGAAGTTTCTCGCCATCGACAAGCTAGTTATAAAACCGAATTAAATCATGGCACACGATCTCGCTGTCGGCGAGCTCGGGCTCGCTATCGGCGAGATTCGTAAAAATCGCCCATTTTCGCTCCGAGTCCGAATATTTTCCGATCTCATCGTATAGGTTCGAATTTGTGATGATTCTAATTAAAAATTTGAGTAGTAAGATTTGTTTTAATAATATAGACTCACTAATTGGTACATAATTAAAAATAAAAGACTACTATGGGTTGCCTCCCATAAAGTGCTTGGTTTAACGTCGTCAGCCCGACTTAATTTCAGTTAGTAATCAGGTTGACTAAGCATTAAAACCTCTTTAAAATTTGGTCTTCTACCTTCGAAATATGGTTTTAATCTATGTCCGTTTACCTTAAATCTATGTCCTGTTTTTGGATCTTCAATTTCTATAGTTCCATATGAAAATATTTGAGTTATGGTGAAAGGTCCTAACCATCGAGATTTCAATTTCCAAGAAAATAATTTTAATCTAGTATTATATAGTAGAACTTCTTGTCATGGTTCAAAATTTCTTTGATTAATCTTCCGATCATGCCATAATTTCATCCTTTCTTTATAAATCCTATCGTTATCATATGATTCATTCCTTAATTCTTCCAATTCATTTAATTGTAGCAATCTCTTTTCACCAGCTTCTTTCATATTATAATTAAATTCTTTAATCGCCCAATATGCTTTATGTTCTAATTCAACTGGTAAGTGGCAAGTTTTTCCATATATAAGCTGTAAGGAGTCATTCTAATCGGAGTTTTATAAGCGATCCTGTATGCCATAATGCGATATCTAGTATTATAGATCGATCTAATCTATTAGGGTTTACGGACTTTTCTAATATACGCTTAATCTCTCGATTAGAAACTTCGATTAATCCATTAGTTTGTGGATGATAAGCGATTGATATCTTATGCATAATATTATATTTTTCTACTAGTTTGTGAATATATTTGTTTCTAAAATGAGTTTCTCCGTTAGTGATAATCACTCTCGGCATTCCAAATCTAGTAAAAACATTTTTCATTAAAAATTTTGAAACACTTTTAGCATCACACCTAGGTAAAGCTTGTGCTTCGATCCATTTGGAAACATAATCAACAACTACTAATATATATGAGTTTCCAAATGAAGGAATAAAAGGTCCCATGAAATCTAATCCCCAAACATCAAAAATTTCAACTTCTAATATAAAATTCAGAGGCATTTCATTTTTTCTTGATATGTTTCCTACTCTTTGACATTTATCGCAGGTTTTTATATATCTATGTACATCTCTAAATAGAGTAGGCTAGTAGAATCTAGATTGTAGAATTTTATACGCAGTTTTATCTGTCCCAAAATGTCCTCCAAAATCGAATCATGACATTTTTGAATGATTGGTTCAGTTTCTTCATAAGGCACGCATCTTCTAATATATAGATCCTTACATTGCTTATATAAGTATGATTCATCCCAAAAGTATGTTTTAGTATCATGAATGAATTTTTTTCGGTTGTTGTAAAGTTAACATAGGTGGTGAAATATCACTTACAATATAATTTACTATATCAGCATACTAATGTAATTTCCACTCATTTATATTATAAAGTTGTTCATCGGGAAAAGCGTCTAAAATTTCATTATCAGTATCAGATAATTCATGATTTTCTAATCTTGATAAATGATCCGCAATTTGATTATCAGTTCCCTTTTTGTTAATGATCTCAAAATCAAATTCTTGCATTAATAATAATCATCTAATTAATCTTGGTTTAGAATCTTTCTTTTGCATTAAATACTTTATAGCGAGTGATCGGTATGTACAATGCATTTAGTTCCTATTAGATAATGCCGAAATTTATTAAAAGCATATACAATTGCTAATAATTCTCTTTCGATAGCTTGTATAATTTATTTCGAGCATCATTTAGAGTTTTACTAAGCATAGTATATAACTTTGAAAATCTTATCATATCTTTGCCGAAGCTGCTCCTATAGCATAATCACTTAGCATCACACATAAGCTCAAATGGTTTCTCCCGATTAGGTGAAACTATTATAGGTGTTGTAATTAATTTATCTTTTAATAATTCGAAAGCATTCGAAGCATTCGGTTGTAAATTCAAATTTCTTGTCCTTTTCAAGAAGTTGGCATA
The DNA here is from genome assembly GCA_022702705.1 of Papilionanthe hookeriana x Papilionanthe teres. NCBI lineage: Eukaryota > Viridiplantae > Streptophyta > Magnoliopsida > Asparagales > Orchidaceae > Papilionanthe > Papilionanthe hookeriana x Papilionanthe teres. The sequence goes on from CM040423.1 coordinate 28,674,451, forward strand.
GAGGTTTAGTAATTTTTGAAAAATCTTTAATATAACGTACGTAGAATCCAGGCATGTCCAAGAAAACTTCTTACCCCTTTCATCGTAGTTGGAGGTGGTAATTTAAGCTATAACTTGAATTTTTGCGAGGTCTACTTCCATGCCCTTTTCCGAAATTTTATGCCCTAATACAATGCCGCTCGTAACCATAAATTGACATTTCTCCCAATTAAGAAATAAATTAGTTTTCTCGCATACTTCAAATACTTTTTCAAGATGATTTAAGCATGTGTCAAATGTTGTTCCAAATACGGAGAAATCATCCATAAATACTTCTATTCCATTATCGATTAATTTACTAAATATAGACATCATACATCTCCGGAATGTTGCGGGTGCATTACATAATCCAAAAGGCATCATTCGAAAAGCGAAAGTTCCATAAGGACTAGTAAATGTAGTTTTTCTTGATCCTCGGGAGCAATTTGTATTTGATGATAACCGGTATATCCATCTAAGAAACAAAAATATTTATGTCCGGTTAATCTATCTAACATACGAGTGCAGAAATGGTAAAGGGAAGTGATCTTTCCTGGTGGCTGTGTTTAATTTTCTATAATCAATACATATTCGCCATCTAGTAACTTGTCTTATAGGGATAAGATCATTATTTTCATTAGCTTTTACGGTCACTCCTCCTTTCTTAGGTACACGATGAATTGGGCTTACCCAAACATTTGTCGGAAATAGGATATATAATAACATTATCTAACCATTTTAAAATTTCCTTTTAAGCTACTTCTTTCATTATCGGATTTAATCTCCTTTGGGGATCTGCTTTAGGCTTATGTTCATTATCTAAAATAATTACGTGCATACAGATTGAAGGACTAATTCCTTTAATATCTGCTAAAAGCTCAACAAAAAATTTTCTTATAATTTTTTAAAGTATCTAAAAGTTTTTGTTCTTGAGATTCATTTAATTCGGATGAAATAATAACTCGGTAGAGTTGAAGAATTACCTAAGTAAACATATTTCGAATGATTAGGTAACATTTTTAACTCTAGTTCGGGAGGTTTAATAATCGATGAAACTATATTTTTTCGGTGTTTTTCGTGTTATCCAAAAATTCAAAATTCTCTTGAATATAATCTAGTTCTTCATTTATATCGGCTTTTTCAATTAATTCAGTATTTTCTTTTTCTAATTTTTCTTCATAATATTCTTTAAAATGTTCTTTTTGTAAATGATCGAGTACTTTCATTCGAAAACACTCATCATCTTTTTCTAGCGCAGGATACTTCATTGATTTAGCAATATTAAAAGTTACTTTTTGGTCATTTACTCTCATAGTTAATTCTCATTTCGAACATCAATCATAGCTTTTCCAGGTGGCTAAAAATGGTCTTCCTAAGATGATATGAATTTCTTTATCTTCTTCCATATCTAAAACGATAAAATCTACGGGGAAGATAAATTTATCCACTTTTACTAATACATCTTCGATAACTCCCTTAGGATATGTAACCTAACGATCAGCTAAGCGAAGAGTTCTCGAAGTAGGTGAAATTTCTCCCAATCCTAATCTTTTAAAAATTGATAGAGGCATTAGATTGATGCTTGCTCCTAAGTTACACAAAGCTTTTCCATAGAATTTTTCTCCGATAGCGCGAGGTATAGTGAAACTACCGGGATCTTTTAATTTTTCAGAAAGTTTTTTCTGAATAATAGCACTACACTCTTCACTAAGTGCGACCATTTCATTATCGATAAATTTTCTTTTTTTATTTAGAATATCTTTCATGAATTTTACATAGTTTGACATTTGTTCTAGAGCTTCTACTAAAGGAATATTTATTGTTAATTTCTTTAGAATTTCAAGGAATTTAGCAAACTTTTTATCTTTTTTATGTTGAATTAGTCGTTGAGGAAATGGTGGTGGAGGTTTTTCAACAGAAATTTTCATTGGTATTAAAGGATTTTCTAAGTTTGGATCTTGTTGATTCTTTTCCTTTTCGATTTCCACTTCCTCTTTTTGACTTTCGAAGTTCTTTACGAATTCGAGGTTCTAATTCTTTTCCACTTTGTAATTGTATCGCTTTAATTTGTTCATTTCCCTTGTCTTTGGGATTTATTTCCACATTAGTAGGAAATGTTCCGAGTATTCTATTATTAAGTGCGGTAGCGATATGTCCAAGTTGAGTTTCAATATTTTTAATAGTTGTTCCTTGATTTTGTAATTGATTACCTTGTATTTGTAATTGATTTCCTTGATTTTGTAAATGTTGACCCATATTTAATATTAATTCTTCATAGATAATTTCTTATCTTTAAATTGTGGGTTATTATTATTAAATCCAGGTGGATAATTAGGTTTATAATTAGAATTTCCTTGATTAGAGGGATTTCCTAATGGTTGTGTTATGTTATTCATCCATGGTTGATTAGTTGTGTTATTATTCTAATTAAAATTAGGATGATTTTTCCATCCAGGATTATAATAATTCGCATAAGGATTATTGGGTCTGTTATTAATTGCATTTATAGTTTCATATTGAGATTGAGATTCTATAAGTTGTACGGATGAATTTTCTTCAATATAATTGGAGAGTAATTCATTCCAAAATGATCTAATTTTTTAGATACAGCGGCGATTTGTGAAGCTAACATAGATATTGCATCATTTTCATGAATACTAGCTATCTTTTTCGGATTCATTCTATCAGCAGGCCATTGAAAATTATTGGTTGCCATTTCTTCGATTAGTGCATAGGCTTCATCAAATGGTTTTGACATTAATGATCCTCCAAGCAGACAGCATCGATGATTGATCTTAAAGATCCTACTAATCCATTATAGAAAGTTTGAATAATTAACTAATACGGTAATGCATGATGTGGGCATTTCCTAAGAAGTTCTTTAAATCTCTCCCAAGCTTCATATATTGATTCTCCATCAAACTGACTAAAAGAAGTTATATCATTTCTAAGTTTAGCAGTTTTAGATGGTGGAAAATATTTGGATAGAAATTTTTGTGATAACTCTCCCCAAGTTTTAATAGATCCAGGAGTCTTAACGAATTTAACCACATTTTAGCCTTATCCCTCAAAGAAAAAGGAAAAGTCTAAAGTCTAATAGCATCGTTAGATACTCCTTCATATTTGAAAGTAGCACATAGTTCTAAAAAACTAGCAAGATGTTAATTAGGATCTTCAGTAGGTGAACCACTAAATTGATTGTTTTGTACCATTTGGATAATTGTAGGTTTAAGTTCAAATGAATTAGTAGCTACATCAGGGTTTTGAATAGTTAAATGAATTTCATCTAATGTAGGGTTGGCATAATCTCTTAATGGTCTCTATTGATTGATATTTTCATTTTCAGGAATATTTGCCATTTGTGTTAAATTTATAATTTCTCTTTTTTGTTTTTTAAATCTCTTAATTGTACGCTCTAATTCTGAATCGTAAGGTATTAAATTTTCGTTTCCAAATTTTCGCATACAATTTTATAAAACAAAATAGTGCGTTACTCTAGTAAATAATTTCTTTCGTTCCCCGGCAACGACGCCAAAAACTTGACCCACTTTTTATATGTTTGCAAATTATGTTAATAGCAACGACACCAAAAACTTGATCCCGCTTTAATATATATATATATATTTGATTTTATGATGGAATGTTTAATGTGGATTCTATGCAAGTATACGTATCGTATCAAGTAATACGAGGCTCTAGTGGAGTCTCGGTTATCGATCCCACGGGAAGTTTTTAACGATTTGTATCAGCTAAAATTTAAAGAAATTACTTACTAATATAGTAATCGGAAATTTAAAGTAACTAAAGCAACTAAAGTAAACTAATGCTTGAAATAAAGTTGTTTTAAATAATTCAAAAAAAGTATCCTTCTCCTTATTTTTAGAAAATTAAGTGAATGATGAATCTAAATAGAATTTTTGAATTGTATTGTGACAAATAGGAGCATTCCTATTCTTTACCCTTTGGTCCAGGTGCAAAGAACATTGACTAATCCTATGTTTGATTACTGAATTTGTGGCTAAGTCGGGAGGATACCGGATGCCACTTCGAGCTCCCACGTTCCCCTCACCTGAGGGCTAACATCTACACTTCGACTCTCGAAGCAATAGGACCAAATTGAATATTTTAGTCTGTCACACTAAAATGTCCGATTCTACGTCCGATAAGTAATATTTCCTTATTTATTTGCACCCTCCTTCCAAGGCTTTTGACTTCCTGAATATTGGATGTAATTTTTACTATAATTGATAATTCAACATATTTTAACAAATCAATTGGCCAGATTGAAAGTAAATTAAGTTTTAAGTAAAAATTATGACAACTTATTTTAATATATTAGGTACTTTTATTTAATTTCATCAATTCACATAATTTTCATAAACAAGGAGAAAGACTAAGAAAACTACTCAGAATGCATGGGAATAAAACAAAGCGTGGATTTCATTTAAAGTTAACAATAATAAACAAAGATACTTATCTTAATTTCCTCCCCAAGTAGACTCCTTGAAGTTCCTTTGACTTTTCCTTCTAGTACAGCACACTTCTAACTCACTAATTATACTCTAAAACTCTTAAATTAGCACATCAACACAAATAGACTCTCTAAATAGACACACTGAAGACTCAAGAGACACACAAACACTAGAATTCGGCCTCTATTTATAGAGGTAGGCAAAGGTCCAAGGGGTGCTTAAACACCTCTTCAAAAAGCGTTCAGGTTCAATATATTTTGCATTTTGAACTCGTCTCGCGAGTCCGCGCGGGGCTTCTAGAAGGTCTTGAACCGCGCGATCTCGTCGTCGGCGGGCTCGGGCTCGCTGTCGGCGAGGTAGTTGTAATTCCTTCAGAAATTCTCCTCATGATCTCGCCGTCGGCGGCCTCGATCTCGTAAACGGCAACTTAGTTCATTTTGCATGAATTTCTTTCTTTTTGATCTAAATTCGCTTCATTTCATGCTTTTTGCTTTCATCACTTATAAATCTTCGTTTCTGCAGTGAAATAAAGAAAATACCTTTCTTTAAAGTGCAATTTCATCAAAAATAGATATGAATTTCTTAATATATTTTTCTGTGATCATGTACCTTATGAAGAAACTTTAGTTATTATTAAAAAATGTCACGATTCTGAATTTGGAGGACACTTTGGAGTGGATAAAACTGCATTTAAAGTTTTAAATTCTGGAATTTATTGACCTACTTTATTTAAAGATGTTGGACATTATGTGAAAACTTGTGATCGATGTCAAAGAATGGGAAATATATCCAGAAAAGATGAAATGCCTCTAAATTTTATACTAGAAATCGAAATTTTCGATGTATGAGGTTTAGACTTTATGGGACCTTTTGTACCATCATCTGGAAAGATTTTTATTTTATTAGCAGTTGATTATGTTTCAAAGTGTATCAAAGCTGTAGCTTTACCGAACTGTGATTTCAAAAATGTTTCAAAATTTTTAAAGAAAATGATTTTTACAACATTTGGAATGCCTAAGATAATTATCACAGATGGGGGAAGTCATTTCAGAAATATAAAAATTCAATCATTGCTGGAAAAATTTGGAATTAAGCATAAAATTGCAACTGCTTATCATCCTCAAATAAGTGGAATGACTGAAGTATCAAACAGAGAAATTAAAAGAATATTGGAAAAAGACCGTTAATCCTAAAAGAATCGATCTGGGTTGATAGACTTGATTCTGCATTATGGGCTCATAGAACAACTTATAAGACACCTATCGGAATGTCACCTTATCGGTTAATTTATGGTAAACATTGTCACTTTTGTGTTGAACTAGAGCATAAAGCTTATTGGGCGATAAAGGAGTTCAATTATAATTTGAATACTGTAGGAGAAAAACGATTATTACAATTAAATAAAATGGAAGAGATAAGAAATGAATCTTATGAAAATGCAAAAAATTATAAGGATAGAATGAAGAAATTACATGACAAAATGATTTCAAGGAAAATATTCGAGCACTGATGAGAAGTATTATTATTTAATGCTCGTTTAAAACTTTTCCCTGGAAAATTAAAATCTAAATGGATGAGACCGTTTATAATTGAGAAAGTATACCCTTATAGAGCTGTGGATATTAAAGATCCCAAAACTGGAAAAGTATTTAAAGTTAACAGATTAAAACTGAAGCCTTATATGGGAAAAATGAAATTAAATTACAAAGAGGCTTATGAACTGAGTCTACCCGATTAATTCAATTAATTAGGTCGGCTTGACGATGTTAAACTAAGTGCTTTGTGGGAGGCAACCCATATTTATTAGTTTGAGTTTAATTATCGCTGTAAGGTTATGCCTTGGTTTTGACTAAATTTGTATATAACTTATAGAAATAGATGGTTAACGAGTCTGTATTAGCTTAAACTAAACATTTTTCTTGAAGTATATAGAAATTGGACTTCGACCACTCCATGACAAATGTGAGTAAAAAGGAGATCAAATTAACCTTCATTTGTGATTGTTTGTGACTTGAATTTTTCGTAATTATGTTTGTGTGTTGATCATATTCATTTTTTAGACCTATTTTTACGACCGAAATTTTACAAAATTTGACGATAAGCGAATCAGAGTCGATCGAGGTTCCGGCGCCTAGGCGCCAAAAGTTGGCGCCTAAGCGCCAGAATAACTGGCATATCGATGAATCCGGCGCCTAGGCGCCAGATTCTAGTGCTTAAGTACCGCAGTTACAAATCATGGAAAAATTTAATTTCTTCAGTTTTTCACACGAAATCTCTTTATTTATAGCCTATTTTTCATCCCCAATCCTAATTTCGACCAGAGCAATTCATTTTGGAGGAGTTAGGAAGGATTTGGAGGCCATGGATAGAGGAAATCATGGAAATGAGGTAAGAGACAAATCTCCTAAAGATCCTCAGCCTTATTTTAATGGTTTTATTGCTGTTAGTTTGGAGAAAATGTTTAGTCAAATGGATAAGATTGAAGCAGACTTGAAAGTATTGGTAATCGTCTCCATGAGATGTACCACCAATAAGAACACTTGGAATGGCAAACCAAACTTCAATCTGATCACATGGCTGCCTATCAACATGCTCAAGTAGAAATGTACACGAAGAACAAATGGATTGATAAAAAGACGGCTTTGGAATTTCCAACGACATTGGTGTTCTATCCCTTCGGTCCTAGCGAACTTCATTGCGAAAGAGATGAAAATTGAAGATCGGTGTTAAATAGATTCTATGTGTGTTTTAGGTGTGATTGAGTCTTGTTTTAGTGTGTTGAATATCTAATGTGTGTATTTGCTTAAATTGTTCAATGTGTGTTGTTGGATTTGAATGTTTGCTTTTAATATGTTGTTGATTGTGTTATTTATAAAACGATGAACCTTGATAAAAGTCTTGTACTGAAGATTGTTGAATTTGGAATGGATATTAGGATTTTGAATTGAAGAATTTGGATACATTTATGTGGATCTATGCTTTTATTTTAAATTGATTGTGAAAATATTTGGAGGTTATAAAATGGATTAATACTCTCATAAGAGTAATTAGGAGTCAAATTTAATAAGATTTGATGGAAAATATTTAATTTAAATCGAATTTTTTGGAAAGGCGAGTCTGGCGCCAGAATTCGGCGCCTAGGCGCCGGTTCGGCCTGAACCCGAAAACTCATCTTCTTAAACCCCCACACGCCATTTTGATGCTTAAGCTTCCTTCTTCACAGTATTTTCACGAAAATACCACCTAGAGATCCCATTTAGAGCCTGATTTGCAAGTTTTTGGGCTTTAAATCACCTGATTTCTTCATCTCGAGGTCAGATCTACATTCTAAACTCATTATTTTTTATTTTTACCATATATTTTTTTCTCATTAAAAAAAACCAAAATTTTGAGAAAAATTTTGATTTTTTATGATCAAATTCATGGGTGTTTAAGCTATTTCAAGTTTGAAAAGCTTAAATTAATTTATTTTCCTAGATCCGTTGAACTTATTTCGCGTTCTTCTTTCACGTTTAGATGACACCCAAATCTAAGCGAGGAAAGGAACGAGAAAACTTTGATCTTAGCAAGTTCATCACTACTGCTGCACACTTCCGATATAATGATTTTGCAATGACTCAGAAGTTTATCTCAGAGTGAAGTTTCTATAATCCTGGAGGAAGAATTGAGGAGACAATCGTTGCACTCAACTGACAACGATTTTGCTATTTCACTGTTGTTGCCGTTATCCCGATGGTTAGAGGGTTTTATGCTAATTTCGTGGATGCGGAGGAATACGAGATTTTCGTTCGAGGAGTTGGAGTAGGATTCACTCCTGAATGTATCAACATTTTCTATGGCCTGCCGCCAAACATTGAGTGTTATTACTCAGGTTTATCTCCATCTGAGGAAGATTTGGACATGATCATTGCCTACTCGATCGATAATACTCGGAGCTCGGAAGACTCGGAATGGAAAAAGGGTAAATTTTTCATCTTCTAAGCTTAATGGTGTTTCCAAGGCATGACACTACTTTATTTCTGCTCGTCTCCTTTCATCCAATCATCTGAGTGAAGTTACCAGAGATAGAGCTATTCTAAACTACTGCATTCAAGAGAAGAAGTCTATTGATGTAGGGAGCATTATTTATGATTCTGTGGAGGCTACTGCTCATTCTAGCACATCTATTGGACTTGGTTTTCCATCACTGATCTATTCTCTTTGTCAAAGTGCTGGAGTAGTTCGTTGAGCTTTACGAAGAAAAGCTTAAGTCGATGAAGCCTATAGGAAGAGAGAGTGTCAGCATTTATGACCGACTGCGACGTAAGAGTTCTACTGCACCTGCTAGTTCATTACCTACTTCAGGTAGAGCTTCTACTTCTAGACCATCTACTTCGCCGAGCCATCATCTACATTTTGGGAAACCATGCATGATCAGTTCATAGAGCAGTAGCATGAGTTATTCTTAACTCACTGCAGAGTAGATACCATAGACACAAAGATTGATCATCTTTCTGAGTATACACAAAGAAAGAGTGATTATGATGTTGAATATTCAGAGTCTTTAGTGAGATTTTTGAAGGGTAAGCATGATGTTCAGTTCCCTACTTGTCCCAGATTTTCACCCTATGTTGATCCTAAGGATATGGAGTTCTCTTTTGGTGATGATGATGAAGCTATAGACAGTGATTAGTAGCTTGATTTATCTCTAGAGATTGTTGATTCTGTTTTTAGAGTATTATCTTGTTTTTTGTGATGTTATTTATTGATGTTATTTGTGAACTTTTTATGTTAAAACAATTTTTAGATTATCTGATCTGTGTTTAAGACTGAGATGTGAATGAATTTCTATAAAAGTTTATTTTCGTTTCAACTTTACTCGTTTAGTGTTCATGAATAGTTAGTAAATTTGCATGTTCTAAAATAATTTTTTTTTTAGAAATTAACTCCTGCTCTGCAAAACTTTTCTATATATGTTTAATCATTTCTGTTATGTTCATATTGAAGCATGTGTAGAAGTAGAGTATAGTTTTTCCTTACTACATCACTGTTATACTTAGATTAGTTCCTATTTATTTCTTTCTCTTATTCTTTAGAAAATTTCATAATTCATATTTATACTAAAGCTGAAGTTTTGGGGAGGGAAAATATTTATCAAATTTAAATATTATTTGTTCTTAAAGTACTAATATTTTCTTTAAAAATATATTAACATAACAAAAGGAATGAAAAATCTATTTAAGAATACCTAAATTTTTGAATTCATAAATAATTTAGTAAATTTAACTAAAATTTCAAAAAATTTGGTTGATTTTAAAAATAGAATTATTTAGCTTAAAGAATAATAAGATGAAAATTTTTCTATTTATAGTAAAGAGAATTGTATTTTTTGAAATACTAAAGAATCAAGATTATTGCTTGAAAAAGAAAAGATTGAAATAAGTTTAGAAAAATATTAATATCATATTTATTAAACAAAAATGTATAAGTTTTTGAAAATAAGTTAAGAATAGTGAAGTTCAAAATCATTAACAGGCTATTCAAAAATAGTAATCCTCACTTAAAATAAAAAAAAAGAAAAAAAGGTGAGGAGAAACTTGAGGAAATGCCTAATAAAAAATTGGCTTCACTTGAATTATCTTATAATAAGAAAACTGATTACATTTTTAACTTAATTTCTATGTACATATATTTTTAATAGAAAAAATATTTCATGAAAATCTTCTTCTTGTAAATATTCTAGGTGACCTTGATATGATAAACTACAATTATTCTTGAAATAAATGAAAAATTGGAAGTCTTATGATTTGGTAGTTAAATGTTCTTTAATTTTTAAAATTAAACTTAATTAGTGAAATTTGGTTAATGATTTGCTAAAATATTTATAAAACCAAAAACTATAAGGAATCTTAAATATTTTAACTTCATTCCAAATGTTATTTATTTTATGTAATTAAAAGGGTTACTTGAGGACAAGTAACATTTAAGTTTAGGGGAATTTGATCCACTTAAAAAAATACCTATTTTTATGCCTTATTTGTGATTTAATTCTTAAGGATATCATGCTTTAATGAAAGGTATTTTCATGTTTTTTAATGTAGAGAATTAAAAAGAGCCCAAGAAGGGAAAAAAGAGCAAAAAAGAGCAAAAATGGAGCTTATGGAGCAATTTTTGGAATTATTTGTTTGGCGGCTAGGCGCCAGAGTCCGGCTACTAGGCGCCAGATTCCTGCGCCTAAGCACCAGTTCGATACAGACGCTGTTAAGTTTTTTTGATGACTTTGGGCAGTTATATTAATGGTGTTAAGCGGTTATTGGAGCTTCGAAGATCGGAAGTTACTCCTAATATATAGGACATGTGATACAATGTATTTGGACACAAGGAAACGGTCTGGATCGCGAAGAGGTGCGACCTAAAGTGAAGAGGTGCGAACGACCTGGTCACGGAGTCCGGCGCCTAGGCGCGACGGTTACCTTTTAGAAGATACATTGAATTTGGATGAATTTTGAAGAGGTGCCTTGTCGGCATATTTTTTTAGGTTGTGTGGTATTTTGAAAAGGGGTCGCCTACAGAAGTTGTCGGCGAGTTTTAGATTTTAAATTTAATTTAAATATATATATATATATATAATTTGGAAAGTAGCATTTGATTTTAAAAATAATTTTTAAGTTCGAAAGATTTTTAAGATATGAAATAAAACCAATCTCACATCCTAAATATTATATATAAACGTGCGCCGCATCACAAACTGTGTATCTATCCCGAAGAATAAACACACTGCTTGATGATGGGGCTCGATTAAATAAATTAGAAGATTTGTGACATCTGTTCGGTCTGCGAACCAATTTTATAAGCCGACAAGTTCCCCTGTAATATAAAGGAATTAAGCAGGGTTTATATTACCTGGGTTCTTAAAGTTCCCTATAAGGGCAAGCCCCTATAGTTAATTACATCTTAAATGACGGGAATTATTTAAGAAAGCTCTCGATAATGATCAGTAGTTTTGCTATCAAGAATTTCAAAGTTTAAGGTTTCAAAGGATTGAATTTTGGAATTTCAAAAGGGATTAGCTCAAATTTGGAACAGTTTATTTTAGGAATCCAAAGGAGGAAAGGTAGGAGAAGTTGAGGATCCAGGGGGAATCTTGGCAACTTCCCAAACTATCCTATTGTTTGGCTTCCATTTAAGAGTCTATTTAATGTTTCAATATTGTCAATTTTAGTTAATTAGGACTTATGCTTGTATGATATAATCAGACAAATAGCTTCGAAGATGTGAGGATTTATGTCGTACCAAACGACTACCTTGTAGTCCTAAGACTGGTTAGGGCTTAATTTGTATAACATGACTATGCAAATGCCTAACAAAAAGCTGAGGATATTTGTTGCACTAGGAAAACTACCTCGAAATTCTATGGCTTTGTTATTTAATTCTAAGAAAGGTTTTGCTGAAGTAGACACAAATTTTGTTGATGAAGATGGTCGTACTGCCCACTATGCTCCAAGCTCTTTGTTGTTGCAGAGGTTTAGTTTTAGAAAGTGGCAATCAAGAGATGAGAGAAGTGTTTTGGTTTAGAAAAGAGTCTTAAGGTTCAAATGTCTTAATGTTTTAATTAAAACAAATCTTAAAGTTGATTAAACAGAACCGATTAAGATCCCATGGTTCTGTCATCCCGGCACCGTTATTTTCATCGAATTCATTTAGTCCAGATGAATTTGCTAAACTCAACTAAATGAGTTCCACACCTTCATTTAGACTGTGAGAAATCTCGTTAGCAACACGTAGGTTACATCATCCGAGGTATTCCCGATCATCCAATAAGACGTTTTAATTTAGTTATAGTTGTGGTTTTGTTGTTCTGTTTATGATTAAATTTTGAGTTGTTTTATATTTTGAATATTGTGGCAGTGAATTTTATCTTATTGTGATTTTTAATTTAGTTTTGGATTTCAGTTTTGTGACTACCCTAAAGGTTTCAGTTTTCATGCAGGGTGTCAATCTTGTTTAACATGCAAGAAAAGTAAAGTGCGGTACAAGTAAGTAAATTGCAATAAAATAAAAGCATACCTGTAGGGTCTTACCGTCATTCCAAGCTACACTTAAAACACATGTTAAAGCATTTATATATTTGCAAGAAAACACCTAGCTAAGGGAAGGTTTTGGTTGTCTACCAAAGTCCTAATCCTATAGCTAGTCAATTCCTATGACGTCTAGGTTCTTGTGTTTTGTTAAGGATGATTTTCTTCATCAAAGAACAATTAAGTTCAATTGTTCTTCTAAAACCTCTCATCGTATTGAGAAAGTGCTTAGGACGAGTCCCAAACATCTTTTCGATACTTCTGAGATTATTTTGAGTCCAAATAAATTTTATTGTACTGGTGAATTAATCATCCAAAGTTTAGTTGAGTTCTATCTCTTGCTCAGTGAACTTGGACATTTGATTGTCCGATGAGTAAAGTGACAATTCATTTAATGTTTCATTTAAGAGTTATGATAATGAAAGCCTTTAGGGGGCAAATCAGTTTGTTAAAGAATTTAACCGCTTTGATTAAAGTTGAATTGATGATTTGGGATGATTTAATTTAGTTTCAAAATTCAAGTTGATTTTCTCTTAAGTGTTTTAAATTGTTTGATTTGAAAGAGGTGTTTAGATTATTAAACTTTTAATGATTTAAATTTAATTTGACTTAATTGTAACACTTTAGGTTAATTTTAATTGGTTTGATTTTTTATTTTTTTAATTATGAATTGTCTTAAAATTGATTTTCTTTAATGTTTCAAATTTGTTTTAGATTTGTTTTTTAAGTGATTTCAAATTAATTTTAATGTTTTAAATTTATTTCAATTTGATTATCAAATCACTTAATGTTTTCAGCTTTTAATTTAATTAAGGTTTATTTTCCTTTTAATTATATAATTATTAATTTCAATTATCATTTTTGAGTTTGATTAAGAGTCGAATATCATTAAAGTGATTCATTTAGGGATTTTAAATTAAAGAATTGATATCTTCTTAAATCATATCCTTAATCTTAATAATCCAAATTTTAACTTATTCTTCCAAAATTCAAATGACTTAATTAATTAAGGTTTACTTTAAGTATTTTCAAGATGATTAATGGGTTTCTACCCCATAATTCCCTAGGTTTCAATCATCTAATGAAAATTTTAAAATTAGATATTTTACCCTCCCCTTGATTAAACCTAAATATTAAGTAGAGTTAAAATTCTTTAGTTACCTTTATGTCCTTTTAAGCATGCTCATTTCATAACTCATCAAATTAAGCTCAAATGAACTTAAAATTTTTATGTCACTTCACTCACATGTCAATTAAGACATTAAAGGAGAAAATGTGATTTTTCTGAATTTAATTTAATTTATATATTTATTTTTATGAAAAATATGGGTTTTCAATAAAAATTCAACAACATGACCAAGCTAAGGTTTCTGTCCTTAGGAAAATTATGGGATGTTTTTATTGACTAGAGGACCATTTGGACCAATTTTGGTGATTTTTTTAATTATATTTTATTTGCTATAATTATTTTGAGTTTTGGAGTGTTAATTAATTATAAAATAAAATTAAAGTTAAAAAATGGATTTTATATTTTTCTTAAGTCTCTCTGATCTCAAGGAGTCCAGAGAAGCAATTTTTATATATTTTTTTTATTTTTCTTTGATTTATTAGAATTAATTTAGTGAAAATTTAAAAAATCCATTTTAATATTAAAAATTGTTTTAAACCTTTAAAATTCAATATCTCAACCTATAGACTTGAGAAAAATATTTGGTTTGTTCCTAAGTGATTAGGCGACAAAATGTGACATTTTTATGATTTTTTTGTATTTTTGTGATTTTTATTATTATTTTTAATTATTAAAATATTAAAATATGGTGAAAAATGAAGATTTTTAGAAAATTCTAATCTTAATTTTCATAGACTCCTCTAATATCAGAGAAGTCCCAAAACCAATTTGGTGAATTTTTGAGATGTACTTTGGGAGTTGTGAATTTTTAAAGTTTAATTTTTGTTATGTGACTTAATTAATCCATTTAGTGGGTTAAATCATTTCCAATTGATTTCAAATTTTTATATGGGACTCCTCTGACCCTAAAGATTAGTGGAGAGTTATTTTCAAGTGATTTTGATGTATGTTTAGCCCTATTTAATTAAAATTCAGTTTTGAATGTTTAGGCCAATTAGGGTTATTCTTAATGAGTTAACTCAAAATATATTTTTTTTAGGGTCCTCTGGTCATAAGATACCTCCCCTAATTTTTTTAGGATTTATTGATCAACATACTAATTATTGGAATTAAAATGCCAAAACAGACACTTAAACTTGATAAATCAATAACTTGTCATAGAGATGGCCTCTGACCTTGAAAAATTCAGAGAATGTTCCTAAGAACAGAGGCTACAAAAGCCCTATGGTCTCATGCCATGGTGAATTGTATTCATGCATAGAGAATTACAATACTGAAATCAATAGATAATTAATTAAAAATAAAATACTCATCAAAATGACTTAATTTTTTTCCACATTGTTTTCCTCTATTCACTGAGCAAGAGGGTATTTTTATTTTATTTTTGTGATTTTTCTACACAAAGATATGGATTTTTGAAGTTTCTGGTATTTAAATAAATTGAAAATACCCTATTTATCTACTTAACCCAGTCAGCGTCGCGTCAACCTTGGCAGCTCCGAAACCCCATGCGGCGCGCTCCTATTCGACGCCGCCACCTGAGTCAGCAGCCACGTGTCCCGCGGTCTCACTCCATCTCCTCGTCTGGCTCGATCTGGATCGTCCATTCGATACACGCGCGATCCGACGGTTCCTGGTCATCGTCTACGACTGGTGTGTGCCGAGAGCCGTCCACACTAAAACCCTAATATCTCCCTCATTTCTTAACTAATTTACATGACATTTTATCCTATGTGATCATCTAAACGAGAGCTATAAATCCATACGGCTAACATGCATTGAAATCGACTCAAACAAAATGGAGAATCGAAAGAAGCTCTCGAGAAGGAGGAGTTCCATACCTTGGCTCTGAGAAGTGAAGCTTCAATCAGAGGGGCTTGGCATGTTCGTTGGAGCTGGAGGAGCCTAGGGATGAAGCCTCTAGCCCTGGTGAATTGTCTAGACCAGACTTCCACCAAGCTCGATTTCAAAGCTTCGGCCATAGGAGAAATGGCCGGCCCTGGAGAGGGGCTTTGGCTTGGGGAACTTCTTCTCTTAGTCTCGGTGAAGGTGTAGGGTTAATCAATTTGAGGATTGACTCACCGTGGTGAAGTGTCCTGTTTTTGGGTGGATTTTGAGTCGAGAAATCGAGCTCGCCGCAGGGAATTAGGGCTGGATTTCAGTGGGGATCAAGTGCTTTATGCTAGGAGAAGAGTGTGTAGTGATTTTGGAAGAGTTTTGGTTCAGCACCTCTTTTGGCCGAGAGGTGGTGGTGTTTAAATAGAGGTGGCTGGAGGGCTTGTCAGGGGCAATTGGAGGCTGGGATCAGCTACTCAGGACAACGGAAGAACAACTGCAGTGACCATTGGCCATGGGACAGCTCAGCCAATTCAATTTAAATTTTTAAATCAAATGGGTGCTCTCGGCCTGGTGTTTTCTAGCGGCTGGGTTGGTGGTCCGGCCAGGGTCAGGTCACCATCTGACTCAGTGGGGTCAGGGGTTAAGTTTGGTGCAAGCAATGGGTATTGGCCATGTGTAAAGAGGTTTGATTTAAATGGTATGGGGAAGAGCTCATTTTGGGCTTGGTTTGGTCAACTCATGGAAATGGGTTGGGTGCACCCTCCCATGACCTGGTTTTGGGCTTAGGGAATCATTTGGGTCAGCTGAATTGGAGTGGTGAAGTCTCCATCCAAGGTGAGGTGGCTAAGCTTAGTTTAGAGTGTAGCATGGATGAGGTTAAAAATGCTTAATGAAGGGTTAAGAAAGAGGCTCCCTCTTTTGCCACTAATGGCATGGTGAGGTGGAAAGGGCTCTTCATGGCTCTCATGTGGCTTGTGCATGGCTCAACGGCTTCATTTGGCTTAGAAGTGGCTTGGCTCACTTACATGGAAATGGATTTTGGGATTTTTGATGAGTTTAGGGGAAATTGGCATGAGGCTTGATTTGGAATAATTTGATTATTGATTTAGAAATTAGGGATGATTTCAACTAAAAGGATGATGAGAGGAAACTTAATGCGGGCTTTGGAATAAGTCTTGGGCTTTTTGAAATCATTTTTGATGGGCTTTTAAAATGGTTTAAGGAAGTGGGCTTTTAGGTTTTGAAATAAATTGATGGATAAAAATTGGTGAGAGGTTGTGTCAAATAAATGTTGGGATTGGTTTAGGAATGTGTCATGAGAATTTTAGAAGAGATTTGATGCCATTTGGAGTTGAAATGGGTTCAATTTGGGCTTTTTGGTAATGAGGCCAAAGTGGATCAAATTGGGCTAACTTGGGTTAAGGTTGGACCAATGTTGGGTTTGATGTAAAATTAATGTTGAAAAATATTTATGGGGGTGTGAAAAAGTGTTTTCAACTTTGGTTGGGCTTTGATTTTGGGATTTGAGCTCATTTGGGTTCATGATGGATTTAGGCCAAATAGGGGATTTTAGGTTTGGGTGGATTTTGGTTTCAAATTTGGGGAAAATCTTTTAGTGTTTTTTTTTGTGGGGATGTTAGGAAGGTTTAGGAAAAGATTTGGGGTTAACTGAAGTTGAGTTGGGTTGGTTTGGGCTAAGTTTAAGTCATGGGCCAAAATTGGGTTTTAAGCTTCAAATTGAAATTGGATCCACATGTTGATGAAATTGAGTTTGGGTTTAGTCTAAATTGGTATTGGGGATATTAAATTGAACTCTAGGATAGATTTGGATCAAAATTGAGGTCAATTGGGGTGGTTTGGTTGGACATTGGGCTCTCTTAGGTTAAAATAGGTCAAATTGGGGGTTTTGGTAAAAGTGGGCTAAATTGACAAAATTGGCTTATGGTGTAGTTGAACAAAATGAAATTGGAAATATTTAGGATTTTCTAGAATTTTTTTGGAATTTTCTGAATTTTTGGGTTAAAAGGGTATTTTGGGTATTGGAGGGTATTGGGGGGTATTTTTGGAAACTTTGGTGTATTTGACCAATGATGATCAATTTGAGTGGGAGAAATTTTTAGGATTGATTTTGAGGAATTTTGGGTAATTTAGGCAATTTTACAAATTTTGAGCAATTTCAAGGGCATTTGGTAGGCTTGGTGGGTTTAGGGTCCTAAGGGTAAAAAATTGAAATTTTAGGAAAATGAAGATCGATCAAGTATGACTGAAATGAAATCACTTGATTGAGCCATGAAGCCATATTAAGCTCACAAAAGCCATGAGAGGACTCATTCTAGGCATTCAATATGTTGTTCCTAACCCTCTTAACTAGGGGTTTAGGGGTTAAGGTCCATTCATATGAATTACCTACATGAGTCAGGGAGTCAAATTGGGTATAGGTGTGTTTTTTTTAGGGTTTTAGGATGTGTGTGTGGGAGTGTGGTGTGTGCAAGCTTACCCTCACCAGGACCAGACCATCTAGGGTAATCCTAAGGCCAAAGAGTCCTATAGGAAACTCATCCTTTAAACCTCCACATTTGATCTTAACCCTCCAAGTGGCTTGGGGGTTTGCAGTCAAACTTGTGGGGTTTAAAGGGAGCCAAGAAGAGTTTGAATTTCTCAGTGGTGGGTTCAATCTCTAGTCCTCTAGGATAGTCAAAGGGAAAGCCTAAGGCTAGATCCTAAGTACTAAGGAGAGAAGAGAAAAGACCTCATCAAAAATGAGGTCAACATGCCTTAAGCAACCCCTGATCAAATTCAAAGCTCTATAAATAGGAGCCCATTCTACATAGAAAATGACACAAAACCCCCCTCTTAGTACACATACCCATTTTAGCCTATTCTAGTTTAATTTAGTCTCTTCCATACTTAGGGTGCCACTTTTTGATGTGTGGTGTGAGTTTATTTTGAGTGTTTGTTGTGTGTAATTGCTGTTGGAGTCTTTCATCATTGCGTTGGAGTCAGTAGAAGTCAGCAGAGCTCTTGAAGGAACACTTCAGATAAGTAATTGTACTTTGGTTCAAAGTTTTATAAATATGTTTTGTTTTGTTATTTTAATGAGTTCTGAGTAGTTAGTTATCTTTCTCCTTACAACTATGAAAAATTATAAATTAATTAAATTTCGTAGGAGAATTAAATATAAAATATTTTAAAATGTTGTGATGATATTAATATCTGATCTTAGTTTACTTTTTAAATTGGCCATTTAATTTGTTAAAACCAGTTGAAGAATTTTGAGACCTATCCAAAGATAAATTCTTAACAAGTAGATATCACATGAATCCTTAAGGTAATTGAAGGTTGTAAGCGGATTATTTAAGGTGAAGTGCAAATAAATAGAATGATATTATTTATTGGGCGTAGAATTAATTAATTTTTAGAGTGACAGACTAAATTCTAATAATTTGGTTTATAGAAAGGTAACGGGTCACTGGTAGGGCCGACCATAGCCACCCTTAAACATCTAGTAGTGTGAGCCTAGATTAACCCATTCTACTAATAACACATCCTGAGCCTAACTATAGATTAGTCAATGTTCTTTGCACCTGGACCAAAGGGTAAAGAATAGGAATGCTTCTATTTGACACAATACTATAATCTTAATTCCTCGCAAAAGATAATTAATCTATAATTCTTGGATTAGTTGAAAAAGGAGAAAGTCGTTTTTATAATTGCATTGAATTACTGCTTACTTTACTTTCCTGCTTATTTCTTACTTTATTTTAGTAAAAGTTATTATTTAATTAAATTTGAATAAATATATATATATACATACATATATATATATATATACATATATATATATATATATACATATATATATATATATATACATATATATATATATATATACATATATATATATATATATATATATATATATATATATATATACATATATATATATATATACATATATATATATATATATATATATATATATATATAAGTATATATAATTTGCTTAAGAAAATTTCAAAATATTGTTTTTATATATTTTTACTTTTTGTTTTTATTATCCTTGTGGGATCGATAACCAGGACTCCACTAGAGCCTTGTATTACTTGAACGATACGTATACTTGCGTTTAAAATTGTGACTTTTACAATAATTAAATCTAATAAAATTATAAAAGTAAACCTCGTACATCAATTTTTTGAAGCCATTTGCTAGGAATTAGATCATCTAAAAAGTGGAATCAAAATCTTGTATTTTAAAGCTTAATAAAGTCGCATCGCATCAGCTATGAAAATTCATTTGAATTACCTAAAATAGGTAATAACTTCTATTGGCAAGTTGTTGAAAGAGCTACTTCCTTCAAGGACATGAGGAATAAAATTCAATGAGAAAGTCATTCATTCACAGTAAAAATACAACTATTTTAAAAAAAGCAACATGATCATCATGACCTTCCTTTGTAAGAATCCAAGGAAGGGCTTTGAACTTTCTAGGCACTTAGTTTCGACAATTTCTCTATTGAGAGTGTGTTCTCCAATTGCCTTTGTCTTCTTCTTCTCTCTCTTATTTCCCCATCATTTAAGGATTCCGAGGTATCCTCTTCAGGAGCATATATTTCATCATTTTCTTCTTCCTCTTCTAAAATTAGAGTCAGTGCTCTTCTTCATAATTCATCACTTGGCAGTTGGCCTCTTTGCGATTCATAGCTTCATATTATTGACCTTGATGATATTGTGTAGCTTCTAGGATGATCCGTAGATTGGGTCTGGGCCTCCTACTTTACTTCTTCTATAATCATTTTTATCTGTTCTCTTAACTCGTTCATTTATTGTAACACAAATCCCCGGTGCCCATCATTTCCCTTCTTTTTTTCTTTGAGTCAAAGACCTCCTCGCTGGATTAAAGTATGAATTTCATGCTCACTGAACCTTTTATGATGTGAATATTTTTAGAATGTAGAATCCCATATAGTTTGTGCATTCATACAATTTAGGAGAGACCTTGTGAGATTAGCGAAGGAGGTGAAAAAAGGACAGAGTTTCTGGTTGTGTCTATTTTCTTTTGATGGCGATCCCTTCCCCATTTTTTCCTTTTCCTTCCCCCCTTTTTGTATATCTCATAAGGATTCCTTAGCCTTATCAGGCTACATAAAGTGAAAGTAATAAAGAAATGCTACATTGTAGGTTGTACAATATGAAGCTTTTTTACATTTGATATTGAAAAGATATCACCATAGATGTCAGGGGGCACATAAATTGGAAATGATAGTGATAAGTTAGAGTCTCCTTTATTTTACCATGCAAGTGACCTTCAAAAGATTGATAAATGACCTCAACGGTGAATCTTAAGAAGTGAAAGCAAGCTTAGCAAATAGACTTGGTGAGTATGGGTTAGCTTGATTGAAAAGATTGATGAGTTCGAGCGAGATTGGCGGAAGAGCTCGCCAGTTTACCAGTTCTTCTTGTGAGATGATTCTTGTGGCATCTTTTCAATGGATGTGTTCAACGAGTGCAATCTAATAAAGAAGAGCAGGCTTCGAGTGTATTATAATAAGGTCCAATCCAATAGGCCTTGACGACCCACTTTACATATAGGGTTTCTCGATACCTTATAAAATTTACTATTGGATGTACAATATATAGCTTTGATCCATGAGGGATACTTGCACAACATAGACATATTCTTCATTGAAAATAAAATATATATCTCCTTCTCGATACAATGTTATGATGTTTATATATATATATATATATATATATATATATATATATAAAGTTTTGATCCATGGGCATACTTTAAAATATAACATTCATT
This sequence comes from Papilionanthe hookeriana x Papilionanthe teres, assembly GCA_022702705.1. NCBI lineage: Eukaryota > Viridiplantae > Streptophyta > Magnoliopsida > Asparagales > Orchidaceae > Papilionanthe > Papilionanthe hookeriana x Papilionanthe teres. The sequence goes on from CM040423.1 coordinate 28,695,777, forward strand.
GTCCTCCATACAATGTCATAATATTTATATTTGAAGTTCGTTTGAAATTTATAAATGCGCAGACGGAAATCATCCTCAGAAAATATAGGGAAATTGTTGACCTCACTTTTGGTTGAGGTCTAGTCTCTCTTTAGAATAGCCTAGGGTCTAGCCATAGGACTCTCATGGTGACTTTCTTAGAAGACTATTCATGGTGACTTTCTTAGAAGACTATTCATGGAACCCCTCTTCATAGAAATTCAAACTTTTCTCACTTCACTGGGAGTTTTCATATGCTTAAGGCCTAACCTCCAGCTTTGGGAGGAAGAGACCAAGCATAAGGAAGCCCAGGAGAAGTCTTCTATAGGTGGTCAGACCTTAGGATCTACCCTGAGAGGTCTGGAGCTTACACCACACTTACTCTACACATTCAAAAACCCTAAATAAAGCACATTACCTTTGATCCCCTAACTCTTTGGAAACTCATGTAAGTGGTTTTCCCAAGCCATTAGCCTCAGGCTAGGGTTTGGCTAGTACCAACACATAGAGGACCAAATGAGGGTGACCCTTGGTCCATGGCTCAATCTAGACAAGGCCATATTACTCACCTTCAACCAATCCAAACTTTTCCAAAGATTTCAAATTTCTAACCCCTTTGCCCCAAAATACCCAAAATACCCCCAAAAACCTAAAATCCTCAAAATCTCCAAAATCAACCAAATTATCCATTTTTCTTAAAAAAATCATTCCAAAATACTTCCTACTACCCAAAGTAAGCAGAATTACCCAAAATTGCCAAATTTCCCAAAAAATCCTAAAATGACCAAAATGCCCCTCTTAGTCCAAAATTTCAGAAAATTTGGGCTAATTTCCAAAATGCCCCTCTTAACCCAAAATTGTCATATTTCCCAAATTTTTTTATAATATTCCCAATTTCATTTCTCCTAACTACCAAATGACCCAATTTGGCCAATTAGCCCAATTTAACCAAAAAGCCCTAATTTGACTCATTTAACGCAAAAGTACCCAAACTAAACCTAATGTCTACCCAACTGATCCTAATGTTGCTCAATTTCAATCCCAAACTTTAATTCAACATTCTAATGTCAATCTAAACCAAATCCAAGCCCAATTTAACCCACTTTTGAGTTCAATTTCACTTAAAACCCAAAATCCCTAATTTTTCCTGAGTGACCCAAATCCCCCAAATTGACCTAAACGCAATCAATTTCTCCCCAATTTGATTTCTAAACTTCCCATGACACTCCCCTAAACTGAATTGAACCATAAATTGTCCCCAATTTGAGCCCAAGTCTTACCCAAATCCATTTTAAATCCAAAATACCTAATTTTGACCCAAACATGCCAAATGCTCAAAATCTCCCAAATTGATTCCCCTAAACCTCAAATCTCCACCCAATTAATGTTGGGAACTCTTTATGACATCTCCCTAGACCATTTGGAACCTTCAATTGGCCTTGGACCCAACTTTAGCCTAACCTAAACCCAAGTTAACCTAACTTGCCCCAAATTGACCAAAAATTAAGCCAAATTCACCTCCCAAACTAATCCAAAATTACCCCAATCCTTCCCTAAATCATTTATGACAATCATGTACACAATATTGCTCAATCATTTGTGCTCAACCCAAGCTCAAACCCAAGTTACCCCAATGTGAACCTAAAGTGACCCAAATGAACCCATGACTAAATTTAATCAAATTAAACCAATTGTGACCAAACCAACCCCTCCACAACCACAAAGTTGACCCTAGGGATTGGGCTAGACCCACCTAACCCACCCTAGTAGAGCCATGGACCAAAGATCCCCAAAAATAGGGGATCTCCTCCTTTAAATGGTTAAACCTAAGGGATGTTTGCCATAATGCCTTCAGCCATTAAAGCCCATTGCAGTCATGGCCTGCCCACTGGCTCACCTGACCCATTACCCACCTCCCCTGGCCTGGTCGGTTGGCTAATCCTCGTCAAATATATGTGCTTACGATTTAGATATGAAAATTATGATATTATAATATGGGATATTATGCAAGTATACGTATCGTTTATCAAGTAATATTGGACTTTCTGATTAAGCCTCGAGATATCGAACCCACAGGGAAATGTAAAAACTTTTTAAAGAAATAAGAAAATTATATTTTTACTTTTTAAAGGACTTTTGAAAGTATGTTTTGATTTGTTTTGAAAGTCTTTTTTAGTATTTTTGATAAAAAGCTAAGCAGAATATGAAAATTATCAGAACTTTAAAACACGATCTAATACACTAAGAAATAAAATATTTTTTTCTTTCTCTTATAAAGCAGTAATAATTATGAAAGTATTGTTGTGGAAGTATTTAAATGTGTTGTGACAAATAGGAGAAAATTTATTTTTTACCCTTACTTTGTTCTATAAAGAACATTGGTTAATTTGAAATTTTAAAATTTTGAAAATGGTTAAGCAGGGATGATACCAGCTCTCACTCTAGAGTTCCCCCGATTACCTCCACATGGGGTCTAACTTCTCATAAAAAAATTTAAAATATCAAACCAAATTAGGGGGCTATAGCCTGTCACTCTAAAGTCCTCTAATTTTACTCCCCATTAAAAACATATCTCCTAATATATTTGCATTCAATTATATGGACTACAATTCTCACCCATATATTTGCTTGCGATTTTTACCGATTATTGTTTGAGACAATACCGCATTGGATCTTACATAATCTCACAAAAAATTTTAACATCTTAATTGGACAAATTAAGAAGTAAATTAAATTCATGGAATTAAATCTTCACAACTTATTTCAACTTTAAACACTTATACATTCCACAACAATCCTACAAAATTTAATTAATTCTTCATTTAAGAAAGAAAAAGATAAAGAAAACTACATAGATCTCATGGAGAAAACACAAGAACACATTGATTTGAAAATAGAAATCATAATGAAAACACAACAAGTTTAAATTAAAAACTGAATATAAAAATAGAAGTAAACACTTATATGAAAATCCTCTCCACAAGACTCTGGAAGTTCCGTTGAAAGTTGATTTTCCACTAAAACACTCCTCAGAGTGGGTCGCCCAACTTTGATGACTCAGAAAAAGACTTCAGACTTCAATAAAAACTAAATAAAAGGAAGGAAGAGAATTGGTGAGAAGAAGGTTTCACTCCAACCACTTTCTCCTTTCTTACTCTCTACTAACTCTAAAAGACCTTAAAAACTATAAACAATAAAAGACAAAAACTAAAACTAGAAGAGGACACTTTTTTCTGAGACTCTCATGCAAATTACATGACATAATTTTAATAATAATCTAAAAGGTGCCTTGGTGTCTCTTCAAATTTTGTCCAGATTCAACGTATCCACCAAAAGATGCATCCCTTCATTCAAATTTGCATCCCATGGGAAGTTAAAGAAATTACCACCAAAAGTTGCTTCAAACACCCCTTGAAATTGCTGCCAAAAATGAAGAAAATTCAATTTTTAATTGTGGCGCCTAAGCGCCGACCAAGTGGCGCTTAGCCGCCAGTGTCCAATTTTTTATTTTTTCATTTTTTTGCTCCAAATTTAATCTAATTTTGCTCCTTTCATCATAATCACTCATTTTCAGCATACCTGCAAGAAAACACAAAATACCTTCCATTAAAGTGCAATATCATCAAAAAATAGGTATAAAAATGTGCATAAAAACACTATATATTTTAGGTGTATCAAAATCCCCCAAACTTAAAATGTTACTTGTCCTCAAGTGACTCTTAATCACATAAAAAAATTTAGCATGCAAATTATGTAATGAGTTTCTTAGGAAAGTAACAAAATTTTGTTTTAGAAATGGAATAGTTCAATTTAGAAAAAAATTTAGTAATTAAGACCAACTTAAAGTTTAGAAAGTTCTTAAGTAAAGGATAATGTAAAATATAGGTTTCTATCTAATTTAGAAATACTTGTAGATTCTTCAAAATATAGGATTCACACACTTATTTTTCTCACTTAAAAATATTTATTTGAAAAAAATTTTACTTACTATATTATAACCTTAAGCTTTAGATTTTCTCAGAGCTTATATCTTATAGTTTAGGTATGGAACCAATTTTTGATTAGACCCTTAAATCCTCAAGCTTCTCCTCCCTTTTCACATATTTTTTTTTTGTAAGGCAGGGATTACTGTATCTGGATAGGCCTTTAATGATTTTAAATTCCACCCTTTAATTTAAAATAAAGGTCTGATATACATCTTTCACTTAAAAATCATAATAATAGTATTTGAAAATTACTCCTCAATAAAAGAAATTTAAGCTTTGAAGAATAAAAGTCAAATATTCTATTTATCCAAAAATACAACATTTCTTACTAAAGATAGTTGAATTATATTTAACACTTCTTTACTAAGAAAATTTTAACTTTAAATTTTTCATTATTACTATAAATTTTGACTAAATTCTCTTATTCATTTGTATATTCAAAATTTTGTTCCCCTAATATAACTTCATATACATAATTGTGTTCAATCAAAAATCAAATTAATTTTAAGTATTCTTGAGAACAAATAAAATTTTATGTTTTTGAAAAATTTTCTGTTTTTAAAATTCCCCCTCAAAGTTTAATTTTTAGTTAGGATAAAACATTTAAGCATAAGAAATGATTCATGGGTGAGAATTAAAAACTAATTAACATAACATGCTTGCAGAAATCTTAATATCCTAAATATGCAAGCATAACAATTTAAAAACAGGAGTAAAAAGAAATCAAGTTCAATTTTTTATAAAAATAAAAGTAAAAATTTCAAAAGACTTCTATAATAGTGGATGTTTTCAAAGCAAATACACACCAACTGAAAATAACTGAAATCATACCAATACTAGATAACAAATGGTAGTAGTAGATTTTGAAAAATTTTAAACATGCAGTTTTTAAATAATAGTTTTTAATAACGCTCCATATTCTCCTAACAGTTTTGGAATTAAAGTACACACTATAAAAACTTTGACACAACATACACATAAAAACATTTACTACTACACATATATCACACAAAGCAACATATAGAATATCAATCCAACAAAGATACATCTGAATATGCATAAAAAAATAGTCCAACTACAATCAGCATACTACTAGAGTTCACACCACAAACACAACATCAAAATAAAACACAAGACACAACATACATCAGTATATCAACAGAAACTCAGTAACACATAAAAAAAAACAAATCTACTAAACATCCTCATCATCATCATGATCTTGCTCGTTCCAATCTCTGGATGGCACACAAGGTATATAGAATGGATGAGAGGGCATCTCAGCACTCAGATCGCCTCTAATCAATCTATCTAAATAATGCTGATAATTCTCCTCATATTCATCATGATTTACAATATATCTTTACATATTATTCATCTTACCATCCATGTCTCTAACATGCTCACGAGTAAGACTCACCTTCTTCAAAATCTTTCTCAACAAACCAGTCTGTGAATCACTAGATGTTGAATCTCGCGAAGTAGTAGCACGGGAAGTAGAAGCAGAAGTAGTCGAAGCCCTACCAAATACTCCTCTCCAGCTAAACTCTGCATGTACAGTGTAAGCTCCAACGTTTACACTGGTAATTGGTTTTAGCTCTTCCCAAGTTTCAAATTTCACACCAGACCGCTCACATAATGAATGAATCAAGGAAGGAAATCCAATACCTACAGTAATTGTAGATCTGACACAATTCAAAATGTAATCATAAATGATTGCTCCAATATCTATAGGCTTCTCTTGCTGAATGCAACAGTTCAACACAGCTCTCTCCCTTATAACTTCAGAAGTATGAATTGAAGGCAACAACTTAGATGAGATAGAATAATGTCATACTTTAGAAGTGGCATTTAACTTAGAGGCCTAAAAATTGACTCTTCTATCATTAGTTATCTTTTATAATCCTCTTCCATCAGTCAGAAATGCCATTATCTCATCTAACTCTCCCTCAGTAGGATGATAGTTAGAATAAAAAAAAAACTTATCAGGAGGCAGTCAATAAAAAGTATTGATTACTGCAGGTGAAAAATCAACTTCTTACCTCCTCACCATCACCAAATTCTCTTCTGCTGTAGGTAAGTTCGCATAATACTCTCTAACCACAGAAACAACAGCAACAGCGGAGAAGCAACAATAATTCTCCCAATTCCTTCTAGAAATCATCTCTTCAATAACTTATCTTGGCTTACTCAACACACGCTCATGAATCAATTTAAGTGACTGTAGTGCGTCGACGTATTGTTCCTCAGCCCTTGCACTAACAAACTTGTCAGAATCAAATCTTGTCTTTTCTCTTGCGCGCTTTGGCTTTGGAGCCATCTCTAAAAATTCAGGAAAAAATTCACCATAAATTCCAAAATCAAACTAAACTTACTAAATTAACTTCCAAAAGTAATTTCCACTAAATCCAAGAAATCTCTCATCCTTTTCCTCAAATTTTCACCATGAATAGTGATTTTAGGATTTTACAAAATTTACTCAAAATACATGGTGAAAATAAAAATTTTTACTTAGGAGTAGTACTCTTACCTCAAGGAATCCAAATCTAACAATTTTTGTTGAGATCGACTCTCAAATGATCCAATATATTGATGCCCTAGGCTCCTTTTTCACAAAAATCAGAGGTTGAAGATGATAGGGGTAGTTAAAAATGGCAATCTTCGGGTTTTTAACTGCTGAAAATCAATTTTCGCGAACCGGCGCCTAAGCCCGAGGCCTTCGACGCTTAGCCGCAAAAGTACCGGTACTCTGGCGCTTAGACGCCAGTGCCCAGATTTTTACAATTAAGAAAATGCACTAAACCACTTAATTAATCACCCTTAATCTTCTCAAAATAATTGTCTCTTCCTCATAAATCTCCCAATACTCCAATTTCAAATTTTAATATCCATCGATTCCAATCAAGTTTCACACACACAAACTTATATTCATTAAAAACAAACCACACTTAATACAAACTAAAAATTTCTATCCAAACACTTTGGATGAAATTCCCTAGATACAAAAGGACTCAATAATCATAAAGATAGGTTTACATCACTAAGATGTAACAATTACACATTCAAGTGCAATAGAACACAAACATAAAACATTAAACACTTAAAACATCAAACACGTAAAACATAAGATACAAAAAACAAACCACAAGATCAAACTAACATTTAATTCCACTCTCTAGTAGGTGGAATATATCCAAAATCACTATTATTTCCATTTTGCCCTTATGAAATATAAATCTGATAGAACGTGCGATGATTGAACACTCTTATATCTTCTTCTTCTAACCACTTTTTCTTTAGGAACATCGCCTTATTCGATTCTTCCACGTGATTTGTACAACTGAATTGCATCTTGAGTTGTCATCCCATATGCTCCAAATGTGCGTTAGTTTCATTAATCTTTGCTTCGATTGAAGTTACCGGGCTTCGATCTTTACAATCTTTTCTGCAATTCCTTAAATACTAACGGCGAGAAATCCATTGAATAGACTTTAGAACTGTCACTAATAAACTTAGTCTTGTCAGAATCCTCTTTCTTCTCGATCTCATTCTCCCAGGAAGACCTGATGCACTCAAAACACTCTTCTTAAGACCCAGGAATGAAAATAGGCCTTGGGGTAAGTGTTTCTCTTAATCCCGAGCCTTTTTATAGACTTTAGAAGTGCATAAACCTCTCTTAAACATTTTAAAACTCCAAAATAACTTCAAAAACCACTTCCCCATGATCTAGGCTTCTGGAACCTCATTTATCACATGCTTTATAACTCCGGTGCCTAAGCGCCAGCTAGGCGGCTCTTAGCCGCCAATGCTCAATTTAGCACAGGTCTGCCAAATGTCCAAAATTTCATTTTGACTCTTCTAAGTCATAAAATAAGGTCAAATAAACACTACTATAACATAAAAAACTCAAAAATACTACCACCAAAACATAAAAACAAACCAAACAAAGAATACAAAGCAAAGATAAAGCAAACACACTGATAACTATAGGTTGCCTCCCACAAAGCGCTTGGTTTAATTTCTTCAGCGTGACATACCCAGAACTCATTCTGAGTAATCCAACATCAGATTCTCATCAGACTTAAGTTGATCTACTGAAAAATAAGGTTTAAGTCTATGACCGTTAACTTTAAATATTTTTCTAGTCTTAGCATTTTGAATATCCACAACTCCATAGGAATAAACTTTTATCACAATAAATGGACCCGTCTATCTGAACTTAAGTTTTCTAGAAAAAATTCTTAATCTGGCATTATACAGCAAAACTTTCTGTCCTGGCATAAGATTTTTAGTAAGAATCTTCCGATCATGCCATACCTTTATGTTTTCCTTATAAATCTTAGCATTTTCATAAGATTCATTCCTTATCTCTTCAAGCTCATTTAATTGGAATAATCTCTTCTCAGCAGCATCTTTCAAATTATAATTGAACTCTTTAATAGCCCAATATGCTTTATGCTCAAATTCAATAGGCAAATGACAAGTTTTTCTAAAAATCAGCCTATATGGGGACATTTTTATAGGGGTTCTGTAGGCAGTCCTATAGGCCCATAAAGCATAATCTTGTTTGATTGACCAATCCTTTATATTTGGATTAACAGTCTTTTCCAATATTCTTTTAATTTCATGATTGGATAATTCTACCAAACCACTTGTCTGAGGATGATAAGCAGTAACAATGCGATGATTTATATGATATTTCTTTGCTAACTTCTCAATAATCACATTTTTAAAATGACTTCCCCCATCAGTTATGATTACTTTTGGTATTCTAAATCTACAAAATATATTATTTCTTAAAAACTTTGCAACACTTTGAGCATCACATCGAGGTAAAGCAATAGCTTCAATCCATTTGGTAACATAGTCTGCTGCTATCAAAATATAAATATTTCCGAAAGATGGTGTAAATGAACCCATGAAATCTAATCCCAAAACATCAAATATTTCAACTTCCAACATATAATTGAGGGGCATTTCATTTCTTCTAGAAATATTGCCTACACGCTGACATCTATCACAATTTTTAATATAAGCATTCACATCCTTAAAAATTGTAAGCCAATAAAATCCAGATTGTAAGATTTTATATGCAGTTCTTTCAACTCCAAAATGTCCCCCATAATCAGAATCATGACATTTTTTAATAATTTCATAAGTCTCTTCCAAAAGTACACATCTTCGAATTATAAGATCATTTCCTTGTTTATATAAAAATGGGTCATCCAAAAAATAAGTCTTAACATCAGACAGAAATTTCTTCTTTTCCTGGTATATCAAACCATATGGTATAATATTACTGACAGTAAAGTTTACTATGTCTGCATACCACGGAACACATAACTCATTAACAGTAAATAATTTTTCATCAGGAAAATGTTCATTAATCTCTTCAGCATCATTGAGAGATTTTTTATTTTCAAGCCTGGACAAATGATCAGTAATTTGATTATCAGAACCTTTCATATCTACTATCTCAAAATTAAATTCTTGCAAAAGAAGAATCCATCTAATCAATCTCGGCTTCACATCTTTCTTCTTCATTAAATATTTGATAACAAATGATCGGTATGCACCACTCATTTAGTTTCAATTAAATATGATCAAAATTTATTCAAAACAAATACTATAGCTAATAACTCTTTCTCAGTAGTGGTATAATTAATTTGAGCATCATTAAGAGTTTTACTAGCATAATAAATAACTTTGAAAATTTTATCATATTTTTGACCCAAAACAACACCAATAGCATAATCACTAGCATCACACATTAATTTAAAAGGTTTTTCCCAATTTGGTGAAATTATAACAGTTGAAGTGATTAATTTTTCTTTGAATATTTCAAAAACTTTTAGGCAATCATCATCAAAATAAAAAATTGCATCCTTTTCCAGTAACCGGTATAAAGGTTTTGTAATCTTTGAAAATTCTTTGATGTAACGCCTGTAGAATCCAGCATGTCCCAGAAAACCTCTAATTCCCCTTACAATGGTCGGGCAAGGTAAATTAGAGATAACTTGAATTTTTGCAGGATCTACCTCCAATATTATTTTTGAAATCCGATGTCCCAATACAATTTCTCTTGCTACCATAAATTGGCATTTTTCTCAATGAATGACTAAATTAATTTCTTCACAATGTTTTATAACTTTTGACAAATGTTCTAAACATGATTAAAATGAAATTCCAAATACTGAAAATTCATCCATAAAAACATCAATCCCTTTTTCAATTAAATCACAGAAAATAGCCATCATACATCTCTGAAATGTAGCAGAGGTATTACAAAAACCAAAGGGCATTCTTCTAAAAGTAAACGTAACATAAGGACTGGTAAACGTAGTTTTCTCTTGATCCTCAGGAGCAATTTAAATTTGGTGGTAACCAGTATATTCATCCAGAAAACAAAAGTATTTATGCCTAGCTAGTCTATCCAGCATCTGATCCAAAAGTGGGAGTGGAAAACGATCTTTCCTTGTGGCAAGATTTAATTTTCTATAATCAATGCATATTCGCCACCCTGTAACTTGTCTTGTTGGAATCATTTCATTCTTTTCATTAACCATCACAGTTACTCCTCCTTTCTTAGGAACATAGTGAATAGGACTAACCCATGCACTATCTGAAATAGGGTAGATAATTCCAGCATCCAACCACTTCAAAATTTCTTTCTTAACATCATCTTTCATGATAGGATTTAATCTCCTTTGGGGGCAAAACTATCTTCCGTAAGAATTCTGTGCATACAAATTGAAGGACTGATTCCTTTAATATTAGTAATTGTCCATCCAAAGGCTTTATCGTACTTCTTTAAAATTTCAAGCAAGCTCTCTTCTTCTTTTTTAGTTAATTGAGATGAAATTATAACATGCAAGGTTGAGGACTCACCCAGAAAAGCATACTTCAAATGACCAGGAAGCATTTTTAACTCAAGTTCAGGAGGTTTTTCAATTGATGGACCATAAGATTCATCTTTTTCAGTCATATCCAACAATTCAAAATTTTCATGAACATAATTTAATTCTTCCTCATGAAACTCTTCAGAATGATGTAACTCCTCTTCTTGCTTATGTTCCAATTCTTCTCTTTCAGGTTTTTCTTCATAAGTTGACTTGAAATGACATTCACTCAAATATCTGATAACATCCATCCTATAACATTCATCATCTTTACCTCTTACAGGATATTTTTTGATTTCGAAATATTGAATGTAAAAATTTGATCATTAACCCTCATCGTTAATTCCCCTTTTTGCACATCTATCATTGCTCTACATGTGGATAGGAAAAGTCTTCCTAATATGATGGGTATCTTTTTATCTTCCTCCATATCAAGCACAATGAAATCAACAGAAAAGATAAATTGATCCACTTTAACCAAAACATCTTCTATAACTCCTTTTGGATATGTGATCGAATGATCTGCTAATTGCAGAGTTACAGTAGTTAGGGTTATTTCTCTTAATCCCAGTCTTTTGAATATTGATAGAGACATAAGGTTAATGCTTGCACAAAAATCACATAAAGCTTTTTCATAGAATCTATCTCCGATTGCACATGGAATTGTGATACTACCAAGATCTTTATGCTTTTTAGGAAGCTTCATCTGAATTATTGTACTTCACTGCTCACTAAGTGCAACTGTCTCATTATCTTCAAACTTCCTCTTTTTGTTGAGAATATCCTTCATAAATTTCACATAGCTCGGCATTTTTTCTAAGGCTTCAGCAAATGGAATATTAATGGTAAGCTTCTTAAATATCTCCAAGAATTTTGAAAATTGCTTATCCAATTTTTTGGTGAATAATTGGAATAGGGGTTATTATAATTGGAATATGGGTTATTATAATTGGAATATGAGTTTTTAGGCTTGCTTATAACATTCAAAGTTTCTGGTGAAGAATAAGAATCAACCATTTAGCCTAATAAATTTTCTTCAATCTTGGAATTTGGCTGAGAAAACTTTATCCCAATTTGGTCTATCTTCCTTGAAATTGCAACAACTTGATTTACTAACATTGTAAAAGCATCATTTTTATGAACACTGACGACCTTTTTAGGATTTAACTTCCCAGAAGACCATTGAAAATTATTAGTAGCCATTTCTTCAATTAAAGCATAAGCATCAGAAAACTGTTTAGACATTAATGATCCATCAGCAGCAGCATCGATAATTGATCTAATAGATCTAACTAATCCATTGTAAAATTTTTGAATTATTAACCAATCTGGTATCGAATGATGTGGACATTTCCTAAGGAGATCTTTAAATCTTTCTCATGCTTCATATATTGATTCACCTTCAAACTGAAAAAAAGATGTAATATCATTTCTCAACTTCGCAGTCTTCGATGGTGGAAAATATTTAGCAAGAAATTTTTGTGCTAAATCACCCCAAGTTCTGATAGATCCAGATGCTAACGATTTTAACCATATCTTAGCTTTATCCCCTAGTGAGAAAGGAAAAAGTCTGAGTCTAATAGCATCATCCAAAACACCATCATATTTAAAAGTAGCACAGAACTCTAGAAAATTAGCAGGATGCAAATTAGGATCTTCAGTTGTTGCTCCCCAAACTGATTATTAGACACCATTTGGATAATAGAAGGTTTAAGCTCAAAGGAATTAGTAGCTACAACAGGGTGTTGAATACTACCATGAAGTTCATCCACTGTAGGGTTAGTATAATCTCTTAAAGGTCTGAATTCTTGATGGATGCCAACATTTTGATTTTGATGATTTGCCATTTCTTGAATATTTTTATCTTTTTCTATATTTTTAATTTTATTTATTTTTCTAAGAGTTCTTTCTAATTCAAAATCGTAAGACACAAGTCCCTCAGAATCTGAACTACGCATACAACAATAAAATAGAACAAAACACACTAACAAAAACAAAGAAAAGTAAAAATTTAAATTTTTCTTAATTTTCTTTAAAAATACAGTTTTAATTAATTTCCCCAGCAGCGGTGCAAAAAACTTGATCCCCGACAAATATATGTGCTTATGATTTAGATATGAAAATTATGATTTTATAATATGGGATACTATGCAAGTATACGTATCGTTTATCAAGTAATATTGGACTTTCGGATTAAGTCCCGAGATATTGAACCCACAAAGAAATGTAAAAACTTTTTAAAGAAATAAGAAAATTAAATTTTTACTTTTTAAATGACTTTTGAAAGTATGTTTTGATTTGTAAACTTTGAAAGTTATTTTTGGTATTTTTGATAAAAAGCTAAGCAGGAAATGAAAATTATCAGAACATTAAAACACGATCTAAAACACTAGGAAATAAAATAACTTTTTCTTTCTCTTATAAAGCAGTAATAGTTATGAAATTATTGTTGTGGAAGTATTTAAATGTGTTGTGAAAAATAGGAGCAAATTTATTCTTTACCCTTACTTGGTTCTATAAAGAACATTGGTTAATATGAAATTTTAAAATTTTGAAAATGGTTTGGCAGGGAAGATACCAGCTCTCACTCTAGAGTTTCCTTGATTCCCTCCACCTCGGGGCTAACTTCTCATAACAAAATTTAAATATCAAACCAAATTAGGGGGGCTTTAGCCTGTCACTCTAAAGTCCTCTAATTTTACTCCCTATTAAAAACATATCTCCTAATATATTTACATTCAATTATATGGATTACAATTCTCACCCATATAATTGCATGTGATTTTTACCAATTGTTGTTTTAGACAATACCGCATTGGATCTTACATAATCTCACAACAAATTTTAACATCTTAACTGGCAAAATTAAGAAATAAACTAAGTTCATGGAATTAAATCTTCATAGCTTATTCCAACTTTAAATACTTATACATTTCACAATAATCATACATAATTTAATTACTTCTCCATTTAAGAAAGAAAAAGATAAAGAAAACTACTCAGATCTCATGGAGAAAACACAAGCACACATTGATTTGAAAATAGACATCATAATGAAACACAATAATTTTTAATTGAAAACTAAATCTAAAAATAGAAGTAAACACTTATCAGAAAATCCTCTCCACAAGACTCCTGAAGTTCCTTTGAAACTTGACTTTCCACTAAAACACTCCTCAGAGTGGGTCGCCCAACTCTGATGACTCAGAAACAGACTTTAGACTTCAATAAAAACTAGAAAATTGGTGAGAAGAAGGCTTCACTCCAACCCCTTTCTTCTTTCTTACTCTCTACTAACTCTAAAAGAATTTAAAAAATATAAACAATAAAAGAAAAAAAGTAAAACTAGAAGATGACTCTTTTTCTGAGACTCTCATTCAAATTACATGACATAATTTTAATAATAATCCAAAAGGTGCTTTGGTGTCTCTTCAAATTACGTCCAGATTCAACTTATCCACCAATATATGCATCCCTTCATTCACATTTGCCGCACATGGGAAGTTAAGGAAGTTACAACAAAAAGTTGCTTCAGACACCCCTTGAAATTGGTACCTAAAATGAAGAAAATTCAATTTTTAACCGTGGCTTCAAACACCCCTTGAAATTGGTACCCAAAATGAAGAAAATTCAATTTTTAACTGTGGCGTGTAAGCGCCGACCAAGCGGCGCTTAGCCACCAGTGTCCAATTATTCATTTTTTTTCATTTTTTTTCATTTTTTGGCTCCAAATTTGATCCAATTTTGCTCCTTTTATCATAATCACTCATTTTCATCATACCTGCAAGAAAAATACAAATACATTCCATTAAAGTGTAATATCATCAAAAATAGGCATAAAAATGTGCATAAAAACACTATATATTTTAGGTGTATCACCGACTTAGTCGCCAGAGGAGCCCAAACCGAGAGCCACCTCACACTTGACCAAACCCAAACCCCACCCTATGGCCAACTCAGCCCAAAATTGCCATTGGAGCTCATCTGCATTCCACCTAAGCAGCTCTTTGCACCTGAATTGAAGCACTGGCAGCCTCCCCGGCCATGGCTATTTGAGCCACCACTCTTCACGGCCAAAGGGGAGCTCAACCAAAATCTTGCCCAAACTTTGCCAAAATCCTCCCAGACCTAATTCAAGCACAGAGAAGCCAATCCACACCATTTTCCAGCCTCCAAATCCTCTGTCTGAGCTCAATTTTTGAGCTTAAAATTGAGCCCAAAACAGGACACCTCCCAAAACACCACCAAACTCAAATTAATTGTGCACACACCATCCCCATAGCAAGAGAAGAAGTTCCCAACTGAAAGCCCCATCACCAGGCCACTCCAATAAGGACTTCCATCAAAGCTCCAAATCGGGTCTGGTCACTTTCATACCTAGGCTATTCACCAAGGCAAGAGGCTTCATTCCTGAGCTTCTGGGACTCAAACGAAGGTGTAGAGCATCTCTGATCAAAGCTTCACTTCTCAGAGCCAAGGTATTGACCCCTTCTGCTTCTTGAGCTTATTTGAATTCTCCATGTAATTAGGGTTAATTTAAACCATGCTTAGCCATATGGATATGTTCGCCATGCTTAGACGAGTCCATAGGATCAAACCCGAAGTGATTTGATCGAGTTTAGGCTTAGAAATTATGGATTTAGTGTGGACGGTCATGGGATCACACCAGACGGTGACAAAAACGGGCAACCATTGGATTGTGCGTGTTTTTGTTGGACGGCTCAGATTGCGCCAGACGAGAAGATGGAACGAAACCGTGGGCCGCGTGTCATCCTAGTCAGCTGGCGGCGTCGAATAGGAGTGCGCCACGTGGGGCTTCGATCCGCTGTAGGTTGACATGGTTAAGTAGGAAAATATGAATTTATTTGAATTAATTAAACTACTAGAACATTAAAAATCCATATCTTGGCCTAGAAAAATCATAAAAATAAAAGAAAAATACCCTCTTGCTTAGTGAACAGAGGAGAATATTGTGGAAGTGGTTTGAAGTTTATTTGATGTATGTATGATTTTTAATTAATTAATTACCCTTTGTGGTCTTTTAATTCTCCATGTATATAGACATTTTACCACATCTTGCCATTTTAGCAAGTTGTACCCTTTGTCATGGGGAATCTTTTCTAATTTTTCCAAAGTCAGAGGAGACCTCTATGAAAAGTTCTATTATTTTCAAGTTTCTACATCTATTTTCATAAATTAATTCCAACAATTAGCATGATTAATATAAAAATCTAGGAAAATTTTAATAGGTTCCTTATGACCCGAGGACAATCAGATAAAATTCTCATGGATTAAATCATTAAGAAATGACTTAATTATCAACTTGGTTTAAAGTTGAATTTAAATTAATTTGAGTTTATTAAATATGAAATTCACTAAAAAACAATTCTCCTCTGTGTTTAGGGTCAGAGAACTCCCCATAAAAATTTCATGGCGTTTGGAATTCATTTAGTCACCTAAATGAATTTTCTAAGTGAAGTGATAATTTTGAATATTAAACTAATTTTAATAATTAAAATATAGCTTAAAAATTATAAAATTGGATTTGGGAGTTCTCTATGATCAGAGGATTTTTATAAAAATAAAATTGGGATTTTTACAAAATTTTGATTTTTAATCATATTTTAAATATTTAAATATTAAAAGAAAAAAATAAAAATCACCAAATTATCACATTTGGTCTCCTAATAACTTAGGGACCATCCCCATAATTTTTATAAGCCTTAAAATCAAAAATAGTAATTTTTAAAGGATTAAATTAATTTTTAAAGGGAAAAAATGAATTTCTTTAATTTTTCACTAAAATAATTATAATAATTAAACAATAAAACAGAAAAATATGAAATTTGTTTCTCTAGAATTTAGGTACTAGCCTCAAAAATGAGATTTGAAATTTTGGTACTGACCTCGAACTATAGTGAATGCGAAAAATATCTTGGAAGGGGTGCAAAAATTTAGGGAATTTGGAGGAATCAGACGAGAAAGCTCCGACCATGAAATATCGTGGAAGGAGGAAAATATCTCAGAAAGGAAGCAAAAATTTAGGGAATTGAAGGAATCAGACGACCAGGCTCTGAACCTAAAATATCGCGGAAGGCGAAAAATATCTCGAAAAGGATGCTAAAATTTAGAGAAATTGAAGGAATTGAATGACGAGCCTCCGACCCTGAAATATCGTGGAAGATGGAAAATATCTCTGAAAGGATACAGAAATTTAAGAAAATTATTGGAATCGGACGACGAGGCTTCGACCCTAAAATATCGTGGAAAGTGGAAAATATCTCGAAAAAGATGCAGAAATTTAGGGAAATTGAAGAAATCGGACGACGAGGCTCCAACCATGAAATATCATGGAAGGTGGAAAATATCTCGGAAAGGATGCAAAATTTTAGGGAAATTGAAGGAATCAGATAATGAGGCTCTGACCCTAAAATATCGTGGAAGGTAGAAAATATCTCTGAAAAGAAGTGAAAATTTAGGGAATTGAAGGAATTGGACGATGAGGCTCCGACCCTGAAATATCGTGTAAGGTGGCAAATATCTAGGAAAGGATGCAGAAATTTAGGGAATTGAAGCAATCGAACGACCAAGCTCTGACCCTAAAATATCGTGGAAAGCAGAAAATATCTCGGAAATGATGTAAAAATTTAGGGAAACTTAAACACATTGAGAAGGAAAGCTCAGGGACTCACATCCAACTCAAGAGGAAGCAGAATATCACATTAGGAAGGAAAGCTCAGTAGAAAGTAACAACTGTGTAGCTTCTGAGGTCACCCTATGAACGAGCTAACTTCTTATGCTACTCTCCGAGGTAGAAGTCCCCTCACGTACGCTCAAAGGTACGCCTATGTCAAAGCTCCAATGGCTGAAGACCCTCTAAGTATGGGTCTGGCTCATATCAAAATGACATCTTATCTTCATTCATCCAGCGGAACGTAATAGAAACTCGGTGCTGTGCCACTTCGGGTATGCAGTGCTTTAACAAATCTGCTCCATTTCCTTTCAATATCAGAACTGATCCAACTGGTATTGGGATCTCAACAGAACCTCTAAACTCTTCAAGTCAACTATCTGAATTTCTCGTCCAAACAGAATGTTTCTTTCACTCACGAATGCGACAGTGTAGAAAGTTCTCACAAAGTCATGGTGATCAATGTAGGGCGGAATGCAATCCCTCTCCTCGTAGATGTTGATTATGCAACTATTTGGAATGTAATCCACTGGTAGTATGTGCCATTTAACCATCCTTTCTACCATTTTGTTTTGTTTCTGACGACATTAGGTCAACTTCATCAATTTGTAAAATCCATGGGGGATTTCCTTGTAAATTTTTTGCAAAGTTATAGCAGCAACCACATTGGATCGTGATCCTGTCCTTTCCTCTTTTCCATTTCGTAGGCTCAGAATACGTCTTTGCCCTTAAACGACCAGCTTTACATAAGTCTTTGAAGCCGAACACACAATCCAAAATCCTTTCATGATCATTTCTCGAGAACACGTCAGTATATAGCTTGAGGCCCTCCAAAATGTTAACAAACTTTCCTTGAATTTCTTCATTATGCTTGAACTCTTTCTTTTTGACACAGCGTATCTTTGCCATCGTGTAGTCTGAAATTCCATTCTGCTACTGCTGCTGAACATACTCTGGTACGTATGGCTCAACATCTGCATGCTCTCTGTTCCTCAGCAGCATCAAGGCGATTGTGTATGCCTCGAATGTCCCATATTCTTCCAAATACAGAACATTACAATTCGAACGCTCTAAAAATGATCCCGTAGCAGACGGATATCTGAGTAAACCTGAGTTGCAAGTCGGATACCCAGTGAAGATTTCCTCAATCAGATCCCAGGTCAGCACATGCTCTTTAGTGAACTCTGGCTCTGTCTCATTAGCAGGTGAGCTGACATCTGCCTCTTTCATTCAGGCTCATAGAATTCCTCTGGAATCGGAGGAAGCTCTGCAGCTGTCTCTCTGACTTGTCTTCTTTCCATCTTGTCCAAGTGTAGGTGCTTGTGACGATTGTCATTTCTCCGTTGTGTGCACCTCAGCGGTGCGTTTGCCGTCCTCTCTGTGGAGGCAGTAACTAGATCTCCCTTTGGCATGGTGATAATCGATGAGACTCGCTTTTTTCTTGCTGCACAGAGGTGTGAGTCAGTGAAACCTCTGGTGGCTCCCTGCTTTGACGTTTCCCCTTCTTCTTGGTGACTGATTCTAACCAGAGATTGTAGGCCCACAGCTTCCCTGTGGTTGACTAACTCCATGAGGGGGGCCTCATAACCCATAATGACATGAGAGAAGTCCATGCCAAAATTTACCACACCACCCTCAGGTGTCTTCTCTTCTCTGAGTGCTAGATGTAAGCCGTCTTTAAACGCAAATACCAGCTTTCTTTCTGACATTTTTTTTGCATAAAACAGGGGAAACATCAGTAAGGCGGTACTTTGCACAAACAAGAATAATAACAAAATTATTATAATTTAACGGATTTGAATTTTTATTAGATTTCATTATCTTATTTAATATAACTTTGCAAGATTTGGAATTAAAAGATTACAATTATGAGAGTGTTTTATTTCATGAAGATTTATTTTATTCCATTTGATTTTTATTACAAAATTTATTTAATTTAGGACCTAGTCACAGACACTTGACCACACGGCTATATCAGAATAGTCATCCATATTCAGATTTCTCACGTCTCATAGTACTTCTTTAGGATCGTCCAATTATTGGCAACATGGGTCAATCTCCTTGAGAATCCACCAGCTGGTACGATCCGCCGGAGTAAACCTTCTCTACCACAAATGGTCCCTCCCATAATTGGTTCAAATTTTCCACCTATCTTGCGATGTGTAAGAATAGACCTTCTAAGAACGAGAACAAGGTCACCAACTTTAAACGACCTCGAGCAGACCAATTTGTCATGGGATTGAATCATCTTCGCTTGATAGTGTTCCAAGTTTTGCTGCGTGAGCAATCTTTTCCCTTCAAGACGTTCCAACTCTATAGGTCCTAGCTTGGCTTTCTGTTGTGCTATAATCCGTTTGGCGATGGTGATTCTGAGTGACGGTAGCTGCACCTCTAATGGAAGCACTACCTCGGACCCGTACACAAGTGCGTAAGGTGTAGACTATGTTGGTGTTCTGACAGTTATCCTATATGCCCATATGGCTTCCAGTAACTTCTCATGCCATCCTTATATTGTTATCGAGCGTCTTCATTAAAATCTACACGAGTGCCTTGTTAAAGGCCTTTGCCAAGCCATTTGCTTTGGGGTAGTAGATCGTAGGGTACCGCCAATCTATCCCATGTCGTCTGACAAAGTTGTTGATTTTGGTACTCTTGAAGGCAGACCCATTATATGAAATAATTATGTGTGGTACATCGAAGCGGTAGACAATCTGATTCTTAAAAAACTGTAGCACATATTACACTGTAACCTCTCATAACAGAACTGCCTCTGCCCATTTGGAGAAGTAATTCGTAGCTGTAAGTGATTGCACGATGCAATGGCCTTTACTTATGTAAGAATTTATGAATTTATATTTAAATATTTATAATAATTATTGTAAAAGTCACAATTTCAAATACAAGTATACGTATCGTTTCAAGTAATATAGGGCTCTATTGGACTCCTAGTTATCAATCCCACAGGGAAGATTATGAGAAAATTAAGAAATATTTTAGATTATTCAAATTAAAAGTAATTACTATTTTTATTTCTTTTCAAAATTTCATATTTTAAATTTATAAAAATTTTTACTAAATGTAAGCAAGCAGTAATTAAATAAAGATTAATGCATGTATAATTAAAATAAATTTCTCCTTTTAAACTAATCTAAGTTTTTTAGAATAATTATTATTTGTGGAGAATTTAGATTATGGTATTGTGTCAAATAGAAGCATTCCTATTCTTTACCTTCGCTCGATAGTATAAAGAACATTGGCTAATCTATAGATAGGTTCATGATGTTTTATTAGTAGAATGTGTTAATCTGGGCTCACACTACTAGATGTCCAAGGGTGGCTATGGTCGGCCCTACCAGTGACCCGTTCCCTTTCTATAAATCAAATTATTAGAATTTAGTCTGTCACTCTAAAAACTAATTAATTCTACGCTCAATAAATAATATCTTCCTATTTATTTGCACTTCACCTTGAATGACCCGCATAAAGCCTTCGACTACCCAAGGATTCATGTGATATCTACTAGTTAAGAACTCATCTCGGATAGGTCTCAAAATTCTTCAACAGGTTTTAACAATTTAAATGGCGAGTTTAAAAAGTAAACTAAGATCAGGTATTAATATCATCACAATTTTTATAAATATTTTAAGTTAAATTCTCCAACAAAATTTAATTGTCTTTTTTATCTTTTCATAGTTGAAAGGAGAAAGAAAACTAACTACTCAGAACACATTGAATTCACACAACAAAACATATTTATAAAACTTTGAACCAAGTTACAAATACTTATCTGGAATGTTCCTTCAAGTGATTCGCTGACTTTTACTGACTCCAATGCAAGGTACTAACCCGATATAAATATATGCGTACTAAAATCTTCTTCCCCGGCAAAGGTGCCAAAAGCTTGACCCGAAGTCCTCTGAAGATCAACGTACTAATTAATGCTTTAAAAAATACATGTTATAAATAATAATAGTGACTAGTGTATATAAATATAATTTTATGAAAAATATTTTACACACTAGGGGTTCTACGCAAGTATATCGTTTCAATTTTAACAAAGACCCCAGTATCTTTAAATATTTTTATTTTAAAGTATTTCTTTTATAATTAAAAATAAAATATTTTTAATTTACTAGATGCAATAATAAAGCAGAAATAAAATAATTGATGTAAATAGCAATAAGAAAACAACTTTCTCCCTTTCAATTAATCCAAGATTTTCTAAGATAATGATAATATTCATGGAGAATATAAATTTATGGTACTGTGCCAAATAGAAGCATTCATATTCTTTACCCTTTGATCCAGATGCAAAGAACATTGGCTAGCCTATAGATCGAGTCCGGATGTATTGTTAGTAGAATGGGTTAATCTAGGCTCACACTACTCAGATGTCCAAGGGTGGCTATGGTCGGCCCTACTAGTGACCCTTTCCTTTTTGTAAACCAAATTATAAGAATTTAGATCGTCATTCTAAAAACTTGTCGATTCTACGCCCATTATATAATATCTTCCTATTTATTTGCACTTCACCTTGAATAACCCGCACAAGGCCTTCGACTACCCAAGGATTCATGTGATATCTACAAGTTAAGAATTCATCTCCTTCTAGGTCTCAAAACTCTTCAACGGGTTTTAACAATTTAAATGGCCAATTTAAATAGTAAATTAAAAACCGATATTAATATCATCACAATGTTTTGAAAATATATAATTTTTAATTCTCCGACGAATATTATATTATCTTATTTATCTTTTCATAATTGAAATGAGAAAGTAAAGTAACTACTCAGAACACATTGAAATTAAATAAAAAAACATAATAAATAAACTTTGATTCAAAATAAAAATACTTATCTTAGATGTTTCTCCTACTGAACTTCTGATTCCTACTGACTCCACAGCATAATGAACTACAGATGCACCAACTCTTTCAAATTCTGAATACAAACTCTAAAATAAACTCACTAATTTATGAAGGAAAGTAAAAAGGTGGCCCTAATATATCTCTCTAATTCTCTCTCTAGATAGGATTTTAGATAGGGAGGGTAGATGTGGCCTTTTTCTCTGAAGGAATACCCTCCTATTTATAGGCTTCAAGGGTTGCCTCAAGGTACCTCTTCAAAATGTGTCCACATTCAATGAATCTTCTAGAAGGTGTGTCTGGCGCCTTGGCGCCGGAATCTGGCGCCTAGGCGCCGGACACCGCATCCAGTTCTTCACACCTCTTCACTTTGGATTACACCTCTTCGCGATTAAAACTGTTTTGAAGCGTCCAAATACATTGTATCACATGTCCTATAAACCAGGAATAACTGCCACTCTTCTAGAAGGTCCGATAACCGCTCACACCGTCAAAATAACCGCCCAAAAGTTGTCAAAAACTTAACAGTTTTCTGTATCGAGTTGGCGCTTAGGCGCCGGACTCTGGCGCCTAGGCGCCAGGCCAGTAATTTCAAAAATTTTGCATTTCGGCTCTATTTTTGCTCCTTTTTGCTCCTTTTTCATATTTTTCTTCTTCTTGAACATTTTTGTATCACCTACATTCAAAAACACAAAAATACCTTTCATTAAAGTATAATATCCTTAAAATTTAATAAAAATCAAGGCATAAAAATAGGTATTTTTTTCTTGGATCAGGTACAAAACTTCAACAGCAACAATACTTGAAAACTCACACTTACTACTCAAGGAATTGAGTATTAATTACTCTAATTAAACTCACTAAATGCAAAAGAAAGTGGCTCCCTAAAATTATTGGATGCTAGAGGGGGGTATATAGCTATAGAATGCTAAAAGGGGACTAATATGGGCTCTTTTCTCTGTAGAATTGACTCCTATTTATAGAGCTCTGAATTTGACCAGGGGTTGCTTAAGGCACCTCTTTAAAATTCGTCCAAATACAATGTATCTTCTAGAAGGTAACTGTCGCGCCTAGGCGCCGGGATCTGGCGCCTAGGCGTCGGAGTTCGTGACCAGGTCTTCGCACCTCTTCACTTTGGATCGCACCTCTTCGTGATTAAAAATGTTTCCCTGTGTGCAGATGCATTGTATCACGTGTCCTATATATTAGGAGTAACTTCCAGTCTTCTAGAAGGTCTAATAACCATTTAACTCCATCAAACTAACTACCAAAAGTCATCAAAAATCTTGTCTGTGTCTGTATCAAGATGAAAATAAAACAATTTTGATATCTTTGCTCTTTAAGCTCCATTTTCCCTCCTTTTTGCTATTTTTTCCTTCTTGAACTTTTTTTTATCACCTACATCCAAAAACATAAAAATGTCTTTCATTAAAGCATAATATCCTTAAGAATTGAATCATAAATAAGGCATAAAAATAGGTATTTTTCAAGTGGATCGGCAAGTATAAACCTGTGTCGTTTAGAAGTCAGAGGGTCTATCAGTCCCACTATATCCGTGCCCTAACACTCGAATGGCCATGAGAATCTTGGGGTGTAGAACATTTGGAGGTTGGTGCAGGACCACTCCATGCACTTGATATTGATGATATTTCTTTGTTGTTTCCATACAATCTATCATCATTGCCAGACAATAGTATTCAAGTTGTTTGATTTTCATCTTCATCTTTGGCCCTGATTGGCGAGCTCCACACAATCCAACATGTACTTCTTAGATGATTTTTTGTGCTTCTGATCTGCTCAGGCATCTGAAATACATTTGATTAAAAGATCTTCTGTACAGAACGTTGTCGATTAAAGCATAAGAAAAATCCCTCTTCTGAATCTGATGCTTTGCTAACTTGTCTTCTTACTGTCTTCCAGTTTACAAATATTTTATTAACATCTGATGCCAATCTTCTGTATCATCTGCTATTATAGTGGTTATCTCTTCTTTTCTGAGCTTGTGCAAACTGTTGAGGTCGATCTATGACAAAACCTGACATCCTTGCACGGTAATGTCTACAAAATCTTCGGGTGGAAAAGAAAATTATTTAGCAATCTTATCTAAAGAATTCGCATGGGAATTTTCTACTCGAGGAATCCTATAGAATGTCACACTGGGAATTACTCTAGCAATTTCATCCTATACTTGTGATACTCTTCTAATCTCGACTTTTGAATCTTATACTGTCCTATCACTGGCTGAATGATGAGCTGTGAGTCGCCGTACATGACAATGTCTGTTATTTCTATTAGTATTTCTAATTCCAAGCCGGTGATTAATGCTTCATATTCTGCATCGTTGTTAGTGTATAGCTCTGTCAAGTGGTAGGAGAACCTTAGCACTCCCTCATCTGGTGTCACAAAGATCAAACCAATTCCTGCTTTATCTGGTATCACTGTTTGTTGTTCTTTGTCTCTTCGGGCTAATGAAGCTCCATCGAAGTATATTTCCCAATGTCTGGCACTGGGTTTTTCCACTTGTAGTATCTGCTTGTCTGGTAGTTAGTCGTTAAGAGGGGACCCACCTCGCAGTGGGTGCACTGCGAGAAAGTCTACAAGAATAAGACCTTTGATAAATCATTGACCACCTTGCTAAGCGTACGGAAAGTATTGGTCGAGTCATCAAATATTGCAATGGATTAACTTTCAAAATCAGGTTGACCTTATAAGACAACATGTAATGTCTAAGCTTTTGAGCGGCAAAAACCAAAGCTAGACAATGTTTGTCAATAGGAGGATACTTTACTTCCACCGGTATTATACATCAACTCAAATAGTAGAGTGTGTTTTCCTTACCCTCATCATTGACTTGGGCTATAAGGCTCCGAGAGACTCGTCTAGAGCCGCGGAATAAAGTATCAATGATCTACCCGGGATAGGGGTTTCTAAAATAGGATATGTCGTTAGATATCATTTAATATCTTTGAAAGCCAATTGGCACTGCTCTCTGATCCATGAAAAAAAGTACCTATTTTTAGTGTGCATTTCATGCTAACTTTATGCACATTTTTAAAGATATTACACTTTAAAGGAAATAATTTTGCATATTTTTGTCTTCAAATATAAAAATATGATTTTAGAGAAAATGAAGCAAAAACTATGCAATTTTGAGCTAAAATGAGCAAAAAGGAAGAAAATTCTAACTTAGCACATATTGATATGTCTTTCTATGCTTGATATCTTTTAAATTTATAACATGTTTTTGAATGAAATTATACTTTTGAGAAAGTTTGTTTTTATGTCTATCTTGTTGGTGAAGATGTTAGGAACGCAACGCAACTGAAATGGGTCGAAACGGAGTTGAAACAGATCCAAACGGAGCAATATAGTGGAGCTGCGCACAGGGTGGCGCCTAGGCACAAAACCCGACGCCCAGGCGCCAAACTCGACGCCCAGGAGCCAAACCTGGTGCCCAAGCTCCAGTGACGACAAGAAAACAGCGCCTAGGTGCCAGAATCAAGGCCTAGGCACCAGAATCATCCAGAAACGGTTATTGGAAGGATTTTTGATGACTTTGGGAGTTATTTTGACTGTGTGAAGTAGTTTCTAGACCTTCTAGAAGACTGGAAGTTATTCCTAATATATAGGGCATGTGATACAATGAATCTAGACACATTGGAGAGGTTTAAATCACGAAGAGGTGCGAACCAAAGTGAAGGGGTGTGGCTGCTTTGGGCACGGAGTCTGGCGCCTAGGCGCCAGAGTCAGTTTCTAAAAGATTCAATGAATGTGGACTACTTTTGATGAGGTGCCTAAAGCAACCCTTGGTCATTTTCAAAGCTCTATAAATAGGGACCAATTCTACAGCAAGGGGGTGTCTCTTATTTTAGTCTCTTCTCTCTCTCTCTCTCTCTCTCTCTCTCTCTCTCTCTCTTTCTCTTTCTTTTCCCATTTAGTCATTTTAGAGTCATGAAGATGTAGATTTCTACATCTTAAGGAGAGATTGGTGAGGGATTTTGAGATATTTATGTAAGGGATGTACGAGCGGCGCATGGATCGATGGGAAACTTTGGCGGAGAGGTCTTCGTCTTTCCATCAGAAGGAAAAAGCTAAGTATTGTGTACCTCATTCTCTTATAATTGTTGTAAACACTTTCTAGTAGATTTTCTTTATTTTAAATCGAGTTTTCTGTCGTGATTTATCCATGCTTCGTAAGTGATTTTCTTTACTCTTTCTTTTAATATGAAGTAGTGGCATGTGTAGGAAAATTATTTTTATGATAGAATTATCTATTAGATGCTTATAGGTGATAGATAGTTGCATAAATATAATAGAATACTAATGAAATAAGTTCCTTGTTGGCACTTAAATTATTACATAATTCTATCAACCCTTTTTACTCCTTATGCAATTATTTTCATTTACTATTATTTTGTAATGAAATAGATGCATGTTTACGAATTAAGATTTGCTTAGATATTCTCTTATCAAATTATGGTGATGATATTTATACCGGATCTTCATTTACTTTACAAATTGATCACTTGTATTATTAAAATCTGTTAAAGAATTCTGAGACCAATTTATCTATAAGATATCTTTTTATTTAAGAACTTTATTTAGGATTTGTTATTAAAAAAAAACCTTTTTAATCGACATTACAAATTTAGGCCTTATAGAAATAGACTGGAATTAGCCTAAAGAATTTCTTACCTCACTTCTCTGTGGGATCGATATTAGGGTTATAAAAGAAAACTCTATATTACTTGAAACGATACGTATACTTGCGTAGTACCCCTAGTGTGTAAAATATTTTCTAAAATTTTACAACATTTTTATTTTATACACTAGCCGCTATTTAAAAATTGGGTCAAGTTTTTTGCCATCTTTTGGAAGCAAAAATTACTGCATTATTGCGGGTCGGATCAAGTTTTTGGCGCCGTTGCCGGGGAAGCTTCGGTAAAAATTTTAGCAGAAATTTAGTTGAAATAATTAGGTTTAGACTTGGAAAACTGTAGTGTCGTAAAAACTATTTTTGTGTGAAAACGTGTTTTGTTATATGAAAAAGTGTTGTAAAAAAAAATTGTTTGTGTGAAAAATAAGGTGTTCGTGAAAATGTTTTGTTGTGTTGAATATATTTCATCTATTATTTGTTTAATTGTTAATTTATTATTTGTTGTGTTATGTATGCGAAACAAAGGATCTGCAAGACTTATGCCTTATGATCCCGAGTTTGAAAAAAATAAAAAAGTAAAAATACAAAAAGGACTCGAAAAACTAGAAATGGAAATGGAATACTTTCAAGATAATAACTTGGAAAATCATCATAAATCATTGAGGGATTACATAAATCCTACAACAGATGAAATTCACTCAAGTATACAAAACCTTGTCATAGAAGATGACTCGTTTGAAATAAATCCTGAGATTATCCAACTGGTTCAGAACAATCAGTTTGGGGGAACTCCTTTGGAGGATCCCTATTTACACTTATCTAATTTTCTAGAACTTTGTGCTACATTTCATTATAACGGTATGCCAGACGATGCGTTAGGCTAATGATTTTTCCTTTCTCACTAAGGGATAAGGCTAAAATATTGTTATACTCATTAGCACCTGACACTATTAAAAATTGGGAGGAGTTAACTAAGAAATTCCTAGCTAAGTATTTTCCACCTTCAAGGACTACTAAACTTAGAAACGATATTATCTCATTTTGTCCATATGAAGGAGAAACAATATACGAAGCACAGGAAAGATTTAAGGAACTCCTAAGAAAGTGTCCACATCATGCTCTGCCCGATTGGTTAATCATTCAAACTTTTTATAATGGGTTAGTAGGATCCCTTAGGTCTATAATTGATGCTACTGTTGGTGGTTCATTAATGTCAAAATCATTTGATGAAGCGTATGCGTTAATTGAAGAAATGGCTACAAATGAATTTGTATGGCCCTTTGCAAGGGTAAATCCTAAAAAGGTAGCCAGTGTTCATGATACAGATGCAATTGCAATTCTTGCATCTCAGGTTGCCGCAATATCAAGGATGTTGGACCAATTTGGAATGAACCAGCCTCAATTTACTCCAGTAAGTGAGGAAAGTTCATTAGGGAACATGATTGATTCTAACTTATCATATGAGGCTTTAAATACCATAAACAACCCATATTCTAACTTTTACAACCCGTGTTGGGAGAACCATCTTAAATTTAACTGGAATCATACTACTGATGATGGAAACTAAAAATGGGAAAATAATCATGCAAATCGTAATGGAAGTTGGAATAATCATGGGAACACAAATTATAGACCTTCATATCCACCGGACTCTAACAATGATCAACAATTTTAGGATAAGAAGATGTCTATGGAAGAAGTGGTATTGCAAATGGGAAACCAGTTGCAAAGTCAAAATGCTGTGATTAAAAATATAGAGAATCAACTGGGACAAATTGCTAATTCAATTAGCAATAGACCCTAAGGAACACTTCCTAGCAACATCAACCCTAAAGTGAACACTAATGAACAAGTAGAAGCCATCCAATTAAAAAGTCGAAGAGAGATAGAGGATGTGGTTAGAAAAGAGAAAGATGTTGTGAGAGAAACAAAGGAAACTAAAAGACCTGAAAAACATGTTTCTAAGGATCTCGAAAAAATTAATTTCTTCAACTAAAATCAGTTTGGAAAGACCACCACCTCCATTTCCTCAAAGGCTTAGACATCGTGAGTTGGATAAAAAATTTTCAAAGTTCATGAAAGTACTTAAGAAGTTAACGATAAATATTCCTTTCACTGAAGCTTTGGAACAGATGCCAAGTTATGCAAAGTTTATGAAGGAGATATTAAACAAGAAAAGAAAATTTGGGGATAACGAGACAGTTGCACTAAGTGAGGAGTGCAGCGCTATACTTCAGAAAAATTTTCCTCAGAAATTTAAAGATCCTTGTAGCTTTACAATTCCTTGTGCAATCGAAAATAGATTATGTAGAAAAGCTTTATGTGATTTAGGAGTGAGCATTAATGTGATGCCTCTATCTATATTTAGAAGGTTAGGTTTAGTCGATATTCCTCCCACTACTGTAACCCTTATGTTAGCTGATCGATCTATCATTTATCCAAAAGGAGTTATAGAAGACGTGCTTGTTAAAGTGGATAAATTTATCTTTCCTTTGGAATTTATTGTATTAGATATGGAGGAAGATAAATAAATTCCAATTATTTTAGGGAGACCTTTCCTTATTATTGGACAAGCTATGATAGATGTGCAAAAAGGAGAGTTGATTATGAATATTAATGACCAGAAAGTCACTTTTGATGTATTAAAGACTATGAAATATCCAGCTGAGAGAAAAGATGATGATCGTTTTTGGATAGATGAAATTGATTATCTAACTAAAGACCATTTCTAAGAATGTTTTAAGAGTAAGTTAACAGGTGAGATTAAAATGGATTTTCATGATGATTCAAAAACGTTATTTAAAGAAGACTGTATGTATGTTCAGGAGAGGTGTGAAATGATGGACGCTACCAAAAAAATAGTAAACTTTTAATTCCAATTGTTGAAAAATCTCATGAACATAAGATGGATGTACCCCATACAATTTTAAAGCCTACCTATTTAGGGAATTCATCTACACCACCAGTCTTTATATCTTCAGAATTGACTCAATCACAAGGAAAACCTGAATTGAATGATGAACATGATAAAGTTATTGAACTAGGACTTGGAAGAGAAATTGAGGATATATAACAAAAGAACTTTGAGTTTAGAAAAGAGGATAAGGATATTGGAAGACCATTGGAAGAAATTCCTATAGAATTAGAAAAACCTATTTCCTCAACTATGATAGATCCTCCATCATTTAATAATTATAAAGGGGAAGAATTGGAAGATAATTTGAAACAGAAGAGTAACATAGAGGATACTTATCCAGAATCTGAATTATCTAAAGAGAATCCGATCCAAAATTTGGGAGATATTAAAGTATCTTATAAAGATCCATTTATTATAAATTTCAAGGATGATATTAATATGCAAATTCAGAAAATCAATAGAAGAATATTGGATCTAGAAAGAAATATGAGGAACGATGATATAAATCAAACTGAAAATGAAGAGCTGAGTGAAAAATTAAAATTTGAGGATTTTATAGGAATCCCTGGATCTGGAAATAATTGGGCGATTGATTGAGGATTTCTTAATTGGAAATTTGATCCAGGAGGAATCATATGTCGGGCCAGCGACGTTAAAACCAAGCGCTTTATGGGAGGCAACCCATAGTTATCAGTGTGCTTTGATTTAGTGTGCTTGCGAGTCATGATTGTTTATGTGTAGTTTTGTGTTTTATTTAGTGCAGAATAGATTAATGTTGTGAGGTTATGCCTTGGTCTTGACTAAATTTGTATATGACTTCTGGTAGTAGCAGGCTGACGAGTCTGTTATAACTCAGTTATCAACCGGAGCTGAGCATTACCTTGAAGCATGTAGAGTTTGGACTCGGACCACTCCATGACAACTCTATTACTTCTTTTGTCTGACTTTATTTTCACTAAGTAAGGTCATGAAGTTGCTTAATGAACAACATATGAATGAACTGCACTATTTTTATTTACCAGATTATCATTATTAGTGTAGTTTCTTCTGTTAGAAATTGAAAGTAAGGAGGGGAAATGTGAGTAGAAAGGAGATCAAATTAACCTCAATTGATATTTGTTTGTAAATCTGCGAGTCTATGTATTTTAGTTTGTTTGTTTGTGTCTGTGTTTGTGTTACAACAATTTAGAGATTTGAAGAACACTTAAATATATTCCCATGCCAATGATTGTCCTGCTTATTTAACTTTTCTTTAGTTTAATTTTATTCTAGCATGTTTAGTTTAGATTTACTTTCTATTGCAAATTGTTATGTCCTGATGAATATTTGTAGATGTTTTTTACAAACATTTGTGGTAAATAGAATTTCTGAACTATTTTTCTTCCTGCTTATATTTTATGTACTGAATGCTATACATGTTCAAATTCTAGTTTGAAGATAGGAAGAAAAATATATTTTAAAGTTAATATACTTCCTTTAAGTTTAATATTATAACAAGCATGTTTTAGGCTAGATTTACTTTATTCTGCAATCATTCTATCCTGATTATGCATGTATATAAATTTGATAGGATGTTGTAATAGTTAGTAGATTTATCTTTTATTTTTCTTCCTCCTACATTTTATGGAATTAATTGCAAAATATTTTAAAATTCAAGTTTGGGGGGAATGAAAAATGAATTTTGAAAAACTTAAATTTTATTTGTCCTAAAAAATGCTATAAATAAATTTGATTTTTGACTGAAAAATAATTATGTGTATGAAGTTATATTAGAGAAATAAAATTTTGAATATAGAAATGAGTAAGATAATTTAGTTAAAATTTAAATTTAAATTTTTCTTAGTGAAGAAATGATAAGTATTGTGTAACCATCTTTAGTAAGAAAAGTTGTATTTTTAGAAAAATAGAAGGATTAGACTTTTGTTTTCAATATTTAAATTTCTTTTATTGAAAAATAATTTTCAAAACTGTTATTATATTTCTAAGTAAAAGATATATATCTACCTTATGCTTTAGGAAAGGAAGGGTGGAATTCAAAATTATTAAAGGCCTATCCAGATATAGTAATCCTTTTCTAAAAAAAAATAAAAAAAAGAAAGAAAAAAAAGAGAAGAAGAAGAAAGAAAAGAAAAAGAAAAAGAAAAAGAAAAGAATAGTAAAATATGTGAAAAAGGAAGGAGAAGCTTGAGGATTAAAGGGCCTAATAAAAAATTGGTTCCACACCTGAGCTTTTTAAAGTATAAGATTTGAGAAAA
This sequence comes from Papilionanthe hookeriana x Papilionanthe teres, assembly GCA_022702705.1. Taxonomy (NCBI): domain Eukaryota; kingdom Viridiplantae; phylum Streptophyta; class Magnoliopsida; order Asparagales; family Orchidaceae; genus Papilionanthe; species Papilionanthe hookeriana x Papilionanthe teres. The sequence goes on from CM040423.1 coordinate 28,728,064, forward strand.
TCTTAAGCTTAAAAATATAATATAGTTAGTATAATTATTTTTAATAAAAGTTTTTAAGTAAAGAAAATAAAATGCCTAACCCCTATATTTTGAAAAATTTACAAGTATTTCTGAATTGGATAGCAACACATATTTTCATACTCTTTCATCTAAGAGATTTCTAAACTTCAAATTAGTCTCGTTTACTAAAATTTTTTCTAAATTGGACTACTACATTTCTAGAACAAAATTTTTGAAACTCCTAAAGAAACTCATACACATGATTTGTTTATGTGGTTTTACATGATTATAGTGTTACTTGAGGACAAGTAAGCTTTAAGTTTGGGGGATTTTGATCCATGAAAAAAAGTACCTATTTTTAGTGTGCATTTCATGCTAACTTTATGCACATTTTTAAAGATATTACACTTTAAAGGAAGAAATTTTGCATATTTTTGTCTTCAAGTATAAAAATATGATTTTAGAGAAAATGAAGCAAAAACTATGCAATTTTGAGCCAAAATGAGCTAAAAGGAAGAAAATTCTAACTTAGCACATATTGATATGTCTTTCTATGCTTGATATCTTTTATATTTCTCACATGTTTTTGAATGAAACTATAATTTTGAGAAAGGTTGTTTTTATGTCTATCTTGTAGGTGAAGATGTTAGGAACGCAACGCAACTGAAATGGGTCGAAACGGAGTTGAAACGGATCCAAACGGAGAAAAATAGTGGAGCTGTGCACAGGGTGGCGCCTAGGCGCCAAACCCGGCGCCCAGGCGCCAGTGACGACAAGAAAACTGCGCCTAGGCGCCAGAATCAAGGCCTACGCGCCAGAATCATCCAGAAACGGTTATTGGATGGATTTTTGACAACTTTGGGAGTTATTTTGACGGTGTTAAGTAGTTTCTAGACCTTCTAGAAGACTGGAAGTTATTCCTAATATATAGGACATGTGATACAATGAATCTAGACACATTGGAGTGGTTTAAATCACGAAGAGGTGCGAACCAAAGTGAAGGGGTGCGACTGTTTTGGGCACAGAGTCTGGCGCCTAGGCGCCAGAGTCGGTTTCTAGAAGATTCAATGAATGTGGACTACTTTTGAAGAGGTGCCTAAAGCAACCCTTGGTCATTTTCAAAGCTCTATAAATAGGGACCAATTCTACAGCAAGGGGGTGTCTCTTCTTTTAGTCTCTTCTTTCTCTCTCTCTCTCTCTTTTTCTCTTTCTTTTCCCATTTAGTCATTTTAGAGTCATGAAGATGTAGATTTCTACATCTTATGGAGAGATTGGTGAGGGATTTTGAGACTTCATTTGCTTTACAAATTGATCGCTTGTATTGTTAAAATCTGTTGAAGAATTTTGAGACCTATCCGGAGATGAGTTCTTAACTAGTAGATATCACATGAATCCTTGGGTAGTCGAAGGCCTTGTGCGGGTTATTCAAGGTGAAGTGAAAATAAATAGGGAGATATGATTTATTGGTCGTAGAATTAATTTGTTTTTAGAGTGACAGACTAAATTCTAATAATTTGGTTTATAGAAAGGGAACGGGTCACTGGTAGGGCCGACCATAGCCACCCTTGGACATCTAGTAGTGTGAGCCTAGATTAACCCATTCTACTAATAAAACATCCTGAACCGATCTATAGATTAGCTAATGTTTTTTATGCCTGGACCAAAGGGTAAAGAATAGGATTGCTTCTATTTGGCACTACTACATAAAATTCTAAGCATTTCTTTCCTACACATTATCTATGTAATTGCAAAAGAAATGTAGTTTTTAATATCTCAAAATTCTCCAAACCAATTTATCCATAAGATATCTTTTTATTTAAGAACTTTATTTAGGATTAGTTATTAAAAAAAAACCTTTTTAATCGACATTCCAAATTTAGGCCTTATAGAAATAGACTGGAATTAGCCTAAAGAATTTTTTACCTCACTTCTCTGTGGGATCGATACTGGGGTTATAAAAGAAAACTCCATATTACTTGAAATGATACGTATACTTGCGTAGTACCCCTAGTGTGTAAAATATTTTCTAAAATTTTACAACATTTTTACTTTATACACTAGTCGCTATTTAAAAATTGGGTCAAGTTTTTTGCTATCTTTTGGAAGCAAAAATTACTGCGTTATTGCGGGTCGGGTCACTCTCCCCAAACAAATTTGGCATCTTTTCAAAGTAAGTTCGAAAAGGGTAGACACCTTCCTGACAGATTAGATATTAAGCGTCTTAAGTATGTCAATTTACCTTGAAAAGAATGTAGTTGCTTTAAGGCTTTGGGAGGAGGCATTTCCAAGATAGCTTTAATCTTATCTGGGTCGATTTCGATTCCCAATTACGGACAACGAATCCTCGAAGTTTTCTGGAGGTAACATCGAATGCGCATTTTAAGGGATTCATCTTGAGATTGTATTACCTTAATCGTTCAAATACGATTCTTAAATCATATAGGTGGTCATTCTTCACTTTGCTTGAATGTCCAGGCAATCTTCATTTGACTGGCTAGTAATAACCATGCAAAATCCTGAGTCATCGATTCGTCCTCGTTCCAAAACCAAGACCTTCTTTTGAATTGATTTTCTTTCCTTTCAAATTCCATAGTTTTTCAAATAATTGTAACTTATTTTTGGCATTTGCTTCGACACATATCGTTGTTGAATTAATTTTTGTACACATGGTAAAATGTAACCAAAAGATAATTCCATTAATTCATTAGAATCATTTTCTTCAAGAATTACACAAGGTTCAGAAGTAGAAGGAGAAGCTCGGTAAAACTTTATCGGTTTAAAACCACCATTATGGACTTCCTTAACCTCCATGCTCTCGATCATCGTTGTTAGGGTCATGGCTTGAACATAATGGTTAATATGATCGTACATTGACTCATATTCATTCCTTTCTGTGTCTTTCAAAGAGATTTTGAATTGAGGCTTCTTATAACTTATCATCGTTGTTTCTTTACCTGATTTATCTTCTTCGGAGCTTCCTTATACGTCGATGGTGATCTTCGACATCGTATATTCAACAATCTAGTGATTTCTCCCTTGTCCGCATACTGGACCTCCATCTCAGATGCATGGGCTAAGAGAATCTCCACCAACTCGTTGCAAAGGAGTAGTGGGAGGTCGTTGAAGTGGAGGTGAATGGTCCTGTTTTTGTGTTCATTCTAAATTTTCAACTTTGTTTGTCACAACTTCTCTTGAAAATTTTTCTTTAGGGGAGCGTAGTAGGCAGCGTCTTCGTGAATGCCCACTCCATGTATTGAGAATGACCATAAGTCTCCCTTGATGCAATGTTCTTGTCCATCTTTGTAGTATTTGATGCATTGGTGAAGCGATGACGGGCCATATTGTACTCGTGAAGCCACGGTTGACCAAGAAGAGTATTGAACAAAGTATTCACGTCGATGACATGAAATTTTGCAGTTGTTACTAGATCTCCAAATTTCATCTATTGGGTTACAGATCCGAGGGCTCTTTCCCCATTATCGTTGAATCTTCTTAACATCATCTTATTGGTAGAAAGCTCTCCTGGGTCGATGTCCAAGTAAGCTAACGTCCGTAGACTCATTATATTAAGTGATGCTCCAGGATCTACTAACACTCTAGAAAGTACAAACTTGTCGATGATGATGGAAATGTAGAGCGGACGGTTGTGATCGACGGTACCGAGTAGCTAATCTTCATCTGTGAAGGTTACCTCGGGCTGTTCCTTCAAAGTACAAACTCCATCCGAGGATGTGCTAGCAAATTGTGCTAAGCAAATATCTGGATCAAGTAGAGTCTTGACTAGATTTTATCTCATCTCCTTTTACAGGATCAAAGGGTCGTAAATGCTTAGTTTGGCCGGCAACTTCCTAAGATGAGCCAGTACATTGTAATCCACTTTGTTTGAATTCTCAATCTTGTTTCAAATCTAGACTTCTTCTGTTGCTGGAGGCAGTTCTTCTTGAGTAACTATCTTTTTTTCTTCCTCCACTAGACCCGGAAGTTCTCCTGATGCTGTAGCTACTTCTTCTGGTAAGGTTTCTGTATCTGAGAAGTCCGAGTTAATGACAAGTAGAGCTCCTTTGCACTCGAGGACTAACTTCTCGCTTCCCGCTATCGTAACCGGTGTTGTTGATATCTTCCTCATCTCCATCAATGTTTCCATCAGAAACTAGTATGATTTGAGGATTATTTTGGGAATCAGAATCGGGGTTAGATAGGTTGTGATTAGTTACATCATCACTAGAGACAGTAAGAGTGTAGCAAAAATCATCACTCCTATAATTATAAGACTCAGGAGGGGCAAAACGGAAATTATATAGAGTTAACGGTTCGAGGGATTTCTCCCCCAAATTCGAGACTACCAATCTAACGGGGGCAGCTTCTATCCTAACCTTCACTCTATCGCTCTTCATCTCGTCCAAGACATCCTTATTATTTATCTTCTGCTGCAGTGGTTTCTCTGGTGTAATCTCCTTCTTTGGCTTAGGAGGTGGCAGACTCCGTGTGGCGGCTTATTCCGAGGAGGTCTGTATCTGATCTAGTATCTTCTTGGAAGACTTGGTCCAGACTGTGCTCCATCCATCTTTGTCGGCATATGGTTCTATGGGGTAGAATGGCTCGGCCGAAATCATATTTATTGAATCTCTTTGAGGTTCTTTTAAATATTCATTCAAGATTTTTATATTTCCTTCTTTATAATTCTTCTCGAGCCAATCCTTAAAGCTGAAACATCCCTCTATCATATGCCCGAGTAACCTATGGTATGGACCAAAGTTAGGATGATCCTTCTTGTTCATCTCTTCTAGTTTTTTTGGCTCGATCAACCTGAACTCGGGCTTCTTCACCAAGTTTCTGAACATCTTCACTACAGCCTCATCCTTAAAGGAGTAGTTCCTGCGTAGCCGTTCTGAAATCGTCGAACCCTATCATCCATTTGTCCTGTACGAACTTTGCTGCTGACCAGACTGATTATTCTGCTATGGATGGGGTTAACCATACTACTGAGACTGACCGTACTGTGGAGGCTGACTATACTGAGGTGACTGATTGTGTTGCTGCGGCGACTGTTCAGCCTGAATCCTCATCGACTGCTTCCCTTTGTCAATTGTTGCCACTACGCCAGATCTGTTCTCATATGCTTTGACCAGTCTCATTTTCTCTGCTTTCTCTGCTGGCTCCACATGCTTAACTTCCTCTTGTAAATTGCTGGCCTTGCTGAGTAGCTTCTCGAAGGACTTAATAGTAAGACCCTTAAGCATGAAAGACACTGGACCGTGGATACACTTGAGCAGTATCTCGATCACGTGTTGTTCCTGTAGCTGAGGCTCACATTTCATGCTAAGGTTTCTCCATCTTGGAATATAATCGACTAGAGTCTCATCAGGTTTTTGTCGCTCTAATACAAGATCTCTTATAGTAACGTGGTGTTGTGCATCGATGAATCTTTTCACAAACATATTTTCCATCTCTGCAAAAGGTCTTCACCGATCCATTAGGTATTTCTGCATACCAGTCAAAAACTATCCCCGACAAGATGTTGATGAACTGTCAGAACAAAAGAGCTTCAGTTCCTCTTGTGTTACAAAAACTGGCCTTAAAAATGTGTTATATGCTGACGAGGGTTTCCTGTCCCGTCAAATTTATCGAAGTTCAGGGGCACAAAGCCTTTGGGGTAAGGCACGACATCAAATTCCTCCGGGTAAGATCTACCCTTTGAAACTGATGCAACGCCTTTGGACTGAGCCAAGACCTCCCGAACTTGCTGTTTGACTAGCTGCTTAATTTACTTTTTTGATAGACTTGGAGTTGGATCGTTCTTTGGATTTTCATCTTCAATGGCGGAAGCGACTTCCCTTCTTTCATTCGTGATATGTATGATTTCTGGATGGTTAACTTCCGGAGATGCTGCTGGTCGTGAATGCGACTATTCGTGTACTGTAACCTTGGCGGTGGACATCTCCTCCATCTTCTTCCCCAGAAGACTAATCTGTTTGTCTCCTGTCAAAAGGCTCTTTGAAGCTCATCCAGAGCATTCACCTCATTAGGAGCATCACGCGCAGATGACATGGACCTGGTCTCAACCACATGAATTTCTGTGAATTCTTCTTCCAAGTAATCCGACAGGTTGTAATCTTCATCATCAATATCCAACTCTCATTTTTTTGCTAACTCTAAAATCTCTGCTCGAAGCTTTTTAACTTTATCATCAACTGCTTTCTTTTTAATCAACCCTATATCTATAGACTTTCATCGACTGTCACTTCTCTCAGCAACTGACTTGGAAGTAACGATGGTAGTGGCAACAAGAACATCAGACTCATGATCCATCTTATGATCCACCGACTTCTCAGAGTGTACTGGTGCAACGACCTTCGGTAACCGCACTTTCCTCTTTAGATTCGGCCCCTTGAGATGGATTGTCTCGGTGAGGACATCAGAGTAGTGAGAAGAAGTGTGCTTCCTAGGGTGTAGACCATGTATAGAGATAAAGAACCCCATCTTATTCTTCTTCTTATGAAAATCCTTATGATCTTGATAGACGGTACTCTCGGACCCAACTGAGACTTGACGATCTGCACACTGCGGGTGTCGGAGTGACAGTAGTTGCATCTGTAGCGGTGGCATCAACATGCCTCCCCAAATAGTTTCTAACGGAAACTCGGACGAGTCTTTCCTTCCTCAGAATCTCACTCTTCATTTCAGGGGATATTGCACATCCCATTCTCTTGAGTAGCTTGGCCACGAAACGTCCCTCTTTCTCAGCTAATCTCTGGAAAACTGTGTGGACTCAGGTGAAGGGTGTGGGCCTCTCTCTCACCTCATCACCACCATGAGGTGATGATAGAGTAGCAGAAATCTTGTGGAGGATCCCATTTCCAGTAGTGTTAACCAACGGGTGGAACCTAATCCCTCGAAGGAGAGGAGAGGTCTTCGGTAAACCAAGTGCCTCCCGTTGAGGAATCTCATTAATCACTAGCAGACTTGCAGCTTGTGTCCTGACGACCTTGAGGATCTTACGACTGTGGTTCCTCCTCTGTGACCTAGTCAATGGGGGAACTCTAGAGCTGGAACCAATCATAAAAACTAATGGTTGTGTGAGGAAAGCATTATCAGATTCTTATTCATACAAGATTTCCTTACCCTTGGCAGATGGGAAGGTGGATGCGGTGACAGCAAAACTAGTAACAGTAGGGGTGACAACTCTCCTAAGCATGGAGACAACTGACTTGACGGGCACGGTAGCAACCTTCATCTTCTTAGAAGAAGGGAAGTCTTGGTGGGAGTTCAGATTGAACTTGGTAGACGGTTCTTGAATTTTAGGGGCAACAACTTTCACGACGATGAATGAGGCTTTTCCAAGTACGACTTCAAACTCACTGATGTCGGTCTCGAACTAGATCATTGGTGCACTAAGGCGAGCCTCATAATAAGTGGGAAAGTTGCAAGAGAAGGTAAGTATCAGGGTCAACATCATGACTATTGAAAGAAACATTTTGAAAGTTGGCGAAGGCCTAAAACCTTATAATCATAGTGCAAACACTACGAAAAAGGTGGTTCTGTGAACTGGGCACAATCTCATTTCATTTTTGAATTTTAGTATTTTATCTTCTCATTGATTTTTATATGTTCGTTAAAAGGAGTTTAAGATTTAAGAAAGAATAATTCGATCTGCTGATAGCAAGATCGAACCCAAAAGGCACAAAGGGAAAGTGAAGTATGGGACCCCGCCCGAGATCCCATTCACAACGCACATTGCTCTGGCGAAACTTGTTCACCAACACACCTATTGGGATTCCGACCCAACAAAATCAAGAAGAAACTTAAAATTTTATGAACCCCTCTGCTTAAGGATGGTAAAACAGACCGTCCTGAAATCGATGAAAGTTGATCATACATTTCTAAGAAAGAAATGGGTAAAGTATGTCAACGAAAGAATGGTAATCTGGCTCATTGGGGACATGAACAAATTACCGATGTAAATGAAGAGAGAAACTATTCCCCAGCGGAGTCGCCAGAAAATTGTCGGCTGATAAAATAAGAGAAATTGGTTGGTCGACGGGAAGAACATCCCGACGCCCGGTTTTAAAATAGATTTAGTTATATATATATATATATATATATATATATATATATATATATAATTTTAGAAAAATATCATTTTTAATTTGAAAAATAAATCAAACATATCTCATATAAAAATAGTTTAAATAATCGAGCACTTCATCACAAGCCATGTATCTAATCCGAAGAATAGATGCATTACTTGAGGGTGAGGCTTGATCAAATAAAATAGAAGATCCATGACAGTGGTTTGGTCTGCGAACCTTTTATATTGATCGACAACTTGCCCTATCGAATTTAAAGCAAATAGATAGGGTTTATATTAATACGGGCTCTTTAAGTTTTCTATAAGGGTAAGCCCATATAGTTAAATACATCTTAGATAACTGAAGTCACCTAAGAAAACCCCAATATTACTTTTATTACTTTCGAAAGGTAGGATCTTCAAGGAAATGTGATAAAAGGAAATCTGATAGGTGAGTGGCTCAAGTTTGAGACAATTGTTATAGGAATCCAAAAGAAGAGAAGGCTAGGGGAAAACACTGCTCCAAGAAGAATCTTTGTGATTTCTGAAACTATCCAATTGTTTGACTTTGATTTGAGATAATTATTTAGTGTTTCATCTTGTCAATTTTATTATTTAGGGCTTACATTCACTTGATATTGATCATGTGAATAACCTGAAAGATAGGAGGATTTATGTCATATCAGATTACAACCTTAGAATCCTAAGACGAGTTAGGGCTTATATTGCACAACACGACTGTGAAAAGGCCTAAAAAGATAAAGAGAGGATTTATGCTACAATAGGCAAACTGCCTTGAGGTCCTATATCTTGTTGTTTATTTCTAAGGAATTTTTCTGTTGAAGATGGCTGTGATGCCCACTGTGCATGCTCCAAGCTTCTCATTGTGGCATGTTTAGTTTTAGAAGTGTCAATTGTAGGAGATTGGGAGAAGTAACATGTTTTAGAAATGTTTAAATTGAGATGTCTTAATATCTTTATTATGAGAATATTTAAGCTGGTTATGGAGACACCGGTTAGGATCCCACAGTTCCCTCGTTCTGGCACCACCATTTTCTTCAGATTCACTTAGTCCAGATTAATTTACCAAATTCAACTAAATGAATTCAGTACTTTCATTCAAACTGTGGGAAATCTCGTTAGCAGCCGTAGGTTGCCTCATCCGAGGGATTCCTGATCATACGATATAGACGTTTTAATTTAGTTGAAATTGTGAATTTTGTTCTTTTTGTGATTAAATTTTGTTTTGTATTATATTTTGCTTATTGTGACGGTGGATTTTATCTTTTCATTGTTTTAAATTTAATTTTTGTTTTGGTTTTGGTATTGAAAAGCAGGGTGACCTTGTTTTTGTCATGCAATTTCACAAGTAGGAAAGGTACGAGAAAGTAAATGAGAGTAAGTTGGAGTGAAATAAAATAAAAGCAACCCTAACATTTTTTGTTGTTCTTTCACCTGAAAGTTTAGCCTTGCAATGCATATATATAATTTTGTCGGAATTGAAACATGCTCTTGAGAAAAGCTGAGCAAGCCAATAGATAGGTTCATCATGGGCCTACCGAGTCCTATATCATAACTTGGTGGGTCCTATTTGTTTAAGTGTATAGATGAATTTTAAAGCAAGGAGTAATAAGTTTAGTCGTCCTTCAAGATATCCAGAAGGTTATGAGAAAGGTTCAGGGACCGGGCTCCGAACATCTCACATTCTCTTAAAAAGTCTCGAGTTCGTTCAAACTTATTATGTTGCTTGATGGCTCATCCCTATCACACTCTTATGCTCAATGAACTGATGTTTTTATCATTTCAAAAGTGGGGTAATATCACTTGAAATTCTATTTATAAATTATGTGAGTAAAGGCCCTTATGGGCAAATTGATTTATTAAGAATTTTAGTCGATTTGATTTTGATGTTAGGTTTTTAAATATGTTTACAATTACTTTTAACATCTTTTCTAATCCATATTTGTTGAGTTTGATTAAGCCTAGCTCAATACCAAGCTCTTAAGACTTAATGCGTATATTTGTAATTTTGGAAAAGGTTATCTTATATGATTAGGATTCTTAATCCTTATCAAGTATTGAATTTATCATTAAACACCAACTAGGGGTACTAGATTGATGAATTAATTACTTCCAAAATCAAACCTCTAACACTGGGATCATTTAATTTATGATTATCTTCCTAATTAAAATAATTAAAGAAATTATAAACTTATCTTTTCCGTGACAAAGGTGAGATTAGTTTCTACCATTTATCCCTTTTCATTTCAATCATCTAAATATTCTAATTATGATCATTCATTACCCATTTCTCTTTAATTAGGCCTAAACATTAGTCAAGGTTTAAATCCTTAATTACAATTTTGCCCCTATAAGGCCTATCACCCCATGATTCATTAAATATAACTCAAATGACTTCGAAATTTTTATATTACCCCACTCATGGGTCAATTAGAACATTAGAAGAGAAAATGTGATTTTTTTTATTTATGACTTACTGTATTTAATTAATTTAAAATAAAATGCACATCAAATAAACACCAAATCATTTCCACATTATTCTCGTCTATTGACTGAACAAGAGGGAATTTTTCTTTTATTTTTCTCATTTTATACACCAAGTTATGGATGTTTGAAGATAGGTTGATTTAAATAATTCAAAAATAAACAATTTTTCTACTTATCCAGTGCGGCGCAACCTCAACATGTGACAACTCCGAAATCTGCATGGCGCTCTCCCATTTGACGCTACCTTTTGAGTCAGTTGCCACGTGGCCTGTGCTTTATACACCATCTCCTCGTCCAACTGCATCAACTTCTTCCATTCAGTACACTCGCGATCGAATGACTCCTGATCACGTCTCCAACTGACCTAACCCTTGAACCGTCCACCTTCTAACTCTAAGATCTCGGCCTAGAATCAACCAAATCACCTCAAATTTGTTTCTATGAACTCATCTAACCTAGACGAACCTATCTATATGGCTAAGCAAGCCTGAAATTAACCCAACATAGATGGAGAATCAAAATAAGCTCAGGAAGAATTTGAAATTCAATACCTTGGTCTGAGAGAGGATGCCTCAATCAGATGGTGGCAGAAGCTTCAGGGAGGTCCAACGAGCTCACAGATGAATTCCTCACTCTGGTAAATGTTGACCTCATTTTTGATGAGGTCTTCTCTTCTTCTCTTTAGTACTTAGGATCTAGCCTTAGGCTTTTCCTTTGACTATCCTAGAGGATTAGAATTTGGACCCACCACTTAGAAATTCAAACCACTTCCTAACTCCCTGCAAACTCCACAAACTTGATTGTAGACCCCTAATCACCTAGAGGGTTGAGATCAAATGTGGAAGTTTAAAGGATGAGTTCTTATAGGACTCTTTGGCCTTAGGATCGCCTACAGGTGGCACAGTGCGGTGAAGGGTTGACTTACACACACACTACACCTATGCACTACACTTTCACACACCTCTTAAAACCACACCCACACCCAACTTGACCTCCTGACTCATAAAGGTGATTCACATGGATGGTCCTTAACCCCTAAGCCCTTGGCTAAGAGGGTTAGGAACAACATAGTGGATGCCTCAAATGAGTCCCTTCATGGCTCATGTGGGCTTGATATGGCTTCATGGCTCAACCAAAATGGTTTCATTCCACTTACATTCACCTAATCTTCAATTTTGCAAATTTTTAATTTTTGACCCCCGGGACCCTACACCCGCTTAGCCTACCCAAAACCCTTGAAACCACCCAAAATTTGCAAAATCACCTAAATTACGCAAAATTCCTCAAAATCAATCCTAAACATTCCCAAATTACTCAAATTGATCATCCATACCCAAAAATACCAAAAATTCCAAAAATACCTCCCAATACCCTCCAAATACCCAAAATGCCCCTCTTAGCCAAAAAATCCAAAAATTCAGAAAATTCCCAGAAAATTCCAGAAAATCCCAAATATTCCCAATTTCATTTTATTCAACTACACTATGGGCCAATTTTGTCAATTTACCCCACTTTTATTAAAACCCCCAATTTGACCCATTTTAACCCAAAATGAACCCAATGTCAAACCAAACCTACCCAATTGACTCAAATTCTGGTCCAATTCAATTCTAAACTTCAATTCAACATCCCCAACACCAATCTAGACCAAATCCAAGCCCAATTTGATTGACATTTGGATCCAATTTCACTTTTGGCCTTAAAGCCCAATTTGGACCCATGACCCAAACTTAGCCCAAACTCACCCAATTCAACTCCAATTAACCCCAAATCTTTTCTAAACCTTCCCTAACATCCCCATAAACAAAACACTAACATGATTTGCCCAAAATTTAGACCCAAACCCCACTAAAATTCAACCCAAAATCAAAAAGCCCAATTTTGACCTAAACCCAAACCTAACCCAAATAAACCCAAACCTCAAAATCAAAACCCAACCAAAGCCAAAACCTCTTTGAAACACTCCCATAAACATTTCCCAACATTTATTTTACATCAATTTCAACCCTAGCCCAACATTGGCCCAAGTTAGCCCAATTTGACCTATATTGGCCCATTCACTAAAAAAGCCCAAATCCAACCCAATTCAAACCCAAATCACTCCCAACTTGCTTCAAATCACTCATGACACATCCATAAATCAAACCCAACATTTATTTGGCATAGCCCTTTGCAAAAATCTCCACCCAAAAGCCCATTTTGAAACTTAAAAGCCCACTTACATGAAACCTTCCTAAAGCCCATCTCCACCAAAATCCAAAGGGGCAAAATCAATCCAAAACCCATATGACAATTGCTCTACACCATATTTTCAATTAAATCAATCCCTAAGTTTCAAAACTCATCATGAAGCCATTCCAAATTAAGCCCCATACAAATTCCCATCAAAATACCAAAATTTTCTTAAATCCATTTCCATGAAATTGACTTAACTTTTCCCAAGCCAAAGATGAGCCATGAAGCCATGCATGAGCCACATGGAAGCCATGAGAGCCTCTTTACATGTCACCATGCCATTTTGGGCAAAAGGAGGAGACTCTTTCCTTAATTCCTAAAGGTGATTAACCACTCCCATGATTCCCCTTAACCATGCTTATGCCTAATTGTGCTTGGATGGTGACTTGACCTACTCGATTATGCTTGAGCCAAATCACTTTCTCTTCGACTTAAACCAAGCCTTGGGTGGTACACCTAGCCCAAAGGGATGGGTTGACAAATTTGAGCCAAAATGAGCCTTCTCTCATACCATTCTAATCCAAGCCTTTTACACATGGCATTTGCCAATCGCCTACACTAAACCCCGACCCCGACCCACTCGAACAAGATGGTGACTAGTGCTCGGCCGGCCGACCACTGGGTCGCCGGAAAACACCATGGCCGAGACCTTGGGAGGAGCCGAACTTTGGAATTCCACCTTGCTGAGCTGCCCCATGCCCAATGACCACCATGGCTGTTCTTCCCATGCCAAGAGCAGTCGATCCCAAGCCCTAACTCCCCCAGGAGAGCCTCCGACCATGCCTATTTAAACACCACCTCCTCTTGGCCATGAGACGTCGCTGAACCAAACCTTAAGGAAACTCCGCCAAAATCATTCCGGATCACTCTCCACACATAGAGCACTTGATCCCCACTGAATTCCAGCCTCAATTCCCTCCACGTGAGCTCGATTTTGAGCTCGAACTTTAGCCCAAAAACCGGGACACTTCTTCACAATGGATCAATCTTCAAATTGACTCGGTCCTACACCTTCACCGGACCGAGAGGAGAAGTTTCCCACTGAAAGCCCCATCCCCGAGCCACCCGGTTGTTCCGACCTCCAAGCTTTGTGATCGAGCGTGGTCACTTTCATAGCTAGACAATTCACCGGGCCAGAGGACTTCATCCGGAGCTTGCTTGGACCCAATCGAAGGTGACACAACTCTCGGATCGAAGCTTCACTTCTCCGAGCAAAGGTATGGACTCACTCTTCTTCCCGAGCTTACAGAGATTCTCCATTTAATTTGAGTCGATTTAAATACATGTTTACCGTATGGATGTGTTCGTCTCCTCGAGACGAATCCATAGAAGCATAAGAACACGAAAATCCGTTGAGAATCGAGTGAGAAATTAGGGTTAGAAGGTTGACGGTCACGGTGCACACCGGTCGTAGACGATGACCATGAGCCGTCGGATCGAGCGTGTATCGAGTGGACGGCTCGGATTGAGTTGGACGACGCGTTGGTACATGATCCGCGGGGCCCCGAATCGGCCGAGTCGGATGGCGGCGTCGAATCAGAAAGCGCCACGCAGCGCTTCGTAGCTGCCTAGCACGAGTCAGCGCCGCCGTTTTAAATAGAAAATTAGGGTATTTTCTTATTTATTTAATTCCCTAAACTTCAAAAATGCATAACTTTGTGTAGAAAAATCAAAAAAATAAAATAAAAATACCCTCTTGCTCAGTGAACAGAGGAGAATAATGTGGAAAAGAAATCATTTAATTTCATTAAGTATTTTATTTTTAATGATTTATTTACTGTTTGCATTGTTTTAATTCTCCATGCATATAGGAAATTCACCATGGCATGAGACCATAGGGCTTCGAAGCCTCCGAATTTGGGAACATTTCCCGAATTTTCCAAAGTCGGAGGCCATCCCTATGAGAAGTTATTGATTTTTCAAATTCATGTTACTGTTTTGAGTATTTTAAATCCAATAATTAGCATGTTGTGAAATAAATTCTAGGAAAATTTGGTGATGTTTCTTATGACCGAGAGGACCACTAGGAAAAATAGGTTTTGAATTAATTCACTTGGAATGACCCTAATTGGCTTAAACACCCAAAATAGGTCTTTAATTAATTAGAGCTAATCATACACCAAATTGACTTGAAATCAATTCTCCACTGACCTTTAGGATCAGAGGAACCCACCATAAAAATTTAAAGTCAATTGGACTTGGTTAGCCCTACTAAATGGGTTGATTAAGCCAATTTAGCCAATTTAAACTTTAAAAATTCATAACTTTCAAAATACTTTACAAAAATTCACCAAATTGGTTTTGGAGTCTCTCTGATATTAGGGGAATTTAAGAAAATTAAAATTTTAATTTTCTAAAAAAGTTGATTTTTTGTATTATTTTAATATTTTAATAATTAAAAAATAATAAAAATCACAAAAATAATAAAATTCACCAAAATGTCACATTTTGAATTTTAATCACTTAGGAACAAACCCCATATTTTTCTTAGGTCTCTATGATGAGTTATTAAATTTTAAAGCCCTAGGGTAATTTTAAAATAAAAAAAATGTATTTTCTAGCATTTCCATTAAAATAATTCTAATAAATCAAAGAAAAATCAGAAAATTATAAAAATTGATTCTCTGATTTCCCTGATATCAGAGAGATTTTTGAAAAATATAAAATTCATTTTTCAAACTTTATTTTATTTTTAAATTAATTAATACTCCAAAACTCAAAATAATTATAATAAAAATAATATAATTCAAAAAATCACCAAACTTAGTCCAAGTGGTCCTCTAGTCATTAGGAATGTCCCATAATTTTCTTAAGGATAGAAACTTTTCCTTGGTCATATTATTAAATTTTCCTTGGAAATCCTTATCTTCCACCAAAAATAATTACATAAATAAATTAAATACAGAAAAATCACATTTTCTCCTCTAATGTCTTTATTGACATATGAGTGAAGTCACATAAAAATTTCAAATTCATTTGAGCTCAATTTAGTGAGTTATGAAATTATTAAGCTTGAAGGGCAAAATGGTAATTAAAATTTTAACCCTTAATTAAAACTTTAGGCTTAATAAAATGAAAGAGTAAAATATTTGATCTTAATCTGATTTGGATGATTGAAATTTAAATAATTAAAGGGTAGGAAACTATTAAACAATTCAAAATAATTGAAATGAACTTTAATTAAAATAATTAATTAAATTTGGGAAGAATAATAAATTTTGAATTATTAAAATAGGGATGTCATTAGGAAGAGATTTATTCTTTAATTTAAGAATCCCTAAATTAATCATCTCAATAATATTTAATTCCTAATTAAAATGATAATTCAAACTTAAGATTTAAAATGCTAAAAGACTTAATTATTAAATTAAATTAAAGTTAAATTATTTAAATCAAACCCTTTTAAAATAAAATATTAAATTAAAATTAAAAAATTAAATTAAATTAAATTAAATTAAATTGAAACATATTAAATTAAATTAAATTAAAACACATTAAATTAAATTAAATTAAATCAAATTAAAATTTAATTTAAATTAAATTAAATTAAATTAAATTAAATCAAATTAAATTAAATTAAATTAAATCATATTATATTAAATTAACTTAAATTAAATTAAATTAAACCACATTAAATTAAATTACATCAAATTAAATTAAATTAAGTATAACATCACCTAAGACATAAAGGATTCAAAAATAAATCTAAAACAACTTGAACACTATTCCAAACTTAAATCCATTAACTGAAATTAAATCATGAACCACTTGAACATCCATTTGCCCTCGAAAGCTTTTGTTGTCATAACTCCTAAACGGAGCATTAAGTGAAGTGTTACTTCACTTATAGGATATTCAAATGTCCTAGTTCACTGAGCAAGATAACAAAACTTAAACTCCTGGACGATTAATTCATTTGTATAATTAAATTCTCTTGGACTTAAAACAATCCTAGAAATATTGAAAAGATGTTTAAGATTCGTCTCAAGCACTTCCTCGATATGATAGGATATTTATAAGAACAATTGAACTTAGTTGTTCTTTGATGAAGAAAATCGTCCTCAAACCAAAATACAAGAACCTAGACATCATAGGAGGTGACTAGCTATAGGATTAGGAATTTGGTAGAATACCATAACCCTTCCCTTAGCTTTACCTAGGAACTTGCTCTAAATGCTTAATTATTCTAATTGTGTTTTAAGTAGAGCTTGGGATGACGGGAAGACCCTCCAGGTACGCTTTTATTTTATTGCAATTTACCTTATTGCAATTTATTTAATCGCATCGTACTTACTTTTCTTGCATGATAAACAACTCATTGCATGAAAACCCACACCTTTAGGATAGTCCCTAAAGCCGAAACCAAAACTAAATTAAAAGTCATTGCAAGATAAAATTCACCGCCACAACATTTCAAAATATAAAATAACTCAAAATTTAATCACAAACGGAACAACAAAACTACAACTACAACTAAATTAAAATGTCTTGTTGGATGATCGGGAATACCTCGGATGATGTAACCTACGTGTTGCTAACGGGATTTCCCACGGTCTAAATGAAAGTGTGGAACTCATTCGATTGAGTTTAGCAAATTCATCCGGACTAAGTGAATCCGATAAAAATAACGATGCCGGAAGGATGGAACCGTGGGATCTTAACCGGTGTTGTTATAATCAACTTTAAGATTTGTTTAATTAAAATATTAAAAAACACCTGGAATTTAAGATTTTCTCTAAACCAGAACACTTCTCTCATCTCCTGATTTATGACTTCTAAAACTAAACCTCGCAACAACAAGGAGCTCGGAGCATGGTGGGCGGCGACAGCGCATCGTCATCGCAAAACCCGAGTCTACTTCAGCAAAACTTTCTTAGAATTAAATAACCAAGCCATAGGACTTCGAGGAAGTTTGCACTAGTGCAACATAAATCCTCAACTCTTCGTTAGGCATTTGCATGATCATGTCATGTAAATTAAGCCCTAACCGGTCTTAGGACTCCGAGGTGATCGTTCGGTACGACATAAACCCTCCTATCTTCGAGGCTTTTTGTATGATTTTATCATACGAATATAAGTCCTAATTAATTAAAATTGGCAAGATCAAAACATTAAATAAACATTAGGATTTTCCTAAATTCAAGCCAAACAATAGGATAGTCGGCAAATTACCGAAGTTCGCTTTGAATCTGTGATTTCTCCTACCTTTCTTCCTTTGGATTCCCAAAATAAAATGTTCCAAATTTGATCCATTCCCTATTAAAATTCCAAAATTCAATCATTTGAAAACTTAAACTTTGAAATTCTTGAGAGCAGAACTATCGATTATTATCGAGAGTTTTCTTAGGTGATTCCCGTCACTTAAGATGTAATTAACTATAGGGGCTTGCCCTTATAGGGAATTTTAAGAACCCGAGTAATATAAACCCCGTTTAATGTTTTCATATTAAGCGGGGGAACTTGTCGGCTTATAAAATTGGTTCGCGAGACTAAACAGATGTCACAAATCTTCTAGTTTATTTAACCGAACCCCATCATCAAGCAGTGTGTCTATTCTCCAGGATAGATATACGGTTTGTGGTGCGGTGCTCGTTTATATAAACTATTCGGGATGTGAGATTAGTTTGATTTCATATCTTAAATTTTCAAATTTAAAATTATTTTCAAAATCAAATACTACTTTTCAAATTATTTATTTAAATTAAATTAAAATTCGCTGACAATTTCTGTAGGCGACTCCCTTTTCAAAATAAAACACATAACCCTAAAATATGCCGACAATTTCTGGCGACTCCGCTGGGGATGATTCCTCTCTCCATTTTTAATCAGATAGTTCTGCTTTCAAAAAATCGGTAGTGCATCCATGTCCCTAATGGATCAAACTACCCTTCTTTCCGTTGGAATACTATGTTCATTTCTACCTTGAACAAGTATAGCCAACATTCTCTCGGATTTAGGAGCCATCTGTTTAGACACCCCTAAACGGAGAGGTTCCGAGATCCTTTTGCCTCATTTCGAGGCGGGGTGGACCCCGATAGGTGTTAGTTTAGGAGTGATCCTTCGAGTCGAGAAGTCTTGCATAAGACTTTCTTTTCCTTTCCAACTCTGAATCAGATTCATTACCTTCTCTACACCTTTGAACATTCCGTTCTAAATAAACAAACCCTCTAATGAATGACTCTTTTAACAAATATACATGAACAAGAATGTGTTCGGACACTTTTCGATTCCTTTCTTTTCGTCATGATGAGAAGAAGCATAACTTGGGACTGACAATCAGAATCTACCCTGCAGAAATGGAAGCCCCAAAGCTGATTTTCTCCTTCACCAATGGACTGGACTTCGCCGTTTACAAGGATGAGCCGCCCGACAATGGGATCATCCGGTTTGGACAAGGATTCGAGAACACAAATGTCAAGATCGCTGACGTTACCCTTTTCGCACTGACAAACAAAGTATCTGAAATTGAGAGACCTTTGATCGAGTTCAACCTTAAGTCAACTCAAGAGTTTCCTCCCCTGCAAAGGGGTCCAGCTGAGAGGAATACCGCTGTCCAAAGGAGGACTGTTATCTCTACCCCCACTGGTCTAGTCGTCTCTGCACCTACCCCGGCTCCCGCCAAACCGAAGGGGAAGGAAGTTCAAATTTGTAACGAGCATGTTACCGTGGAGGGTACTCGATTTCCGTGCAAGACCTTCGTTTTGAAATTCGGTCCGAGCTCAAGGGTTCCACCCTTAACACGAACTCGGAGGAGAAACAGAGGCGGGGAAGATTGCCGGGAAGGCCGAGCTGCCGAAGTCGCTTTCTTAGAAGAAATCCCCGAGTACACACCACTACCCGAATACATACCATTGCTCGAATATACACCTCTTTTGGAAGGAAGTAGATTCCATCCCCTTTCCGCCGCGGTCGACGAGGAAAATGTCCACGTGATTGCTTCTACATTACCTCGACCCGCATACTATAGCGACAACAAAAGGAAAAGGGCTAGGGTTACACCATTTGCCCGACTACAGACTGTGATTGAGAAGTTGGCAAGGAAAGAAAAATGCCCTGTATCGGAGATTTTAAGAAGGATAGGACGGGTGCCGGCCAAATCCCGTCTCGGACTACGAGTAGAACTCTGCTATCGCTGCATGAAGAGCCTAATAAGAAGATGAAGGCTAGTCCACTCGTTGTTGTTTCGGGTTTACGGATTAGGGAGGATACCACCTTCCGAAGCATTCGGATCGACGTACCATCCGGTCCTAGGCCTTCTACTCGCTAGAAGGATGGTATGGCGTCCCTCTACCGGCCAATTAAGACCGAAACAACGACCGAAAAGGAAAGTCTCGTCAGGAGACTTGAGTCCGAGGAAAGTGCTACCGCAGATAAAGGGACTCATGAGAAAGAAACCCGACAATTATCACATGACAACTGCAAGGATGTACGGGAAAAGACCACCGGAAGATGCTATGGAAAAGCTAAGAACCGATATTCGGCGACTAGCAAGAGGGAGAGAAGAGAAGTTCGGAGATGAAGTTGACTCGTCGTAGTTCATGGATGATGAATATGCGAAAATTAACATGGTTGAAACACGAGCTTCGTCGGCTTCACAAGGTGCTCCTGCAGCCGCAGAAAGAGAAGAACCAGATGTAATGAGGAGGCAGCTTCAAGAGAAACATGATACGATCGCCCAAATGGCAAAAAGGATGGAAGAGATGGCTGTAGCCCTAGCCACTCTCCAGAGTCAAGTTCAACCCCAAAGAGAAACACCCCCGGAAGTTATTCACATTGTAGACGGAGGAAAGGAGATTACATCCGTCAACGGGGATGATCAATTAAAGAAGGATGCAACACAAAGTATGATTCCGGAAAAGGATATCAAGAGCTTGGTGGAACAGCAGGTGCGAGAAGCCTTGGCACAATCAAAGAGCGGGACATCCATTCGGACGGGTAGACCTGACCCCGAAGAATTCAACGCCGTCCAATATCCGAAAGGCTTTGTACCACCTCTGTTCAAGACCTTTGATGGAACCGGAAACCCTCGAGCGGCATGTTGCACATTTTCGTGCCGATTGTTGCAATGCCGGCGGAAGTGATGCTTTACTCTTCCGACAATTTGTCGGCAGCTGTCGAGAATCGCCTTTGATTGGTATGCGGAATTACCGAACGGATCGGTAAAGACATTTTCGAATTAGAGAACCTCTTCATCAAGCGATTTGTCGGAGCTCGGCACCACATCACTATAGGTGATTTAGTGGTAGAGAAGCGAAGCCGAATGAAACCTTGGTGGACTACATACTTCGATGGAGGAACCTAAGTATGAAGTGTGAGCCACGGTTATAAGAACAAGCATGCGATCGGCATTTTACTTAAGAGCATCCATGGCCCGATAGCACTTCTCCTCGAGGGATTTACTATTAAAACTTTCGAGAAGTTGTTAAGCAAGGCCGGAAGCTTGCAAGAGGAGGCAAAGCAACTAAGTTTCACCGATAAAACGAGACAAACGAAGCCCGTGAAAACTTTTGAAAAGAAATTCGGGATCGTCGCGACGGTCGATAAAGGCAAGCAACCGATACAAATATCGTCGAACGGCCGCAAGCAACCTCAACGAATTACCAAGCAACCCCGACCCGGCTATCGGTCATCTCAACGAGTATGAACAACCGCCTCGTCCACAACGTACGCTTGAGGGAGTTCCCGAGCAGGAGTATCCGTTCAAGAATGAGGCGAGTGCCGAAAATGTTCCGCGACTCGATGAAGACTCCGGATTTCCAACTGCCGGAGCCTAAAAGACCGGAAGAAGTCGACAAGAAAGGTGATCCCAACTTTTGCCCTTACCACCGGATGCTTGGGCACAAGATAGAAGATTGTATTACCTTCAAAAGTTGGCTCAACGACAAACTTCGGAAGGGAATATAACGATCCCGAAAGAATACATGAAGGAACCCCGAAAGGAGGTTCCGTCAATGTTATCTCGACGGATTTCATTGTTCCGATAGATCCCTATGCGACTGATGATGGATGGACTACCGCTTGGACAAAGTCTTCGAAGAAGGTTTTGGATCACATCCAAACCGCTTCGGTGCGAGCCTCAATTCAGAATTTAAAAACTGCCAAGTCGGCACTATCACTTGCGATAGAAGAACCACCTCAACAAGAGACGACTGAAGAAAAGAAGAAAATTGACGAAGAAGAGAAGACCGAGGCTCCTAAGGCTAGACTAGGGGCTGCTTATCCTAGGATAGTTGTTTCCGATTCGGGGGAGAAATCCCTCGAACCTCTGACTCTGTATGATTATCTGCTCACCCCGGTGGGATCTTATAATGATAAGGGTTATGGCGTTGGCTACGTTTTGATTGTTTCTAACGATTACGTAACTAGCGACAATCAACCTAATCCGGACGTCGATTCCGATACAAATAACAATTCTCAAATCATACACAATCTCGACGATCACAATGACAAAGAAGACATCCACCAGGGAGGCTACGAGAGTTCAACAAGTAATGGATCTATTTGCGAGTTTCGAGGAGCTCCAGTCACAATAGAGTTAGAGCCTTCAGACTCCGAAGCTAATCTCGAAGAACCCGTCGTTCCGATTCGGGAGGAAACACCGGCAAACTCAATGCTAAATTTAGAAGAAATCACAGAAGTCAACTTAAGAAGTGGAAGAGTTCTACCTCCGAGAATGGGTCCAAAGGACAAAGGAAAGCAGGTGGTTGTTCAGGAAGAACCAACCCCGGCAGAAGAAATACCCATTCGGGAAGAAGCCGAGACACATGAAAACAAAGTGGACTACAACGTGCTAGCCCATCTTAGGAAACTACCGACCAACCGAGCATCTACGACGCTCTCATCTTATCAAAGGAGATGAGAGAAGCTCGATCGAGGCCTTACTTGATCCGGAAATTTGCTTAGCTCAAATGACCGGAGATTCCTTAAATGAGGTTTGTTCGTTAAAGGAACGACGAGGTATCACATTCACGGACAATGACTTACTACTTGGGACGACGGACCACAACCGACCGTTGTACATTTCAGTTACAATTGGGAAGTTTACGCTCTCGAGAGTATTGGTGGATCCAGGAGCATCAATCAATATAATGAATCTTCGTACGCTAGCATACTTGGAAATTGATGCTCGTGAGCTCGAAGCAGACAAAATGTTATTAAGAGGATTCAACCAGAAAGGAGAAAGAGCCCTCGGATCAATAACATTGCTAATGAAGACCGGTGCCTTAGCAAAGACAACCGCGAAATTTCACATAATTGATTCAGAAACGTTGTTCAACGCTCTACTGGGCCGACCATGGATACATGAAAACCGGATGGTACCATCATCTCTACATCAATGCATCAAATACTAAAATGGAGGGGAACAGTGCATCAAAGGTGACTTACAACCGTTCTCCGTACATGAAATTGGAATCCATGAAGATGCGACTTATTATGCACCTCCGAAGAAAACAATCTTCTCCGAGAGATACCGTAACAAATGAAGCAAAGGAAATTTGGGACGACGAAGAACCCGAATTTCTAGTCCAACGATCACTCACCACTCCCTTACGACGAGATGGTGAAGGTTTCTCCACAACTCGCATCCGAGGTCGAGGCCGGGGACGAGGTCGTGGCGGAGACATTAGGACGATTGGACGAGAGAAACCATCCATCAATGTTGATTGGGAAGATAGTTCTGAAGAAGAAAAAGAAATCAAACAAGAAGCAGCGACAATAAGTCGGAAGAAGCCGCAATTTAGAATCCCTTTCGAAGATGAAAGAAACGAGGAATATAAATCGATGTACGAGAAGATTAACCACTATGTACATACTATGACCCTGACCCCGATCCATTCTAATAAGATCGAGGGTATGGAGGTCAAAGAGGTACGTAGCGGTGGTGCAAAGCCCATCAAATTCTACCATGGTACTCCTTCCTCCAAAACTGAAAATAATGTACAATTTGAAGATGCTACTTCATCAGAATTAATGGAATTGCCTTTTGAGTGGTACTCTCCCTGTGTTCAAAATTTAATTCAACGTGGTTTCTTACCTCGACAGTGGACAAAAGGTCAATCACAACATTTTGAAAATTTATGGAATAACTCCGGTCGTCCACCCAATTCAAAGCATGGTCTCGGATTCGGCACGGTAGGATCGGTTGACGATACCGAATTTTGCATAGTTGTCACTTGCGAGTCTAATGAAAATCGCATGGAAGCTACGGAAGAACTTGAAGATTTACAAATTGGAAATGCTCCACCGGAATTCGAAGAAGAGATCAAATCTACAATAGATGAGTTAACGGAAGTTAACTTAGGTACTAACGAAGAACCTAGACCTACCTTTGTTAGCTCCTTACTCGATAAAGAAGACTCAGAAGAAATAATTAAATTATTAATGGAATTTAAAGACTCGTTTTGCTTGGAGCTACGATGAGATGCCGGGTTTAGCTCCGGAGGTCGCGATCCATAAGCTAGGAGTGGATCCTACTTCGTCCCGATCGGACAAGGTCCCGGAAGAATGCGTCTAGAAATCGAACAACAAGTCATAGCTGAAGTTAAAAAGCTAATAGATGCCAAATTTGTCCGTGAAGAACAATACCCGACTTGGTTAGCCAATGTGGTACCGATCGGGAAGAAGAATGGTCGGATCGGAATTTGTGTGGATTTCGAGAGATTTAAACAAGGCATGTCCGAAAGATGAATTCCCTCTACCGATCCCGGAATTGATGATCGACATTGCTTCAACACATGAAATATTCTCATTCATGGATGGATCTTCGGGATACAACCGGATAAAAATGGCTCCGGAAGATGAAAAACTTACATCATTCGTAACGCCGATCGGAGTATATTGCTACACGGTGATGCCATTCGGACCGAAGAACGCGGGAGCAACCTACCGGAGAGCGATGACAAGAATTTTTGATGATCTCATCCACAATCAAGTCGAATGCTACGTGGATGATGTGGTCATCAAAAGCAAAGTAAAGGAAAACCACTCGTATGATTTGAGAATTGTTTTCGAACGATTAAGACAATTTAACCTTAAGATGAATCCCTTAAAATGCGCCTTCGGCGTCACCTCCGGAAATTCTTAGGATACGTTGTCCGACATCGTGGAATTGAAATCGATCCGGAAAAGATAAAAGCCATCTTAGAAATGCCGCCTCCCAAAACCTTAAAACAACTACGATCTTTTCGAGGAAACGGCATATCTTCGACGCTTTATCTCGAACTTGTAGGTAGGTGTCGGCCTTTCTCGGCATTAGTTAAAAAGGACGCCAAATTTATTTGGGAAGAGAAATGCCGGAAGGCCTTCGAGGACATTAAACAATATTTAATGACACCTCCTGTCTTAGCGACCCCGGTCTCGGGTAGACCGGCGATACTTTATACCGCGGCTTTAGACGACTCTCTCGGAGCCCGTTAGCCTGTGTCAATGATGAGGGTAAAGAAAATTCTCTTTACTACCTAAGCCGTCGTTTACTTCCGACGGAAATAAGGTATCCCGCAATTGAAAAGCATTGTTTGGCCCTGATCTTCGCCGCTCAAAAGCTCAGGCACTACATGCTTTCTCATAAGGTTAACCTGATTTCGAAATTTAATCCATTGCAATACTTGATGACCCGTCCAACGCTTTCCGGCAGACTTGCCAGATGGTCGATGATATTATTGCAATTCGATATAACTTTCGTGCCTCTTCGTGCCGTAAAAGGACAAGTCCTAGCGGACTTCCTCGCGGCGACACCCTTTGCGGCAGAATCTCCTCTCGATGACGACTTGCCGGATGAACAAATAATGAACCTAGAAGACCCCGATGATCGACGTTGGGAATTGTATTTCGACGGAGCATCTTCAGCACATAAAGACGAAGAATCGCAAGTGATAGTGCCCGATAAGGCAGGGATCGGATTAATCTTTATAACACCGGAGCGGGGGATGTTGAGATACTCCTACCACTTGACAGAGCCGTGTACAAATAACGAATCAGAATACGAAGCCCTCATAACGAGATCGGAATTAACTATTCAAATGGGTATAACAGACATCAACATCTACGGGGATTCGCAGTTAATCATTCAACAGATCGCCGGACAATACAAAATTTTAAAACCAAGACTCGAGCAATACTTCCAGTATGCCATACAGCTGTTGGAACAGATTCCGAATGTGACAATCTATAAAATTCCCAGAAAAGAAAACGCTTTAGCGGATGCGCTAGCCCGTCTCGCAAAAGAATTTGCCTGTTTGCAAGATGAATCGAGTGGAAGTGTCGGTTCACGGACGTCGAGTCCTATCACGACTCGACATAGACACAATACACAAATCGAAAAGGAAAAAGGATCAATTGCAGCGAGTGACGGAAAACACGAGAAGATTGGCGACAGCCATTAATAGACTACCTGCAAACAGGAAAACTACCAGACGATAGGTCGTTAGCCCATCAGATCAAGAAAAGAACTCTGTCCTACGCATTAATAAACAATACATTATACAAAAGGTCTTTTGATCAGATGTGGCTAAGATGCCTAAGCGGGTCTGAGGCTCGTGAAATCGTTAAAGAGGTGCACTCAGGACTCTGTGGCGCTCACCAGTCGGGTCCAAAGATGAAAATGAAAATTAAAAGACTAGGGTACTACTGGCCCTCGATGATGACCGACTGCATGAAAATCGCCAAGAGCCGTCACCAATGCCAAGTGCACGGAGTGGTTCTACACCAACCTCCAAATGTGCTACATCCGACAATTGCATCGTGGCCATTTGAATGTTGGGGCACGGATATAGTGGGTCCAATAGAACCACCATCTTCAAAAGGACATCGCTTCATTCTTGCGGCTACGGATTACTTTTCCCAGTGGGCGAGGCGGTTCCACTTAGAGAAGTAAAAGCACATCACGTGCTACAATTTTTCAAGAACCAAGTTGTCTACCGTTTCGGAGTGCCGCTCGGGATCATCTCGGATAATGGGTCGGCATTCGAAGCACGCAAATCAACAATTTTGTCGGTAGACACGGAATCGACCGGCGGTATTCAACAATTTACTACCCGAGAGCAAATGGCACAGTCGAGGCTTTTAACAAAACTCTCGTTCAAATTTTAAAGAAGACTTTGGACGATAATAAGAGAAATTAGCACGAGAAATTGTTAGAAGCCTTATGGGCCTACCGGACAACCTTCGAACTCCTACTCGAAGCTACACCTTACGCTCCGGTGTATGGGTCCGAGGCGAGTGTTACCCTTAGAGGTCCGAGCTTCCTTCACTTAGGATTGCGGTTGCAAACAAAATCACGACGGAAGAGAATGCCAAATTACGACTAGAGGAATTGGAAAGCCCGGAAGGGAAAAGACTTGCAGCGCAACAGAATTTAGAACTATACCAAGCTAAGATGGTTCAAGCCCATGACAGACTGGTCCGCCCAAGAACCTTCAAAGTTGGTGACTTAGTTCTCGTTCTCAAGAGACCTATCCTTGCACACCGCAAGATAGGAGGAAAATTTGAACCTACTTGGGAAGGGCCGTTTGTGGTTGAGGCAGTCTACTCAGGAGGCTCCTACCAGCTAGCGAATTGCCAAGGAGAACGACATATGCTTCCGATCAACGGACGATACTTGAAGAAGTATTACACTACCTGATGTTTCAAAGGAATGAATTTTTCATCCCTAGAAGCACGGGTGAGGTAATTACTTATGACTGGGTCCGAACCCAAAATAATAAAAAATGTACTAAAATAAATAAAATCATGATAATAAAGTTTTCCTTGTTTCCTCTTCCATGTCAAAATCTCTTTCCTGATCTTATCCCACTTCATTCCTGTTAAATTGAAAAATACAAAAGTAATAAAAAAAACTATCTTTAATAAACATTTTTCTTAATGTTCTTGTTCTTAGTAGAACCCTGATCCTTTTCCTTGTCTTTTCGCAGGGAAATGTCGAACGGGCGGTTGGTCCTGAACTTTAGAAATGGCGTAAGCCTTGCACTCGATGAAAAGAGGGTAAAAGATGGAGCGATAATAGAGATTGACTCAGACTTCGCACCAGCAGGCCTGCAATACGAGGAAAGTGACTGGGTCCCGATTGACCGAGAGGAACTGCCCGGTCGGACGATAATGAAAGTGGGTGGCCCAAGCCACCAATCCAACGACGAGGAAAAGAAAAACGGACACCGAAGAAGACAAGAGAATCAAGTACGTAGTCGCTACGGCGAGAGGGCGAGCTTGTCGGCGTCGCGCCCGCGAAACTCGGGAAATACGAAGAGCTACTCTCACGAGCAACTCAACGAAGAAATAAAAATCGCCGTATCCGCAAGATGTTAACTAAATTAGCGACGGACCGGCGCGACGAGGCGGTTGCTACTACCGGTACATACACTTCAAGGACACCAATTCACCGGGAACTCGAAGAAAGGAGACCGACTCCGAGGATAACGAAAGAGACCGGGGAAATCTCGAGAAGAACGGAAGAAAGAAGGCTACTACGCCACCGGATAAAGTCACCGGTAATGCATGACCTTGTTGCGAAGCGACCCCGGAGGATGTCCGGATGGACATCATCCCCGAGGAGCCGAGGTATGCGGGGAGAACGTGAAGGGATTGAGCCATATATCCCACAGTACGTCACCAGGCCTCGCCATTTGCAAATTATTCCAGAATACGAGCTAGAAAGGATGCAGAATGTCGAGAAGAAAACTTTTGAATATTTCGAGAGAATCAGAGGCAGGAGGATCAATATACTTGAAGGCCTCGAGCTACATACAGACGTGTTCTCAGAATACGAACAACAACAAATCGTGGACTGCATCCGGGATTTGAAAAAGATGGGCCGAGCAGGTCGCTTAAGAGAAAACACTTACTCGAAACCCCGGAGATGGATGCCGGGGAAGGGGAGAATTACAATACAATGTGGATGCTTGCTACAACTTCGCGAGAAGACGGGAAGGGAAACCCACCGGGGATACTCCGTCATGGCCGGGTGGATCCAATGCCATTAGTCATTAAAAGGATGGTAAAAAGAATGATAGCATGGAGGGTATTGCCGGCGGATTGCATACCCAACGGTTGCATCATTAACATTTACAAGAAGGGTGATTGTATACCCCCGCACATAGATCACCACGACTTTGTCGGACCTTTTTGCACGGTTTCTTTTCCGAACGAGTGTAATATCATGTTCGGATCCGACCTCCGGATAGCGAGCCCGGAGTGAGTTCCGAGGGCCGATAAAGATACCATTACCGGTAGGTTCCGTCATGATACTAAAGGGCAACGGAGCGGATGTCGCTAAACATTGCATACGGGAGTACCGGTGAAGCGGATCTCGAGTTACTTTCGAAGGATGGACAACAGGAAAGCACCTTACCACTTCCGGCCCGGACCCGGAGTTAGAGAGTCTCCGACCTTACGAGGCGTGAGTTGCATGGAAAATATCACACCTCCAACGTACATCCATACGGCATCCTTGCCAAGGATGGCTTGGAAGGTGATGTTATTGACCGTGCACCTCACTATTCAGACATGGATTTTTGACAAATGCCTTTTTTGGATAGATCGACAAAGATCATACATAGTCCGTTTTGAGTCTATATGGATTGTATGAGATGTATTCCAGATCGAGTTGTATGATGTATCTTCAGCATGATTGGAATGAAAGTGACCATGTCACATTTTTGGCCTTCACCTCTTTTGTGCAAGTTGACTGAGAAACACCATTAAAGTTAAATGAACTTCGAACAAAGAGCAGAAAAGAAACAAAAAGAATAAAAGAAAACTTTCCTTGAAAATCTAAAAAAAAATAATAAACTCCAAATTCACGATAAAATAAAATTCGAATCGTTAAAAGACAAACAAAATGAACACAAATTTTAAATCAAAATTTCAAATTCAACTTTCCAAATCTCAAATCAAACCTCAATCAAATTCGAACTCAACCTTCCAAATCTGAAATCCAATCCGTTCTACTCTCTCCCTTGTCTGGATGAAAGCGGTTGATTCCATTAACACGGATCGAATCTGATGGCGAGGAATTATATCCAATCCAAACAAGCAACTTTCGATCAACTCTTTTGAATGGGATATGTAGCATCTACATATTCCCTCCTAATCTATTTCATTCCATGAAAGTCTTTTACAACTTTCATGAAATTCTCGAAACACCAAAATTCCACACTTTTCAAATCGACACTACAAATCCTTGCAAAATCAAAATTCAAAATTAAACCTTTGGGGTTGAGGATTTTACATCCGAGACTGCATTGCTTTAGGATTCTTTCCCTATTGCAATGAAATACATCAAAATCAAACTCTTGGGGTCGAGAATTTTACATCCGAGACTGTATGCTTTAGGATTCTTTCCTATTGCAATGAAATACATCAAAATCAAACTCTTGGGGTCGAGGATTTTACATCCGAGACTGCATCGTTTTAGGACTCTTTCCCTATTGCAATGAAATACATCAAAATTAAACCTTTGGGGTTGAGTATTTTACATCCGAGATCTGCATTGCTTTAGGATTCTTTCCTATCGCAATGAAATACATCAAAATTAAACCTTTGGGGTTGAGGATTTTACATCCGAGACTGCATTGCTTTAGGATTCTTTCCCTATCGCAATGAAATACATCAAAATTAAACCTTTGGGGTTGAGGATTTTACATCCGAGACTGCATTGCTTTAGGATTCTTTCCCTATTGCAATGAAATACATCAAAATTAAACCTTTGGGGTTGAGGATTTTACATCCGAGACTGCATTGCTTTAGGATTCTTTCCCTATCGCAATGAAATACATCAAAATTAAACCTTTGGGGTTGAGGATTTTACATCCGAGAATGCATTGCTTTAGGACTCTTTCCCTATTGCAATGAAATACATCAAAATCAAACTCTTGGGGTCGAGGATTTTACATCCGAGACTGCAATGCTTTAGGATTATTTCCCTATTGCAATGAAATACATCAAAATCAAACTCTTGGGGTCGAGGATTTTACATCCGAGACTGCATTGCTTTAGGACTCTTTCCCTATTGCAATGAAATACATCAAAATTAAACCTTTGGGGTTAAGGATTTTACATCCAATACCACATTGCTCTGAGATCTCTCCTCATTGTAATGATTCAATCCAATCAATTCAATTTTCTTTTGAGGTTGAGGATGTTACATCCAAAACCACAAAATTTCAATTTTCATTTCAAATCAAATCCCTTCAAAATTAATCTTAACAAAACTTCAATCTAAATGAAAACTCAAAATCTAAACTTACACATCAAAACTTAAACCAAAACAAACTGAAATCTAAATTGAAATTCCCCCAGATCATGTGATTTGGGATTCACCTCCTTTTCCTTTCCCCAGCGGGAGTTCAGGAATCTCCAGTCCCAAAGATATACTTGACACTCCCCAGCGGGAATTCTTCACTTCGTCCCAAGTGTGTCACTTGGACATCCGTGTTGGTTTTTTTGATCTTTTCGGTCAACGCCAATACGCGCGGTGTGCTTGGTTAGCACACCACACCTATTGGGGGTCCATTTGTTGACCTCATTTTTGATGAGGTCTTCTCTTCTTCTCTTTAGTACTTAGGATCTAGCCTTAGGCTTTTCCTTTGACTATCCTAGAGGATTAGAATTGGGACCCACCACTTAGAAATTCAAACCACTTCCTAACTCCCTGCAAACTCCACAAACTTGATTGTAGACCCCTAATCACCTAGAGGGTTGAGATCAAATGTGGAAGTTTAAAGGATGAGTTCTTATAGGACTCTTTGGTCTTAGGACCGCTTACAGGTGGCTCAGTGCCAGTGAAGGGTTGACTTACACACACACTACACCTATGCACTACACTTTCACACACCTCTTAAAACCACACCCACACCCACACCCAACTTTACCTCCTGACTCATAAAGGTGATTCACATGGATGGTCCTTAACCCCTAAGCCCTTGGCTAAGAGGGTTAGGAACAACATAGTGGATGCCTCAAATGAGTCCCTTCATGGCTCATGTGGGCTTGATATGGCTTCATGGCTCAACCAAAATGGTTTCATTCCACTTACATTCACCTAATCTTCAATTTTGCAAATTTTTAATTTTTGACCCCCGGGACCCTACACCCGCTTAGCCTACCCAAAACCCTTGAAACCACCCAAAATTTGCAAAATCACCTAAATTACCCAAAATTCCTCAAAATCAATCCTAAACATTCCCACATTACTCAAATTGATCATCCATACCCAAAAATACCAAAAATTCCAAAATACCTCCCAATACCCTCCAAATACCCAAAATGCCCCTCTTAGCCAAAAAATCCAAAAATTCAGAAAATTCCCAGAAAATTCCAGAAAATCCCAAATATTCCTAATTTCATTTTGTTCAACTACACCATGGGCCAATTTTGTCAATTTACCCCACTTTTATCAAAACCCCCAATTTGACCCATTTTAACCCAAAATGAACCCAATGTCAAACCAAACCTACCCAATTGACTCAAATTCTGGTCCAATTCAATTCTAAACTTCAATTCAACATCCCCAACACCAATCTAGACCAAATCCAAGTCCAATTTGATTGACATTTGGATCCAATTTCACTTTTGGCCTTAAAGCCCAATTTGGACCCATGACCCAAACCTAGCCCAAACTCACCCAATTCAACTCCAATTAACCCCAAATCTTTTCTAAACCTTCCTTAACATCCCCATAAACAAAACACTAACATGATTTGCCCAAAATTTAGACCCAAACCCCACTCAAATTCAACCCAAAATCAAAAAGCCCAATTTTGACCTAAACCCAAACCTAACCCAAATACACCCAAACCTCAAAATCAAAACCCAACCAAAGCCAAAACCTCTTTGAAACACTCCCATAAACATTTCCCAACATTTATTTTACATCAATTTCAACCCTAGCCCAACATTGGCCCAAGTTAGCCCAATTTGACCTATATTGGCCCATTCACTAAAAAAGCCCAAATCCAACCCAATTCAAACCCAAATCATTCCCAACTTGCTTCAAATCACTCATGACACATCCATAAATCAAACCCAACATTTATTTGGCATGGCCCTTTGTAAAAATCTCCACCCAAAAGCCCATTTTGAAACTTAAAATCCCACTTACATGAAACCTTCCTAAAGCCCATCTCCACCAAAATCCAAAGGGGCAAAATCAATCCAAAACCCATATGACAATTGCTCTACACCATATTTTCAATTAAATCAATCCCTAAGTTTCAAAACTAATCATGAAGCCATTCTAAATTAAGCCCCATACAAATTCCCATCAAAATACCAAAATTTTCTTAAATCCATTTCCATGAAATTGACTTAACTTTTCCCAAGCCAAAGATGAGCCATGAAGCCATGCATGAGCCACATGGAAGCCATGAGAGCCTCTTTACATGTCACCATGCCATTTTGGGCAAAAGGAGGAGACTCTTTCCTTAATTCCTAAAGGTGATTAACCACTCCCATGATTCCCCTTAACCATGCTTATGCCTAATTGTGCTTGGATGGTGACTTGACCCTACTCGATTATGCTTGAGCCAAATCACTTTCTCTTCGAGCCTAAACCAAGCCTTGGGTGGTGCACCTAGCCCAAAGGTATGGGTTGACCAATTTGAGCCAAAATGAGCCTTCTCTCATACCATTCTAATCCAAGCCTTTTACACATGGCATTTGCCAATTGCCTACACTAAACCCCAGCCCTGACCCACCTGAACAAGATGGTGACTAGTGCCTGGTCGGCCAGCCACCAGGTCGCCGGAAAACACCATGGCCGAGACCTTGGGAGGAGCCAAACTTTGGAATTCCACCTTGCTGAGCTGCCCCATGCCCAATGGCCACCATGGCTGTTCTTCCCATGCCAAGAGCAGCTGATCCCAAGCCCTAACTCCCCCTGGGAGAGCCTCCAGCCATGCCTATTTAAACACCACCTCCTCTCGGCCATGAGAGGTGCTGAACCAAACCTTAAGGAAACTCTGCCAAAATCATTCCAGATCACTCTCCACACATAGAGCACTTGATCCCCACTGAATTCCAGCCCCAATTCCCTCCAGCTGAGCTCAATTTTGAGCTCGAACTTTAGCCCAAAACCAGGACACTTCTTCACATTGGATCAATCTTCAAATTGATCGGTCCTACACCTTCACCGGACCAAGAGGAGAAGTTTCCCACTGAAAGCCCCATCCCCAGGCCACCCAGTTGTTCCAGCCTCCAAGCTTTGTGATCGGCTGTGGTCACTTTCATAGCTAGACAATTCACCAGGCCAAGGGACTTCATATGAAGCTTGCTTAGACCCAATCGAAGGTGACACAACTCTCAGATCGAAGCTTCACTTCTCTGAGCAAAGGTATGGACTCACTCTTCTTCCCAAGCTTACAGAGATTCTCCATTTAATTTGAGTCAATTTAAATACATGTTTACCGTATGGATGTGTTCATCTCCTCAAGACGAATCCATAGAGCATAAGAACACGAAAATCCGTTGAGAATCGAGTGAGAAATTAGGGTTAGAAGGTTGACGGTCACGGGTGCACACCAGTCGTAGACGATGACCATGAGCCATCGGATCGAGCGTGTATCGAGTGTACGGCCTGGATTGAGTTGGACAGCGCGTTGGTACATGATCCGCGGGGCCCTGGATCACTGAGTCGGATGGCGGCGTCGAATCAGAAAGCGCCACGCAGCGCTTCGGAGCTGCCTAGGACGAGTCAGCGCCGCCGTTTTAAATAGAAAATTAGGGTATTTTCTTATTTATTTAATTCCCTAAACTTCAAAAATGCATAACTTTGTGTAGAAAAATCAGAAAAATAAAATAAAAATACCCTCTCGCTCGGTGAACGAGAGGAGAATAATGTGGAAAAGAAATTATTTAATTTCATCAAGTATTTTATTTTTAATGATTTATTTACTGTCTGCATTGTTTTAATTCTCCATGCATATAGGAAATTCACCATGGCATGAGACCATAGGGCTTCGAAGCCTCCGAATTTGGGAACATTCCACGAATTTTCCAAAGTCGGAGGCCATTCCTATGAGAAGTTATTAATTTTTCAAATTCATGTTACTGTTTTGAGTATTTTAAATCTAATAATTAGCATGTTGTGAAATAAATTTTAGGAAAATTTGGTGATGTTTCTTATGACCAGAGGACCATAGGAAAAATAGGTTTTGAATTAATTCACTTGGAATGACCCTAATTGGCTTAAACACCCAAAATAGGTCTTTAATTAATTAGAGCTAATCATACACCAAATTGACTTGAAATCAATTCTCCACTGACCTTTAGGATCAGAGGAACCCACCATAAAAATTTGAAGTCAATTGGACTTGGTTAGCCCTACTAAATGGGTTGATTAAGCCGATTTAGCCAATTTAAACTTTAAAAATTCATAACTTTCAAAATACTTTTCAAAAATTCACCAAATTGGTTTTGAAGTCTCTCTGATATTAGGGGAATTTAAGAAAATTAAAATTTCAATTTTCTAAAAAAGTTGATTTTTTGTATTATTTTAATATTTTAATAATTAAAAAATAATAAAAATCACAAAAATAATAAAATTCACCAAAATGTCACATTTTGAATTTTAATCACTTAGGAACAAACCCCATATTTTTCTTAGGTCTCTATGATGAGTTATTAAATTTTAAAGCCCTAGGGTAATTTTAAAATAAAAAAAATGTATTTTCTAGCATTTCCATTAAAATAATTCTAATAAATCAAAGAAAAATCAGAAAATTATAAAAATTGATTCTCTGATTTCCTTGATATCAGAGAGATTTTTGAAAAATATAAAATTCATTTTTCAAACTTTATTTTATTTTTAAATTAATTAATACTCCAAAACTCAAAATAATTATAATAAAAATAATATAATACAAAAAATCACCAAACTTAGTCCAAGTGGTCCTCTAGTCATTAGGAATGTCCCATAATTTTCTTAAGGATAGAAACTTTTCCTTGGTCATATTATTAAATTTTCCTTGGAAATCCTTATCTTCCACCAAAAATAATTACATAAATAAATTAAATACAGAAAAATCACATTTTCTCCTCTAATGTCTTTATTAACATATGAGTGAAGTCACATAAAAATTTCAAATTCATTTGAGCTCAATTTAGTGAGTTATGAAATTATTAAGCTTGAAGGGCAAAATGGTAATTAAAATTTTAACCCTTAATTAAAACTTTAGGCTTAATAAAATGAAAGAGTAAAATATTTGATCTTAATCTGATTTGGATGTTTGAAATTTAAATAATTAAAGGGTAGGAAACTATTAAACAATTCAAAATAATTGAAATGAACTTTAATTAAAATAATTAATTAAATTTGGGAAGAATAATAAATTTTGAATTATTAAAATAGGGATGTCATTAGGAAGAGATTTATTCTTTAATTTAAGAATCTCTAAATTAATCATCTCAATAATATTTAATTCCTAATTAAAATGATAATTCAAACTTAAGATTTAAAATGCTAAAAGACTTAATTATTAAATTAAATTAAAGTTAAATTATTTAAATCAAACCCTTTTAAAATAAACTATTAAATTAAAATTAAAAAATTGAATTAAATTAAATTAAATTAAATTAAATTAAATTGAAACATATTAAATTAAATTAAATTAAAACACATTAAATTAAATTAAATTAAATCAAATTAAAATTTAATTTAAATTAAATTAAATTAAATTAAATTAAATTAAATTAAATTAAATTAAATTAAATTAAATTAAATCAAATTAAATTAAATTAAATTAAATCATATTATATTAAATTAACTTAAATTAAATTAAATTAAACCACATTAAATTAAATTACATCAAATTAAATTAAATTAAGTATAACATCACCTAAGACATAAAGGATTCAAAAATAAATCTAAAACAACTTGAACAACTATTCCAAACTTAAATCCATTAACTGAAATTAAATCATGAACCACTTGAGCATCCATTTGCCCTCGAAAGCTTTTGTTGTCATAACTCCTAAACGGAGCATTAAGTGAAGTGTTACTTCACTTATAGGATATTCAAATGTCTTAGTTCACTGAGCAAGATAACAAAACTTAAACTCCCGGACGATTAATTCATTTGTATAATTAAATTCTCTTGGACTTAAAACAATCCTAGAAATATTGAAAAGATGTTTAAGATTCGTCTCAAGCACTTCCTCGATATGATAGGATATTTATAAGAACAATTGAACTTAGTTGTTCTTTGATGAAGAAAATCGTCCTCAAACCAAAATACAAGAACCTAGACGTCATAGGAGGTGACTAGCTATAGGATTAAGAACTTGGTAGAATACCATAACCCTTCCCTTAGCTTTACC
Source organism: Papilionanthe hookeriana x Papilionanthe teres (assembly GCA_022702705.1). Taxonomy (NCBI): domain Eukaryota; kingdom Viridiplantae; phylum Streptophyta; class Magnoliopsida; order Asparagales; family Orchidaceae; genus Papilionanthe; species Papilionanthe hookeriana x Papilionanthe teres. Next base: position 28,765,181 of record CM040423.1, read on the forward strand.
TAGGAACTTGCTCTAAATGCTTAATTATTCTAATTGTGTTTTAAGTGCGAGCTTGGGATGACGGGAAGACCCTCCGGGTACGCTTTTATTTTATTGCAATTTACCTTATTGCAATTTATTTAATCGCATCGTACTTACTTTTCTTGCATGATAAACAACTGTTGCATGAAAACCCACACCTTTAGGATAGTCCCTAAAACTGAAACCAAAACTAAATTAAAAGTCATTGCAAGATAAAATTCACCGCCACAACATTTCAAAATATAAAATAACTCAAAATTTAATCACAAACAGAACAACAAAACTACAACTACAACTAAATTAAAACGTCTTGTTGGATGATCGGGAATACCTCGGGTGATGTAACCTACGTGTTGCTTAACGGGATTTCCCACGGTCTAAATGAAAGTGTGGAACTCATTCGGTTGAGTTTAGCAAATTCATACTGGACTAAGTGAATCCGATAAAAATAACGATGCGGAAGGATGGAGCCAGTGGGATCTTAACCGGTGTTGTTATAATCAACTTTAAGATTTGTTTAATTAAAATATTAAAAAACACCTGGATTTTAAGATTTTCTCTAAACCAGAACACTTCTCTCATCTCCTGATTTATGACTTCTAAAACTAAACCTCTGCAACAACAAGGAGCTTGGAGCATGGTGGGCAGCACGGCCATCGTCATCAGCAAAACCTGAGTCTACTTCAGCAAAACTTTCTTAGAATTAAATAACCAAGCCATAAGACTTCGAGGAAGTTTGCCTAGTGCAACATAAATCATCAACTCTTCGTTAGGCATTTGCATGATCATGTCATGTAAATTAAGCCCTAACCGGTCTTAGGACTCCGAGGTGATCGTTCGGTACGACATAAACCCTCCTATCTTCGAGGCTTTTTGTATGATTTTATCATACGAATATAAGTCCTAATTAATTAAAATTGGCAAGATCAAAACATTAAATAAACATTAGGATTTTCCTAAATTCAAGCCAAACAATAGGATAGTCGGCAAATTACCGAAGTTCGCTTTGAATCTGTGATTTCTCCTACCTTTCTTCCTTTGGATTCCCAAAATAAAATGTTCCAAATTTGATCCATTCCCTATTGAAATTCCAAAATTCAATCCTTTGAAAACTTAAACTTTGAAATTCTTGAGAGCAGAACTACCGATTATTATCGAGAGTTTTCTTAGGTGATTCCCGTCACTTAAGATGTAATTAACTATAGGGGCTTGCCCTTATAGGGAATTTTAAGAACCCGGGTAATATAAACCCTGTTTAATGTTTTCATATTAAGCAGGGGAACTTGTCGGCTTATAAAATTGGTTCGCAGACTAAACGGATGTCACAAATCTTCTAGTTTATTTAACCGAGCCCCATCATCAAGCAGTGTGTCTATTCTCCGGGATAGATATACGGTTTGTGGTGCGGTGCTCGTTTATATAAACTATTCGGGATGTGAGATTAGTTTGATTTCATATCTTAAAATTTTCAAATTTAAAATTATTTTCAAAATCAAATACTACTTTTCAAATTATTTATTTAAATTAAATTAAAATTCGCTGACAATTTCTGTAGGCGACTCCCTTTTCAAAATAAAACACATAACCCTAAAATATGCCGACAGTAAAATATCTAGAACTGAATTTAATCAAGGCTGGTTTCAGGTGTTGATCAAAATCTGGGTTTGAGGCTCTCTATGATGGGGCTTCTATGGGGGACCTTCTTCGTTTGGTCTGGTGATGGTATAGAGCCAATCAATTTGAAGTTTTGTGGACTATGGTGATGTGGTGAAATGTGTCATGTTTTCAGCTGAGAATTCAGTGAAGAAATTGGCTCTGGACAATGGCTATGGGTGGCTTGGGGAAGTGGGTTTATACTCAGGGGAGTTTAGGGAAGTTATGGTGAGATTTTGGCAATGCTTCGATACGGAATTGTGCACATATCATTTTGGCTATAAAGGGGTAAATTTATAGCCATGGCCAACGGGTGGAGCTCAGGTTACCATTGGCTGGTCTCAGTAAGCCTTAGGTGAGATCGGAACGACACACACATCCAATGGAAGTTTGCCACAGTGGATGGTCTCAATTTTGAGTTCAAAGCTTAAGGGAGGCTCTCGGTTTCAACCTTTCTAGCCACTAGGTTGGCCGGCCAGGGTGGAGCTGATGGCTAGGATGGTCAGGGGGCTCAGTGGGACTTAATGATGATTAACACCAAGGCTTGATTGTTGAGGGCAAGGATCTCCCTTAGCTTAGCCAAAAATGGCAAGAGATCCTTTAGTTTAGGGGACCCTTGGCCCATGGCTCATGTAGGTTGGTTTTGGTGGGTCTAGGCTGGTTCTTAGGGTTCACATCTTGGCTATGCTGGTCTTGATTTGGTCAATTTGGTTTGGTTTGGTCAATTTGGGTCATGGGTTCAATTTGAAGTAACTTGGGTCAATGTTGGGCTTGTTTGGATTTGAGCTTGGGTTAGGTCAAATTGATTAAGCAATTTGGTGTGGATGATTTTCATGAAGGATTTGTAAAATGTTTGGAATGTTTGAATTGGTTTGGGAGGTAAATTTGGGGGAATTTAGTCATTTGGTCAATTTGGGCAAACATGGGTTAGGCTTGAGTTTAGGTTAGGCTAGAGATTGGCTAAAGTTCAATTGGTAGTTCAAATTGGTGTAGGTGATTGCTATGAAGGGTTTTGGATAGAAATTAGGTGGAAATTTTTGGGTTAGGGTATTCAATTTGGTGGAATTTTATCATGTGGTGGGAAAAATTGGAGATTTTAACTTGGGTTGGATTTGGGTGAGGTTTGGGCTCAAATCTGGGTCAATTGATGGATCACGTTGGTCTGTATGAATGTTATGAAGATTTTGGAATTCAATTTTGAGGAAATCTACTTGCTAAGAGGTTCAATTTGGGGGATTTAGGCCATATGGTCATAATTGGAGCTTTTTGGTTTGAGTTGAAATTGAGTTTGAACTTGGGTCAAATTGGACTTAAATTTGGTTTATAATGAGATTAGGGATAATGAATTTGAATTTAGAATTTAAATTGGGGGAGATTGGGATCAATTGGGTTGACATTAGAGGTGGTTTGGACATTTTAGGCTTAAAGGGGCAATTTGGGGCTTTTGGTCAAAATAAGTCAATTTGGTCAAATTGTAGTGAAGTGGTTCAAATTGATTTTGGGGACATTTGGGATGATTTTAGAATTTTTGGAAAATTTTGGAATTTTTTGAATTTGAGTGGGGCATTTTGGTAATTTTTTGTATTATGGGTGTATTTTGGTAAATTTTGTGGATTTTGGTTAATTTTGATGGTAGAGAACATTTTGGAATGATTTTTGGAAGAAATTGTGTAATTTTGGCAAATTTTGTGAATTTGGTCAAAAGTTAGGGTTTAGGGATAATTTGGTAATTTGGTGAAGTTTATGGCAAAAGGGTCAATGGTTTGGAATTTTTGGTGAAGTTGGGTGTCAATTGAGAATGTTAACCCATTTGAGCCATGGACCAAGAGAAATCCCACTTTGGATCCTCTATGTGTTCGTTCTAACCCAACCTTAGCCTAAGGCTAAGAGCTTAGGGAACGACTCACATAAGTTTCCAAAAGAGTAAAGGATCAAGTGTGAGGCATGTTTGGTTCAAAGTTGTTAGGTAGTGAGTTTAAGTGTAATGTAGATGTGAGTGTGTGTGTGAGCCTGAACCAGACCAGACTGCCCTGGGTGAGTCATAAGGTTGACCATCCTATAGGGAGCTCCTCTTGGGCTTCATTTTTTTTTTGGCTCATCGTCCTAAGTACTTAGAGGTCAGACTTTAAGCATTTAAAAACTCCAAGTGAAGCAACTAAGTGTTTTGAATTTCTAAGGGGGAAGGGTCCCATCACTAATCTTATAGCTAGTCATCAGGAAAGTCCTATGGTTGGACCTTAGGCTATTCTAAAGAAAGTCTAGACCTCAACAAAAGTGATGTCAACTCCACCAAGTCTAGCCAAAGAAGAGAAGGGAGATGGGTGGAGAGAATAAAAACCTCAACGCAATAACCACCATATGAAGAATGTGATCAACCAAACCGAAGGAATTCTTCCACCATACAAAGCACAACGTGCAAAAACCACTAAATTTTGGGAGGACAAAAGAAGTAGAGAGAGAGAGAAGAATAAAAGTATCATCGAAACAACCACTCAAAATCGAAAATAGCCAACTGTAATTAACGCCTAGACATCAGAGTCACAGATCCACGGGAGAGAGATACATAGGGCAGAAGAATCACGGGAGTGGGAACGGGGACAAGAGAGATGACAAGAGAGGCCACAGGGTAATTGAACCCGCGGTCAAGATAGAAGAAATGCGGGCCGAAATGTCGAACCTGTGGCCTTATTTAAAAAATATTTTAAAAATGTCGGTGCGACGCAAACAACAAATGCCACAAATCGTGGTCCATTTTCGCGTCGTGTGAATTCATTTAAACCAAACAGACCTTAAGTTGAGGTGAGAGTTGAATTTAGTTTGAGTTAGGTCTAGATTAGTGCTAGATCTAAGTTGGATTTAAGGTTGGATTTTGCATTAGGTCCAAGTTAGTTTGAGTCTAGGTTGGATGATTGAAATTTTGTTTGGGTTGGGTCCAGTTTAGATTGGACCTAAATTAAATTTAATTAGATTAGACCTAATTTAAATTTAAAGTTCATTAAGGTGACTTCATGATTATAGAGAAAATTATGAAGTCGACCTTATTTGATCAACTCAGTATTTTCAATAGGATATGATTCTAAGGTTTTGTAAGTTAATTTTTATGTTTAACTTAGGTTTAGGAGACAACTTGGGCTAAAATGTAAAATTTACCATTGTATAAATTTACCCATAATATTATAATTTCATTTTTAAATTTTTAGAGATGAAAGTAGCCATTTTAATGCTTAGTTACTGCCCTAAATTTACTTTTTAATTTTTTACTTTGATTTATATTTTTCTAATTTTATTTTATTTTTTATAGTTAGTTTTCAAGATAATATGATTTTGATTGAAAATTAAGCATTTTGGTGTTAAGGAGGTCCCCTAACTTTAAAAAAATCAGAGTGTCCCTAATGACAAAGGAAAAAATTCCTAAAATTTTCACATTTTTTATGTTTTATATTTAATATTTTTATGGCTAAAATATTCTCAGAGGCATTTAATTAATTAAAATTTAAATATAAGTTAATTCTTTTATTTTTTTATTTTTTATTTTCTTGTCTATTTATTAAGTTCAGCGGTATTTTTATTTTATTTTAATGATTTTTCTTCATAAAGTTTTGAATTTTTAAAGTTTGTAAGGATTTTCTAGATTTAAAAAAATCAAAAAATCTATATTTCTTATTTAAAGCCAGTTAGTGCAACGTCAGCCTTGTATGTGTCGAACTCTTACTCAACACTCTCTTACTAGTTGCAATTTACACGCGGGCGCTGATGTGGCCACGATCGTGTGTGCTCCCCTTTCTTGGTTCTTCCATTAAGGTTGATCTCAGTCGTCCGTTCCGAATACATGGAAATGGACGACTTCCATTCATCATCCCCATGGGATAAAAGACCAAGAGTTGTATGCAATCAAACCCTAAGATCACGCTCTACACAACCAAATTTCATAGGGTTTGGTCATATAGCTTAATCTATGTGAGATGAACCTATCTATATGGTTAAGTAGATATGCAATGTTCATTTTCTTCACAAAAGACTAAAACGAGAGCCATTTTAGGGAATTTGAACCCATGAGTTATCCCAAGGTGTAGGGCCTCTATTGGGCTTGACAGAGACGATCACTTTGATGCCATGAAGTTTCTTCTTGCTTCAAATGTGCTCTGAAATTGGTCCTAGCTATGAGCTAGACTAAATGTTCACTCTGGTTGGTGTTGAGGTAGGTTAGGGAGTGTAGGGAGATTGGATTTTGATGAGGGGAGAGGTTTTAGAATCTTGTGAAGCTTATGGGAGGGTTAAAATAGAGTTTTAGTAAGGTTGGTGTCAAAGCCATGAATGTTCTTTAAGGTTGTGTGGTGGTGGAGCTGGCTTGGAAATGATGGGAAGAGGTCGCTAGGGTTTGTGAGAGCAACTTTGGTGTTACAGGCAATGCGTACAAGTTGGATTTTCTTGAAGTTACGAGTGGTGAAGTGCTCTAGGGTTTGGGGTTTTTATAGTCATGGGAGGCCATTGGGGAAGCTCTGAGGTGCTTGGGGATCTTTGGTGGTTTTACAGAGAATGAGCAAAGGAATTATAGGAGCTTGGGCAATGGAATAAGAGCTTTTCCCATTTTGATGTCTTGACCAAGATGAGCTCCAATGGCAGTGAAGGTGGTGTGGGGAGGAGCATGGAGTGATTATAGGAACATCTGGTTGTGTGGTTGGGCTCAACAATGGTTTGGTTTAACCCACCCATGAAATGATTTGGGTGGGTTGGACCTAGGTGTCGTATGGTAACCCCCTTGGTTAAGTGTGCATGGTTTGTCCTTTTGTGCTTATTTTACGTTTACTTTTCTTTTAATTAATTTTTTATTTAGGTTGTAATGTCAGGTGGGATACATGGGTCATGTGTGTGTCATGGTTGACCCATGGGGAATGGGTCATGGACTCCTTCATGATGTCTTGGGCTCTTGTAATTAAGCTTAGCCAAAATGACTTTTAGGTCTAGCCCAAAAGATTAGGTTTAATGGGCCTTTATAATTAGCCTAATCGAATAATTAGGGTAAGTATGAAGGTTGCCTTTATAATGCAACTTTGATTCCTCAGTGGTTTAGGCCTTAACACCTTGAATCAATTTAGGTTTCATTTTGATGGGCTCAATTGTTCAATAATTGGTTCAAGTTTGTCTAGGTCCAACTAAATTTTGGTGAACCTTGGTGATTTTAATTTTTAGGGTTAAGTTAATGTATTTAGTATTTATGTCAATTTTAGGGTTAATTGGTGTTGTGAAGGCTTAGGTGAGACCAAAGTATGATTTTGGTGAACCAAGTCCCCCTCCTTAGTTTGATATTTAATTTAAGGTCATGGATATGAAGGTTGAATCCCCACTCTAGTTTGGAACTAGCCTCATCCTCAATGAGCTTGGTCAAGATTAATGAAGTGTTGAGGCTAGTAAGTAGGAAATCCCTAAGATTTTTAGGATTACGGGCTTACTTTGGTTTGCCTAGGGTGTCACCTGTAGGGATTTAATTTAAACTTCCACAAGCTTCAACCCTTATGATCTCAACCAATAGTTGAGTATTTGGATTTTTAAGTGACTGTGAAATTGGTTTAAAGTTCTATGTGGGTGAACTCCATCTCTAATTATCTAAGAAGGTCACTAGGAAACCCTAGGACAAAATGCTAGGCTTCTAAAAATAGAGAGCAGGTCCTCACAAAAGTGAGATTGACAAATTCATAACCATTCTTTAGCAGAGTTGGGTGATCAACATCTTTTGAGATTCAACTCGAACATCAACGATATCAACGGAGCTATGCTCAAATCAATAACGGAAGTAGGGATTGAAACAGTAGATGCATTTACTTTCTTGCAACGAAAGTTGGTGGAGTAGAGAAATAGGGATTCTAAAAAAGAGATGCATTCAATTTTATTCAAAAGAAGAGAAGAGCGAGAACCCCAAAATGGCGACACTAATGATTTTATCCAACTATTCACAGAAAGACAAGCTGCATATATTATGTTTTCATAAGACTTCTAGTTTGGTGATTCTAGTAGGCTAATGAACTTTTTTTTTATTGATGACATTTTGAGAGTCAACTATGGCTGCTTTGGAGATGTTGTAATTTTTTATATATAACAAAGTTTTTGCACCATTTATCGGGGTTAACCATCACTGACAAAATGTACCATTTGAAGTAGGGTTTCTATTGTACTAGGAAATCAAATACTTCAAGTTGTTATTAAAAACATTTTTTCGTATAATAGACGACAAGCATCCATTAACAATATTCACTGATCATGATCAAGAAATGGCAAAAGCTTTAGAGGACACATTTCCTCATACTTGTTATAGATTATGCAATGACATATATTTAAGAAACTTTCTATAAAGGTACATTGTTCCATTAGTGGTAAAATAATAAATAATCTATTTTACACATGTATGAGTGAATTTGACTTTGAAAAGGAGCTCGAGCAAACTTGGGTTAAGATGCTTGATAGAGGGAACTTACACGATAGCATTTGGTTGGGTGAGTCTAAAATAATATGTCATGGTATCTCCAAACCTATATGCTTCATCACTTATTATTTTATAAGAGTTGAGAGTCTCCTGTCAACATGTTGTTGAAATAAGAAGAATGAAGATTTTAGATGTGCTTAATCTGCAATTGTAGCAGTTGCTAAATTTAGCCCAATGCTAAGACAGGCTGCTTCATTCTATTTAAAAAGAGGAACTCATTTTTTGAAGAAGAACTTTTACATGGGTAAGTGAGTTTACTGTGGAGTTATCTGATCATGCCATTTGGAATATTACATTAAAAATTTGGATAATATAGATTGTTAAATTTGACAAAACAACAGTTAACATAGATTGCAGGTGTAAATAAATTTGAAATGATTGGTTTATTGTATGCCCACTTTGTTAGAATTATAAGCCATGAAAATATAAAAAAGAGTCCAAACAATTTTCTCCTCATGTGATGGTCTTTAGGTGTTAAGAAAGACTTCAACTTTTGAAATGGTTACAAATCTTTCAAGGAGTTGCAGGTGAAGAATCGTTCCTCAAGTGGTGTTATCTTTCGAACCCACATCCATAAATATTCATATCAAAAAACTTCTAAGGCCCAAGGCAATCAAGAGGCTGATTAATACAAGTTGGAGTCATTAAAAAAATTATCGGATGATGTTGACTTAATATTTAAGTGGGAAATCACCTCAGATCAATCATAAGCCTAACAGAAAAAAGACTGAAAAGAAAGAATGCACTGTGAATATGAATGGCTCGACAATGATGTGGTCAAAGGATGTTTCTAATGCAAGGTTAAAAATGAATTTGGAAAACTAAAGAGAGTTAAAGGTAAAAATTACAACTGCTAATAATTTTTTGCAACAATTCACTCATGATTATCATGATGTTGTTTTAACCTTTTGTAAGTTTTATATCATAGGATAAGAGAAAGACTCTTAAACAATTGAAGTAGAAAATTCATCCCCATGTGCTACTTGTCTGTGTTATTACTAGATTGTTTCATGATGTTATTGAGGTAGTATTGGTTTCTTCTTGTTGAGGTTTTAAGGGTGGTGCAAAGTTGGTGATACTAGGGTGATATTGATGTGGTATTAGAGTGGTTTTGGGGTGATATTGGGGTAGTATTGAACTAGTATTGGTTTGTTCTTGTTGAGTTTTTAGGTGTGGTTCAATCTTTGTAGTATTGAGGTGGCATTGATATGACATTGGAGTGTTATTAGTGTAGTGTTGGAATGGTATTGAGGGGGGGGGGGTTATTGCGAAGATATTGATGAAAGGTATCAGGGTGGTATTTGGATGAGAATGGGGGCATTAAAAAAAGATAATGATGGGGTGGTATTGGGATGGTATTGTGGTAGTATTAGGCTGCCTTGAGGTTTTTGGGAGGAGATTTTGATGGAGTGCTACTGGGGTGATTTTGGGGTGGTGTTAGTGTGGGAAGGGGCGTTTTAGGAGAAGATATTGATGGGTTGCTAATGGGGTGATAATGGAGTAGTATTATTGTGGAAAGGGGGTTTTAGGAGAAGATATTGACGGGGTGGTATTGGGGTAGTATTGGAGTGGTATTGGGGTGGTATTGGGGTTTTTGGTAGAAGATATTGATGGGGTGGTAATGGGGTGGTGTTGGGCTAGTATTAGAGTAGTATTAGGATAATATTGGGGTGGTATTTGGTGTGACATTTATGGGATGGTGTTGAAGTGATATTGAGGTAGTATTGGGGCAATATTCATGTAGTATTAAAGTAGATTAGTGGTGGTGCTAGGTGTGGTATTGGTGTGGGATTTATGAGTTAGTATTGAAGTGGTATTGGGAAGGTATTAGGGCAATATTCATGTAGTATTAAAGTGGATTAGTAAAGTTGTTGAGTTGTGGAATTGGGGTGGTATTGGAGTGCTATTCAGGTTATCTATTGTCTTTCCCCACACATTGAACAAAATATCCTTGTCAAATCAAGTACATTATTTTTTAAGTAATAACACTACCAATATATGTGGCACAAATTTAACCTATGAAATAATACAGTGAACAACTGATCCAAAAAAACTTGTGCCAAAAATATATATTTTGTGATAAAGGATGGTTTATACATATAAAAAATTAGACAATGATTAAGGATGAAGTTTTTATCTCGAAACTCCTTAGCTCTTGCTTTTGTCATCTTTCACTTCCATTTGCTGCTACGGTGTCACACAAAATCCCTAAAAAAAAACCCTAAATGTGTTTAAGAGATGCTCGAAGACGCAGAGAGAAGAATTAACCAAAAATCGAGAGGTGACATTACCTGCTCCGGTGACACGATTCAATTTCTCCTCGCTAGATCTCTTCGCTGTGTCGGCAACACACCTCTAAACCTCGCAAGTAGAACAAGAAACCTAGCAAAAAATGGCAAAAGTGGATTCGATGCTGGTTTGAATAGACGACTTTTCCAATAATATATTGGGTTGGTTATGGGTATGGTTTGGTCAACTCCAAAAATTCAATTTTTATCCCGTTTATTTAATAAACGGGTTGAATTTTCAATATGTTGGGTGTCATTTCCTTATTGGCATCTAAATGCAAAACTGTATCTGGATTTTGCTCTTATTATTTTGTCCACTACTCAAGGAAGGACTTCGTATCAACGTTCCTTTGTTATTTTGCTTGAAAACATGAGAAAGCAGAAAAAAAAGGAATGCATGTATTAGCTTGAATAACAGGTTGCATGAGTGAGTGAGATGGTAGAGTTGCGTGCTAAATGCAGCCTTCCGGTGAATGAACATGGGGGTCATGGGTTAGATGTGGTTGTTGATGAATTAGAATAAACTAAGAGTGTCTTTGAGATGGCAGTGTGGTGGCGGTGTGATGACGAATCAATTTTTTTATGTTTGACAAAACTGTATTTTACCTGCTTTTTTCAAAAACTTTTTTTTTGTGATCTGGCTTGGCTAAGTGCGGTGGTTACTAGAAAGTTGCGGTCTAACTTTTTGAAAAAAAAAATATTGTAACGATCACTGCAATTTTTTGAATAACAGCTTCTTCTGCATGAGTTTCATAACTGTTTCTTCAAACAGTTGCAACCACACCAAACATACCCTAAGGCTGTGTTTGGGGCAGCTATATAATGACGATGCGATGCCACACTATTGTTTTTTTCTATTTGCAAGGGCTGCTGCAGCTTATTAATATGCTGCTGAAAAGTAATCTATTGTTCAAAAAGCAACAGTGGCTATTACAAATCTTTTTTTTTTTTTTTGTTGAAAAAACCGACCCCAGCTAGAAGGCTGCCATCGCATCTAACCAAGAACGGTGTGAAAACGCTGATTTCAGCGATTTGAAAACACAATTTTTTGAAAGAGCTGCCAAAATGCAGTTTACCAAATGAGTCTGGGTGCCTTTTCAAAATATATTGAACCAACTAAGATGTCTCAAATGCGTCCAACCTTTTTCATGTTTTTCAAGTAGTTGAAAACTACGTGCAACCAGACCCTTAGTTACCAGACCTGACTAAGGGTCTGTTTGGAACAGTTGCAGCTGTTTGAAATACTGCGACTGCTATTGATTTATTTTTTTTTTTAAGTCAGACTACAACTTTTTAGAACCACCATAAGTAGTGATGTTCAGTGAGAAAACACAAATTTCAACTGCAGATTTTTTAGAACGAAGACAAAACACATTTTTGTGAAACAGAAAAACTTACGATGCAGCTTCCCATCACCATTATTCCGCCACCCCAAATACAGCTTAAGTGAGGTGGCTCAATGACTGCTAGAAAACTACGGTCTAACTTTTTAAGAAAAAAATTATAACAATCATTAATGCATACTTAACAATCATTAATATTAAAAAATTAGAATTTTCAATATTAACCTCACCAAATGCATACTTAACAAACATAATTTTTTGAAATTTTCTTCAAATTCATCATTAATGTACATAATAGTACACTAAAACGAAGAAAACCATACTTAAATCAACAAAACAGAATTACAATTTATATAAACACTTCACATATTGGCTTCCCTTTCCGAACCAATCCCACCAACGCAACCATCACTTCCACTACTCTCCCCACTCATACCTCCACTCCATCTATTCACACAAATATCGTCGGCCGGCGGCGGCGCAACCACGTCTCCGCTGCAGCGCCACGCCGACGATGACATGATCGACCGTCCGTGCCAGCTCAACGCCAAGCACCCATCCATCTCCTCCACCCCGTACCCATCACCTGAAAACAGCGTGAGCAGCATACTAGCCTGCCGGTATGCATTGGAACCGAAATGAACCGGCAAAAGCCCGGCTTCGCCGAAACGAGTTCTCCAACTCGCCAGCGGTTCGTGCCGCTCCACCCTTTCTTCCCCATCGCAGCAAACGATGTTGCAGATCTCTTTCTGCAGATAAAGCTCCGCTCCAGTGCCGGCAGCTGCGGATTCTAGCGAATCAAACATTGTTGAGTAGTAGAACAGCGCTTCAGTGAATCGATCGAGGAAGGCGGGGCGGTTGTGGTCCGCTTCCTGTTCGACAACGGTGACGATCCTGGGGCGGAGCGCTATGAGCCAACCTAACACAGAATCGATTGGGGCGGGAGAACCAGGGTCTGAGAGAAACCGGTGGAGCTGTAAAACAGAGTTAACTGCGACGGTTTCACCTGGTTCACTCCGAAATAAGTTCGGCTGGATTTCATCCAGCAGGGTGAAAGAAAACGGGACATGAACGGATCTGGCGAGGTCTGCAAGCCGACAGCCGACCTCTCGGACCGCCGGCGGCCCGAAACCGGTGAGCCGGAGGTGCGGCGGACCTCCAGGCCTGAGAGCGAGGGCTTGGATCAGCGCCGGCCATTGGAGGCCATGCATCAGGCTTAGATCGATAACGTGGACGCGATCACGGCCGTTAAAAGATTCGAGAATAGCTTGGTTGGCAGTGAAGTGAGCGAAGGTGAGATAGGGGCTGGATTCGTAGAAATAGCGGTAGAGTATATCGTCTTCCGCCGGCGGAGGAGGCCGATATAAGAGGCGGCGATCCAGAGCGTCGATGAAATAGCCAGCTACCTTTCCGATTCCGAATGCTGTGCCGACATGTGGAAGCAGGATCTGCATCTCGCGGATTAGGGTTGAAGCAGATGGATGATCTCCTCGATTGATCGAGTCGGCGCAGGACATTAGGAGGTGAACGAGGTTTATTCTGGCGTCCTCTGGGGCGAAAGAATCAACAGTGATGGTAGGAAAAGCAGCAGGAGAGCAGATCTGGATCGGCCAAGGGGCGGGAGCGGGATGGGTTGGGGAACAAGAGAGAGAGGTAAGCGTGGACATGGAGTCAACCCAGGAAGCGAGATCGGAGGGGTTGTAGTGGACAGCGTCGGAGCAGAGAAATTCCGGCGGTAGTCCGGCTGCGGCGGCGGCGATCATAGCAGAATCGAACTTCTCGAGGCGCTCCGCAACGTGGCTTAGATCTGAGGGCCGGATAGCGTAGCCTACGCCGGCTAGGAGGCCATCGATCTCCGGCGACGTCGAGATCGATTTGCTGGTGCTGGATTCATAGCCGTACGAGCCGCCTCCCATGCTTACTAGTCGAGAAAGAGGTTTTCTCTTTCCTGGGAGGCCTGGTTATAAGGACAGAGGTTGAGAGAACACCTGGCTAATAATGAAAGGGAGACATAATTAGGTGGCACTTACAATGTAAAGAAATATATTTTAATTTAGATTTAAAATATTTGTTAATAATATCTCTTCCTATGATAAAATTTAAAAAAAGAAAACCAAAATATTCTTGTTAATGAATATTATTTAAGAAAATTTATTTTATAAGTGTACAAGACTACACGAACTTCGATGAAATTCGACGGATCACATAAATAGGATATCGAAGGACCGCAAAATCACTGTCGAATGACCGAACCATTGAGCATCAACTAATTTAGTTGGATCATGGGCTGATGGAAGGAAAGTATATCCAAGTGAATGTTGTGCACTTGAACTTGCAACAACCATACGAAATAGACACTTTAATCGATTTTGGGCCACTCGTAAAGAAGATCAACGGTGGCTCCGTGAAACTCTTCAACCCTCTTTGAAGACCACTTGCCCGAAAGAAGATTGTCCATCAGATTATAGTGTGCATCATATGTCTGATGGAAAAAACATTTATTAAGAACAAAAAGATCTTCAAATGTGTTTTTCTCATCGACCAAAGTCTTATCGACTAACTTAACAAATATAAGTTAGTCGAATGATGATTAGCTGACCAAGTTGCACAATTAAAAATATGAAATAATGCCAAAATTGGTTATGAATACGAAATGGTGCCAACAGTGGTTAATAGAGTCAAATGATTTCAACGTTAGTTACAAATATGTAAAGGTGTAATGACTCATTAATCATTGATAACATTCCTATTTAATTAGAGAAAAACAAGTAATTAACTATGTTTACCTTATGTTTTATAAATAAAGGAGTCATTTCTTCCAGGATGACTGTTGAATCTATTCCAAAAGAACTTGTATTATAGTGCACCCTACTCTCTCTATTATCTTCTTTTCCAATTCTTCTCATTCGTGTAACGCTCTATCCTTTGGGCATGACTTGAATGGCATTTTGGGATTTAACATCCTAAGAGATGTGGTGAGCATGGATTCATGCCTTCAACAAGAAGAGGAGCGTGTCATGGAGAAGGATTGCACTTGGGGGAAACTTTTAATATGAAATCCATCAAAAAATTTGTGCAACAACGAATTTAAGAACAATATTGAATATGGAACTGACTCGCGTAGTGCTCGAGGGAAGAGCACAAGCTCTTCTGAAATCTAATTCTCAAGTACCTAAACCCCAAGGCCATCCGACAGCTCAAAGAGCTAAACAGATGAAGAATCTCAACACCAAGATAGTGTTAAGTTCATGACAAGAAACGGACCATAAGCAGGGCGACTATAAGTTTACCTTCAACTAGAGAATGGATGTTCCTGACATATCATTGATGCATAGCGCCCTAAGAAATTTAAGGTTTCATCTTTGGAGCCATACAAGGGCCGGAGCGATCCCACCGATCACTTTGCATCCTTTAAATTGGCTATATGTCTTCTCAAAGTTTCTGACGCATTGAAGTGCCAACTATGTTACACCATGCTGAGGGATTCTACCCTTAGATGGTTCAATGGACTCTTAGTTTGAATTATTATTTCCTTTGAAGAGTTCAAAAAGTTATTCACAACGTAGTTTGCTAGCACCAGAAAGTCCCTCAAAGGTTTGGAACCTTTATGACACATCAGATAAGGGCCGAACGAGAGCCTCCGAGCATAAATTACGTGGTTTTAGAAGAAGATGATAGGCATATGGAATCTAAAGTTGATGATCGCAAAGGATGCCCTTGCACAAGGGGTGAGGATAACACAATTTAAGTATTTCCTGGGATTGCGAAAACCAGAAACTTTGGGCAAACTCCTAGAGTTGGCCGATGACCACATTATGGTGAACGAGTACTTCAATCGACATGTCTTAAAAATAAAAAAAAGTTTGATGGTTGCTTGGACAAAAAAGGCTCTCAAGATAGCGGGTGGAATGAGAAGGATGATCCTCGCCCCAAAAGAGAAATGGGTCAGTCATCCCGCAGAGACAGGGAAGCCAACTGAAATTCATGGAGGTATAGTCGATCAAATGATCATTCAATCAGTGACTAGAAAACATCAAAGGTTTTTGATGATATAACTAGTGGAAGCTATTCAGACTAATGAATATTTCTAGAAGGCTCTAATAATGAGAATTACTGGTTTCCTTCGGAACATCATAAACTTTGTAAGTATCATAATGATCATGGCTATGACACAGAGGAATGTAAGCACTTTCAAAGCCTAGCCGAGGAACTAATTTGTGCTAGAAAGATTAAAGAATTTTTTATCCTCAAAGCACAAACTAAGAGAAAAGGGAAGGCACCTACAAAAAGATGAATCAAATGGGCCAGTTCGAGTAAATGTTATCCAAGTTACAAGGATAGTACCAATAATACTGGGTGGTGACTCGGTTAGGAAAGGTGACTGAAAGAGCTTTGATCCAGGGAGTACTGGGTTGTTGCGTCGGCCTCAATGCTGAAGCCCCATCCCCTGATCAACTTTACTGGCTTAGATTTGCGCCCCACATGGAATCCCTTTAATGATGTTATTGTCATTACAACAATAATCTACAAATACTAGATGTGTAGTATCTTGGTTGATACATGAAGTTTAGGGAACATGATGTTCAAATCTGCTTTTGGCAAAATGAACATGTTAACTGATCACATGACTATGTCAACTGGCCCTCTTTTTGGGTTTTCCGACAAACAAAAAGAGGCTCTAGGCATAACTAGGTTGACAGTCATCTGGGGAGAAGCTAACAACTAATTCACAAATATGAAGGAATTTTTTGTGGTGGATGTACCACCAAATTATATCAGATTTGGTCACCCACTGCTCAATAATTTTAGACTAGTGATATCTACATACCAAGTGGTAGTAAATTTTATGTGTGACGGGAAAATAGTGGCCATGCATGGTAATCTAGAGTAGTCTCGGACATGCTACCTCCGAGCGGTAGGTAATGTGGAGCAAGAAATAAGGAACACCCAACACCAGCAGGAATGGGGTCTTGAAACCGACGAAACTTTCATTGAGATCCTCACTGAACCCAACAAAGTTGGTAAAGTTTTTTTCTAATTTGTGAGACTTTTGATGCATCACCCAAGGATTTCACAGATCTACAGCCTCTAGAAGCATCGTGACAATTTTTCTTGGCCAGCTGCTGAGATGTCGGACATTCTAATAGACATGGTGTTTTATCGTCTCAAAGTCAATTCAGTCATCCAGTTGATGAAACAGAAGATCAAATTGTCCACCATGACTCTAGCTGGATCGATTCATGAGGAGGTGCAAAAGCTCAAGGAGGTGGGTTATATCCAAGAGGTATAATATCCCTCATAAATATCTAATGTGGTCATGGTGTAGAATTCTAAGTACAAATGGAGGATGTGTGTTTACTTCGCAAATCTAAACAGGGCTTGCCCGAAGGATGCTTATATTTCCCTACCAAGGATTGGTTAACTGATGAATTCTACGGTCAAACATTCAATCATGAGTTTCTATGATTCTTTCTTCAGCTACCATCAAATTAAGATGCACCTGTCTGATGCGAAGAGGACTGCTTTCATTACAAGCAAATGATTAAATTGTTACACTATAATGCCCTTGGTGCTAAAAATGCTGAGACTACCTACCAATATATTATGGATGTAATATTTGCTAAACAAAAAAGAAAAAATATTGAAATCTATGTTGAGGATGTTTTTGTTAAAAGTAGGTCAGCTGAACAACAAATAAAAGATTAAAAGAAACATTCCAAACTCTCAAAAATAAAATTTTTAGGATATCTTATGATTCACGAAGGAATTAAATCTAACCTAAAGAAAGTAAATGCACTCCTTAATAAGCCTTCTTCGTGGAATACTAAGGTTGTACAAAAGTTAACAGACCGAATACCAGTAACCAGGTGGTTCATCTCTTATTTTGCCAATAAATATGCTGCTTTATTCATAATACTAAGGAAAACCAAAAAAATTGAATGGTCAATTGAATGTGAACAAGCATTCCAAAGCCTAATGTAGTCACTAGCCTCGCCAACGTTGCTGCAAAATCCAAAACCAAAGGAAGAACTCTTGCTATACCAGGCACTTGCCTCGGAGGCCATTAGCTCAGTCTTAGTTTGGGAGGAGCTGAGAAAACAATTCCCCATCTTCACCAGTTAGGTACTCAAGGGAGCTGAGGTCAGGTATCCAATAATGAAAAAGATAACATTTTCTTTAGTTGTCTTTGCTCGCAGCATCCGACTGTATTTTCAAACATACTCGATTAGATAATTACCGACCATCTACTCAAATCTATACTCACTTGACTGGAACATTTCGGCAAGCTCTTAAAGTAGGTTGTGGAGCTTAGCAAATATGACATCACTTACACTCCCCGGACGATAATTAAAGCTTAAGTTGTGGCTGAATTTCTAGCTGACTTCTCCAAATAAGAAGAATCAAGCAAAGAAAATAAAGTTTGTGATCAAACCTGGACTCTATACGTTGATGGAACATCAAATAAGGTGACTACAGGAATAGTGTTAGCACTTGCAGTCTTGCTAGAAAACATTTCTATCATTCAATGACGCTTGAGTTCAAAGTTACAAATAATCAGGAAGAATATGAGGCACTAATAGACGGTCTGTGCTTGGCTGTTGAGATAGACATCTGACATTTGTTAGTTAAGTCAGATTTCTAATTGTTGGTTAATCAATTTAACAAAGAATTTGATGCTCGGGACGAGACGGTGATAAAATACTAGAACAATGAAAATTTAGAGATATAGAAATTAGTGAACGGAAAGAAAACAAGTGAATGATCTTCTGTCAAAGAATATCTGCTTCTGAGAAAGGACACCACGTAATTTTTTTGACAAACTTAAATAGAAAGAATGGAAGTAAAAGTCAAAAGTGTAATGAGTTGGATAGATCCTATATCCAATACTTAAAGACTGTAAAATTTCCTAAAGAAGTAATAAAACCAAGGAGATTCCAATTTAGAGCCAAACAATATCTAATCATCAAAGAAAAACTTTTTTGAAGGTCAGATACATTATTGTTCCTGAGGTGTGTGAAGAAAATGAGGTAGAAGAAAATCTTCGAGAGGTACATTGTGGTGAATGTGGCAGTCATTTCGATTGACAAACCTTGGCTCCTTGTGTTCAAAAGCAATGATACTTCTGGTAGAATTTTTATGAGGGAAGCAGTAGAATTCACGAGAAGATGAAAACAATTTCAGAAATATGCTCCATTATAGCACAAGTAGGTCCAAATGTTACAGCCAATAGTTTGTCTCTGACCTTTTGTTATCTAGGGACTTGATATCCTTTGTCTATTTCCTCCTTCAAAAGGCTAGCAAAAGTTTATCTTGATCACCGTGTGGCGTGCCAAAACTTACCGGGATGTAACTTGGTCATACAACACAAGTGCACGTGTCAAGTAATAATGTGGTTAAAGAATATTGTGTATCAATCCCACGAGGAAAGGGTTAAGAACTATTCTAATGGATAAATGTCTAGTTTACTAAACTTCTAAACCAAGTTTAGCGTTATCAAAAAATAAAAGATTGTTTCCTAAAATCCTACTTAAAAGCAATAACAAGAGATAACATGGTTAGAGAATAAAAAAACAGCAGTAAATAAATATTATGTGTCTTCAAGGTATGTGAGGTTCACACCCCTATAATTTAGGTTATGTGGTGATTAGTCATTTTCTTAGACTTTCCTCAACGTGCTTGTTGTCAATAGGGAAAGAAAGCCCTACTTATGCTTATCTAGATCAAAGAAGGCAAAAATCTTTGAAGTAGTGGCTTCCTAAATCCCCGTGGCATCCTGTGGATTTGTTTTGATCCCCTTTCTAGGTGGAAAAATATGAATAAAATATATCTTTTGTTACCCAAATTTTTTGGTTAACCATTTTGTTCTGCTGCGCAACGGGTAGGGTCACAGATCACAAAATATGTTAACATCATAATTAATCAGATCAGGAGTAAATGAAACTTTATGGTTAACACAATAATGAGAAAACCCTGATATCTTAGGAAAATGATACAAAGAAAGAAATCATTTGAGAAAACCATAATACCACATCTAATAAATCATAAAGGCTCGAAAGAAATGTTAGTTACACTTGATAAAATGACATTGGAAAAGCATACCAACAAAATCATTGCTAGAAATAAAATTGAAAAGTAAACACTTAAAAAATGATTTGTTGCCTCTTTCATAGCAGCCAAATCCTTTCAAAATATATAAGAATAATACAAAAAAAAGGTAGAAGAAACCATAAGACCTCAACCCCAAGAGAGGAAGAGGAAACCTAAGTAAGTGTCTCAAAAAATTCTTCTCTAGTTGTCTCTAACTCTCCTCTCCACCCAAGAATGCTTCAATTCATGTCCTAGCTTCCAACAAAATTTTGCATGAAAAATCTTCCAAAATTATATCTGATGATCCATCAACATGGTCACGCCAAACCTCGCCATGGTCACATAAAAAACTGGCGTGGTCACACCAGTTTTGGCGTATTTATGCCCATATCTATTGTGGTCATGCCAAGATCAGACATGGTCACACTGGTGATCAAGAAATTTCATTGAAGCTCGACCCTTTAGAATGCATGAGAAGCAAGTTTAGGATGTTTGAAAGATAACCTAACATATCTATGCTTTTACAATGACTCATTTTAATATCTATTAAGCAATGTTTTACCCCTATCTCCTCTTCTCTAGCTTCCCATCCTCCTCTACATATATAAATATCCCCTTTGAGGGGAGGATTGAGGTTGTTGAAAGTTTGGTTGTTGTTGAAGTTCTACTAAATCCCCACAATTGGAAATTTCCTTTCGAGCCCTGTTGGATTTGGGTGGATTGGCTAACAAGTTTCCATGTGTGGGTTAACAAGAGCTAATGTTGAAGGTGATCTTAATGGGTGGGATGATATTGGTGGACTTAGCCATGTCGAAAATGCCATTCAACGGATTGTCTTGTCCCACAGAAGTATAACACGTGCTTAATTTGTTTCATTTTGATGGATTATAATTTGTCATAAGTTGAGTTTCTTCAAAATGTGATGGTCTAAATAGGTTCTTAAGTAAAGTTGGTTTTTTGACAAGATGACATGTAATTATTCTCCAAAATTTTTCTTGTATTATTTAAGCATAGTACGCTCTAGAATTGTCTTCTTTATAAGGAGATTTTATTTCTCAGAGAGTTTACATATATACCACTAAGTTGTTATGTAGCTTTTTACATACATACCATTCAATTTCTATGAATTAGCTTACACATATACCACTTAATTGTTATGTATTTATTTACATACATGCCTCTCAAATTCTATCAAAAAAAAAAAAGAAGGGGCATTTACATACATAACACCAAATTGCTATTTATTCACACATCTAAAATTTAATTTGCCACTCATTCTTATGTTTTACATGTTTAACTTCTAAATGCTTCTCATACACACGCCAATCAATTTGTGTGTCTATGTTTTAGCTGTCTTTGCTCGTGTTCTTTTTGGGAAAGACAGCATTTCAGATTTTGAATGAGTATAATAATTTGATTGAGGATCAAGATCTAAGAAAGTTTCATGATTGAGCACTGCCTATTCTTATTGTTATTTGATGCAAGTTCAAATGTAACCATACGAGGATTTATGACGTCAAACAACCATTTTGTGTTGGAATCATGATAGAGTTGCTAGTACCTTATTGTTTAAACTGAATAACAATAATAATAATATATGTAATAGCAAGTGAGATGTTGTTGGAATATAGGATATTGATTTTTTGAATTGTTATTCCTCGGTCTGAATACATATGCATGTGATTTACGGATGGAAAGTTAAGCACTATTTATACTAATTCATTCAAGCAATGGAAAGAATTCATTTCTCTTTCTTCCTATCATTTGAGAAGCAAAGCATGATTTGGTTGGAAGATTCATATACACAACACACGATTCATATGTACGTGCACATCTCATACCTAAACATTCACGTTTGCGTACAACCACTCAATTATCACGTGTCTATGTATCTCATTATTTAAACTTCAATTTTTGCACCTTCGCCATCTTGTTTATGCATGAAAAGGTATATTTCACTCTTCAAAGGTTAAAATGATGGCATTTTTGTTGTGAAATGAAAGATTTGGATGGCATCAATTCAGAAGTAAAGTTGAGAAATGTGAACACGTAGGAATTGAGTAGTATGTATGAAAATCCCCAACATTGGCATACATTTGCCTTAGCACCAATTGCATAGATGTTTAAGATAAATGGAGG
Organism: Papilionanthe hookeriana x Papilionanthe teres; assembly: GCA_022702705.1. Taxonomy (NCBI): domain Eukaryota; kingdom Viridiplantae; phylum Streptophyta; class Magnoliopsida; order Asparagales; family Orchidaceae; genus Papilionanthe; species Papilionanthe hookeriana x Papilionanthe teres. The sequence goes on from CM040423.1 coordinate 28,787,191, forward strand.
CCTATATATGGATCTTCGAGCGGGGCTATAAGACGGAGGCTCAGGTAGGTATGAGCGATGATGGAGAACCCCATCTAGGTATGTGTGAAGTGGTGCATATCTTGAACCCAATTACTCGGAGGGTAAAGGATTGTCATCACTGCTCTCTTATATTTAGTAAAGGGTTACCCTTTTGCCCTCATGGACTGATTGCAGCTCCAGCCCGACAATGTGACTGAATTACAAATTGTCTAGCATGTAAACATATAATATAACATATTTTCCTATAAATTTGTATATTTCCTATTAAATGAAAAACATACATTACTTATCTATGTGACAAGTCAAAAAAAAAAAACTTTTGTGAGTGTTGCTTTCTACAAGTTTGTGGGTCAGTCAAATAGGTCGGGTTGGGTACTTTCTAGGTAGCCTTTTACCCTATGTTGGATATCACAAACATGATGTTTATCAATGTGCCTACGAAATTGTCTCGAGAGGTTATGCGCTCCCCCTTTACTAAAACTTCTATGCCTCCACTTCGATCTTCTAAAAATGTGCCATTTGACTTTTTACACATATACTAGTGTCTTTTGGTTTTCTTTAGTTTGTTATCATAATTATGTGCTTTACATGTGAAACTAACTCTTTTGTAGTAGTGGCAAGAATCAAAGGTATGCAGATTTATTTTATTTTACTGCACTTTACCACGCATTTACTATTCTTTTACTTGTGCATTATTTACTTATAATACATGCAAAACCCCTAGGATAGAGAATAGTGGGACAAATTTTTAGGAGGCACACTGCGACAGGTCACCGACCCAAAATATTGCATGTTCACACATAAAATCCTGAACCTGAAGCCGCTATGTTACAGAGCTTGGAGCAAATTTTGTGGGCAGCACGACGAGGAAGCGAGCGGATAGAGGACGACTTTAGGCGATGGTCGACACTCAACAACAAAGCAGATCTACTCCAGCTAAAACGTTCGATAGAATTAAATAACACAAACTCATAGAACTTTGAGGTAGTTCGTCTAGCACAATTTAAATCCTCACTTTATCTTTAAGGTCCTCATACAATCATATGTCGTACAATAAAAGTCCTAAACTCTTTTAGGATTCCAAGGTCGTCGTTCGGTACGACTTAAATCCTTCTATCTTTCTAGGCTATTTGCACAACTGGATATCGTGAGAATGTAAGTCATAAATTCTAAAATAAATTGCAGGATTTAAACACCAAATAATATCGTTACAATGACGTAAAGTCAAACAGTAGGATATCTTGGGAAGTCATTGAGGTCCACCTCAGGTCTGCTACATCCCCTACATTTTCGCTCCTTTGGGTTCCCAAAATAACTTTGAATACATTGAGTCATTCCCTTTTGACTTTTCTGTGTATAACCTTAAAAAATCAACTTTGAAATTTTGAAAACAAAACCATCTATTTTAATTGAGAGTTTTCTTAAGTGACTTCAGTCATTTAAGATGTAATTAACTATAAATGATTGCTTCTATAGGGAACTAAGACCCAGGTAAAACATTCCCTATCATATTTCTATATTAGGTAGTGGAACCTATCAATCATACATAAAATGTTCATAGACCAAACGGATGTCATAAATTATTTAGCTTATATAATCAAGCCTGTTGTCAAGTGACATGCTTACCTTTCAAGGTTATGTATTACTTCTATGTCGGCATATTTTTTTAGGTTTGTATTTTATTTTGAGAATAGGTCGCCTACATAAATTGTCGGTGAATTTTCAGATTTTAAATTTAATTTAAATATACATAATTTGGAAAGTAGCATTTAATTTTGAAAATAATTTTAAGTTTGAAAATTTTAAGATATGAAATCAAACTGATCTCACATCCCAAATAGTTTATATAAACGAGCACCGCATCACAAACCGTGTATCTATCCCGAGGAATAGACACACTGCTTGATGATGGGGCTCGATTAAATAAACTAGAAGATTTGTGACATCTGTTTAGTCTGCGAACCAATTTTATAAGCCGAAAAGTTCCTCTGCTTAATATAAATGAATTAAGCAGGGTTTATATTACCTGGGTTCTTAAAGTTCCCTATAAGGGCAAGCCCCTATAGTTAATTACATCTTAACTGTCCGAAAACACTTATGAAAATTCTCGATAATGATCAGTGGTTTTGCTCTCAAGAATTTCAAAGTTTAAGGTTTTCAAACAATTGGATTTTAGAAATTTCAATAGGGAATAGCTCAAATTTGGAACAGTTTATTTTAAGAGTCTAATGGAAGAGAAGTAGGAGAAGCCAAGGATCCAAGAGGAATCTTGATAACTTCCCAAACTATCCTATGATTTGGCTTCAATTTGAGAGTTTATATAATATTTCAATCCTGTCAATTTTAGTTAATTAGGACTTATATTAGTATGACATAATCATACAAATAACCTCGAAGATGTGAGAGTTTATGTCGTACCAAACGACTACCTCGAAGTCCTAAGACCAGTTGTTGACCTCATTTTTGATGAGGCTTTCTCTTCTCTCTTTAGTACTTAGGATCTAGCCTTAGGCTTTTCCTTTGACTATCTTAGAGGACTAGAGATGGAACCTACCCCTTTAGAAGCTCAGCCACTTCTTAACTCCCTGCAAACCCCACAAGCTTGATTATAAACCCCTAATCACCTAGAGGGTTGAAATCAAATGTGGAGGTTTAAAGGATGAGTTCCCTATAGGACTCTTTGGCCTTAGGATCACCCTGGGTGGCTTGGTCTGGTGAGGGCTGACCTGCACATACATTACACTTTCACACACATTCCAAATCCTAAAACTATTCATGCCTAGCTTGACTTCCTGACTCATGTGGATAATTCATATGGATGGTCCTTAACCCCTAAGCCCCTGGCTAAGAGGGTTAGGAACAACATAGTGAATGCCTCAAATGAGTCCCCTCATGGCTCATATGGGCTTAATATGGCTTCATGGCTCAACCAAAGTGATTCCACTTTACTCAAATTTGATCAATCTTCATTTTTCCAAAATTTCAATTTTTGACCCCTAGGGCCCCGGACCTACCAAACCTACTAAAAGCTCTCGGAACTACCCAAAACCACCAAAATTTCCAAATCACCCAAAACTTTTCCAAAATCAACCTTGAACATTTCCCCACCAATCAAATTGATCATCCATAACCAAAAATACCAAAATTTCCAAAAATACCCCCAATACCCTCCAAATTACCAAAATGCCCCTCTTGACCAAAAAATTCAAAAATTTAAAAAATTCCCAGAAAATTCCAAAAAATCCCAAATATTCCCAATTTCATTTTGGTCAACTACACCATGGGCCAATTTTGTCAATTTACCCTACTTTTACCAAAACCCCCAATTTAGCCCATTTTAAACCCAAATGAACCCAATGTTAAACCAAATCACCCCAATTGACCTCAATTTTCGTCCAATTCAATTCTAAACTTCAATTCAATGTCCCCAATATCAATCTAGTCCAAATCCAAGCCCAATTTGATTGGCATTTAAATCCAATTTCATTTTTAAGCTTAAAGCCCAATTTTGACCCATGACCCAAACTTAGCCCAAACCAACCCAATTCAATCCCAATTTGACCCAAATATTTTCTAGAACCTTCCTAACATCCCCACAAACAAAACAGTAACATAATTTGCCCAAAATTTGGACCCAAGCCCTACTCAAATTCAACCCAAACCCAAAATCCCTTAAATGGGCCTACACCCAAACCTAACCCAAATAGGCCCAAATCCCAAAATCAAAAACCCAACCAAAGATGAAACCTCTTTGAAACACTCCCATAAACATTTCTCAACATTAATTTTACATCAATTTCAACATTAGCCCAACCTTAGCCCAAGTTAGTCCATTTTGACCTATTTTGACCCTATCACTAAAGAGACCCAATTTAGACTCAATTCAATTCCAAACCACCTCAAGCTTGATCCAAATCACTCATGACACATCCTTAAACTAAACCCAACATTTATTTGGCATGGCCCTTTGCAAAATTTTCATCTAAAAGCCCACTTCCAAAAGACATTCAAAAGCCCATTCATAACCATACTCAAAAACCCAAACCCATCCTAAAGCCCACACTACAATCTCATCTCATCCTCACTTAATTAAAATCATTCCTAAGTCCTAAATCAGCAATCAAACCTTTCTAAACAAAGCCATATGACAAATCATCCAAATTTTATAGCAAAATACCAAAATTCCTTAAACCCATTTCCATGAAACCAAGCCAAGCCATCCTAAGCCATAGGCAAGCCATAAAGCCATGCACAAGCCACATGGGAGCCATGAAAGCCACTTTACACCTCACCATCCCATTAATGGTAAAAGGAAGGCCTTCTTTCTTAAACCTCCCTTAAACCTTTTTAACCTTATTTATGCTACACACTAAACCATGTTTAGCCACCTCACCATGGATAAGGACTTCACTACCCCAGTTCTGCCGACCCAAATGATTCTCCCTCGGCCCAAGTTCAAGCCTTGGATGGTGAACCTAGCCCAAAACCAAGGGTTGACCCAAACCTAGCCAAAATCACCCCTTTCCCATTCCATTTCAATTCACCACCTTTACACATGGCCAACTCCAATTGACTTCACCATTGCCAAGCCCTGCCCTCACTGGTCAAGATGGTGACCCATGCCTGGCCGGCCAGCCACCCCAGCCGCCGGAAAACCCCATGGCCGAGACCTTGGGAGGAGCCCAACATTGAAATTCTCCCTTGCTGAGCTGCCCCATGCCCAATGGCTGCCATGGTTGTTCTTCCCTTGACCTAAGCAGCTGATCCAAACCATCAAACCCCCCTAGGAGGCCCTCCAGCCACTCCTATTCAAACACCACCTCCTCTCGGCCAAAGGGGGCATTGAAACAAACCATACAGAAACTCTGCCAAAATCATTCCAGACTCTCCCCCACACCTGGAGAACTTGATCCCCACTGAAATCCCCCTGCCATTTCCTCTCGCGAGCTCGATTTCGGAGTTGAAATTCAAGCCCAAAACCGGGACACTTCACCACAGTGAGTCGATCCTCAAATTGATTGACCCTACACCTTCACCGGACCGAGAGGAGAAGTTTCCCGGTAAAGCCCCCTCACCGGGCCGGCCATTGCTTCCGGCCTCCAAGCTTTGTGATCAGGTGTGGTCACTTTTGTACCTAGGCAATTCACCAGGCCAAGGGACTTCATCTGGAGCTTGCTTGGACCCAATCGAACGTGACAACTCTCAAATCGAAGCTTCACTTCTCTGAGCGAAGGTATGAGCTCTCTCTTCCTCCCGAGCTTCTGGAGATTCTCCATTTGATATGAATCGATTTCAATGCATGTTTACCGTATGGATGTGTTCGTCTCTTCAAGATGAATCCATAGAGCATAAGAACACAAAAATCCGTTGAGAATCGAGTGAGTTCTTAGGGTTTTAGTGTGGACGGTCACGGGTGCACACCAGTCGTAGACGATGACCAGGAGCCGTTGGATTGCGCGTGTATCGGATGGATGGCTCGGATCGCGTCGGACCGGAAGATGTTACGTGAAAGGCGGGCCCCGGGACGGCTGACTCAGATGGCGGCGCCTAATCACAGCGCGACACGCACCCCTTCGGAGCCGCCGAGGTTGACGCGGCGCCGCATGGATAAGTAGAAAAATAGGGTTATTTTCCTATTTATTAAATACCTAGAACTTCAAAAATGCATAACTTTGTGTAGAAAAATTCTAAAAATAAAATAAAAATACCCTCTTGCTCAGTGAACAGAGGAGAATAATGTGGAAAAGAAATCAAGTCATTTCATCAAGTATTTTATTTTTAATGATTTATTTACTCTCTGTGGTATTTTAATTCTCCATTTTCATAGACAACTCACCATGGCATGAGACTATAGGGCTTTTGAAGCCTCTGATCTAGGGAACATTCCCTAAATTTTCTAAGGTCAGAAGCCATCCCCATGAGAAGTTATTGATTTTCCAAGTTCATGTTACTGTTTTGAGTATTTTAATTCCAATAATTAGCATGTTGAGAAATAAATTCTAGGAAAATTATGTAGTGTTTCTTATAACTAGAGGAACCTAAAAAAAAAAGGTTTTGAGTTAATTCACTTGGAACAACCCTAATTGGCCTAAATACCTAAAATTGAACTTTAATTAATAAGGGTTAACCACACATCAAATTAACTTGAAAATTATTCTCCACTGATCTTTAGATCAGAGGAACATCACATAAAAATTTGAAGTCAATTGGACTTGATTAACCCCACCAAATGGGTTGATTAAGCCTCTTAAGCAAAATGGATAAAATTAAACTTTAAAAATTCATAACTCACAAAATACTTTTCAAAAATTCACAAAAATGGTTTTGGAGCTTCTATGATATCAGAGGAACTTAGAAAAACTAAAATTGTAATTTTCTAAGAAAGTTGATTTTTATCATTATTTTAATATTTTTAATAATTAAAAAATAATAAAAATCATAAAAATATTAAAAATCACCAAAATGTCACATTTTAAATTCTAATCACTTAGGAACAAACAAAATATTTTTTTTAAATCCCTATGATAAGATATTAAATTTTAAAGGCTTAATGTAATTTTTAATATTAAAAAATGTATTTTCCAACCTTTTCACTAAAATAATTCTAATAAATCAAAGAAAAATCATAAAAATATAAAATTTATTTATCTAGACTCCTTGAGGTTATAGAGATTTAAGAAAAATATATAATCCATTTTTCAACTTTAATTTTATTTTAAAATTAATTAATACTCCAAAACTAAAAATAATTCTAATAAATAAAATATAATTCAAAAAATCACCAAAATTGGTCCAAATGGTACTCTGGTTATTAGGAACATCCCATAATTTTCTTAAGGATAGAAACATTTCCTTGGTCATGTTATTGAATTTTCCTTGAAAACCCCTATTTTTCATTAAAAATAATTACGTAAATAAATTAAATACAGAAAAATCACATTTTCTCCTCTAATGTCTTAATTGACATGTGAGTGAGGTTACATAAAAATTTTAAGTTCATTTGAGTTTAATTTAGTGAGTTATAAAATTATTAAGCTTGAAGGGCAAAAGGGTAATTAAAAATTTCAACCCTTAATTAAAATTTTAGGATTAATCAAAAAGGGGAGGGTAAAATATTTGATTTTAAACTGATTTTGGATGATTGAAACTTAAATGATTGAGGGTAGAAACCTACTAACTATTTCAAATATAATTAAAATAAAACTTTAATTAATTAATTAATTGAAATTTTGGAAGAATAATAGAAATTGGAATTATTAAAGTATGGATATTATTAAGAGGATATTTATTCTTTAATTTAAAAATCCCTAAATAAATCACTTCAATAATACTTAATTCTTACTTAAAAAAAATTAAAATAATAATCCAAATTAAAATTAAACTAAAATTAAATTAAACTAAAATTAAATTAAATTAAATTAAATTAAATTAAAATTAAATTAAATTAAATTAAATTAAATTAAAATCAAAATTAAATTAAAATTAAATTAAAATTAAATTTGATTGAATTAAAATTAAATTGAATTAAATTAAATTAAAATCATTTAACAACAAACCTAAATGAAATCATTAAGAATTAAATCTAAAATAACTTGAACGCTATTCCAAACTTAAACTAATTTTTTATAATTAAGTCAAAATTAAAATTAAATCATTAAGTTTAAATCATTAAAATACTTAATAAGTTGATTTGCCCTTTTAAAGCTCTTATTATTATAACTCTTAAATGAGGTATCAAGTGAAGTGTTACTTCACTTATAGGATATTCAAATGTCCAGTTCATCGAGCGAGAGAACAAAACTTAAACTCCTGGATGATAAGTTCACTTGTATAATTAAATTCTCTTGGACTTAAAACAATCCTAGAGGTATTGAAAAGATGTTTAAGACTCGTCTTAAGCACTTCCTCAATATGATGGGATGTTTATAAGAACAATTGAACTCAATTGTTCTTTGATGAAGAAAATCATCCTTAAACCAAAACACAAGAACCTAGACGTCATAGGAGATGACTAGTTATAGGATTAGGAATTTGGTAGACAACCAAAACCCTTTCCCTTAGCTTTACCTAGGTACTTGTTGAAACCATTTAAATGTCTTAACATGTGTTTTAAGTGCAGTTTGGGATGACTGGAAGACCCTCCAGGTACGTCTTTATTTTATTGCAATTTACTTTAGTGCAATTTACTTACATGCACTGTACTTTATTTTTCTTGCATGATAAACAAGACTGTTGCATGAAAACCAAAACCTTTAGGATAGTCCCTAAACTGAAACAAAAACTAAATTAAAAGTCATTGCAAGATAAAATTCACCGCCACAACATTCCAAAATATAAAACAACTCAAAATTTAATCACAAACATAATAACAAAACTACAATTATAACTAAATTAAATTGTCTCGTTGAATGATCGGGAATACCTCGGATGATGTAACCCACGTGTTGCTAACGGGATTTCCCACGGTCTAAATGAAAGTGTGGAACTCATTCAGTTGAGTTTAGCAATTCGTCTGGACTAAGTGAATTCGATGAAAATAACGGTGCCAGGATGACGGAACCGTGGGATCTTAATCGGTTCTGTTTAACCAACTTTAAGATTTGTTTTAATTAAAACATTAAAAACACTTTGATTTTAAGATTTCCAAACTAAAACACTTCTCTCACCTCCTGATTTATGACTTCTAAAACCAAACCTCTAGAACAACAAGGAGCTTGGAGCATAGTGGGCAGCATGGCCATCATCATCAGCAAAACCTGAGTCTACTTCAGCAAAACTTTCCTTAGAATTAAATAACCAAGCCATAGGACTTCGAGGTAGTTTGCCTAGTGCAACATAAATCCTCAATTCTCCGTTAGACATTTGCATGATCATGTCATGTAAATTAAGCCCTAACCGGTCTTAGGACTCCGAGGTAGTCGTTCGGTACGACATAAACCCTCATATCTTCGATGCTGTTTGTATGATTTTATCATAAAAATATAAGTCCAAACTAATTAAAATTGGCAAGATTACAACATTAAGTAGATTCTCAAATTGGAGCCAAACAATAGGATAGTTTGGGAAGTTGCCAAGATTCTTCTTGGATCCTCAGCTTCTCCTACTTCTTTTCCTTTGGACTCCTAAAATAAACTGTTCCAAATTTGAGCTAATCCCTATTGAAATTTCCAAAATCCAATCCTTCGAAAACCTTAAACTTTGAAATTCTTGAGAACAAAACCACTGATCATTATCGAGAGTTTTCGTAAATGATTCTCGTCATTTGAGATGTAACTAACTATAGGGGCTTGCCCTTATAAGGAACTTTAAGAACCCAGGTAAAATAAACCCTGTTTAATTCTTTTATATTAAACAGGGGAACTTGTCGGCTTATAAAGTTGGTTCGCAGACCAAACGGATGTCACAAATCTTCTAGTTTATTTAATCGAGCCCCATCGCCAAGCAGTGTGTCTATTCTTCGGGATATATACACGGTTTGTGGTGCGGTGCTCGTTTATATAAACTATTTGGGATGTGAGATCGGTTTAATTTCATATCTTAAGATTTTCAAATTTAAAATTATTTTCAAAATCAAATACTACTTTTCAAATTATATATTTAAATTAAATTAAAAATTCACCGACAACTTCTGTAGGTGACCCCTTTTCAAAAATACAACACAAACCTAAAAATATGCCGAAACCAGTTAGGGCTTAATTTGCATAACATGATTATGCAAATGCCTAACGAAAAGTTAAGGATTTATATTGCACTAAGCAAACTACCTTGAAATCCTATGGCTTTGTTATTTAATGCTAAGAAAGGTTTTGCTGATGTAGATCCAAGTTTTGCTGACGACGATGGTCGTGCTGCCCACTATGCTCCAAGCTCCTTGTTGTTGCAGAGGTTTAGTTTTAGAAAGTGGCAGTCAAGAGATGAGATAAGTGTTTTGGCTTAGAAAAGTTGAAAATTGAGATGGCTTAGTATTTTAATTAAAACAAATCTTAAAGCTGATTAAGCAGGACCGATTAAGATCCCACGGTTCCATCATGCCGGCACCGCTATTTTCGTCGGATTCACTTAGTCCAAATGAATTTGCTAAACTCAACTGAATGAGTTCCACACTTTCATTTAAACCGTGGGAAATCTCGTTAGCAATACGTGGGTTACATCGACCGAGGGATTCCCGATCATCCAACGAGACATTTTAATTTAGTTGTAGTCGTAGTTTTGTTGTTCTGTTTGTGATTAAATTTTGAGTTGTTTTATATTTTTGAATGTTGCGGCATTGAATTTTTATTTTGTTGTGACTTTTAGTTTAGTTTTGGGTTTCAGTTTTGTGGCTATCCTAAAAGTTTCAGTTTTCATGCAGGGTGACATTCTTGTTTAACATGCAAGAGAAGTAAAGTACAGTGCAGGTAAATAAATCGCAATAAAATAAAAGCGTACCTGGAGGGTCTTCTCGTCATTCCCGACTGCACTTAAAACATATGTCAGAGCATTTATATATTTCATTGAAAGCACTTAGTTAAAGCTAAGGGAAGGTTCTGGTTGTCTACCAAAATCCTAGTCCTATTGCTAGTCGACTCCTATGACGTCTAGGTTCTTGTGTTTTCTTAAGGATGATTTTCTTCACAAAATAACAATTAAATTCAATTTTTCTTCTAAAACATCCCATCATATTGAGAAAGTTCTTAGGACGAATCCTGAACATCTTTTCAATATTTCTGAGATTGTTTTGAGTCCAAATGAATTTCACTGTACAGGTGATTTGGTCATCCAAGAATTTAGTTAAGTTTTGTTTTTTTTTTTTTGCTCAGTGAACTTAGAAATTTGATTATCTGATGAGTAAAGTGACATTTCACTTGACACTCCATTTAAGGGTTATGAAGGTGAAAGCCTTCAGGGGCAGATTAATTCATCAAAGGATTTAGCCATTCTTAATTGAAGTTTGAGTTGGAGATTTAAAGTGGTTTTGATTTAATTATAAAGTTTTATTTGATATTTTTAGATGTTTTAAACCATTTTAAGTTGGAATAGTATTCAAGTTGTTTAATTCAATTAAACTTTTATATTTTAAATGATCTTAATGTTTTAAATTAATTTTAATGTCTTAAACTGATTTAATTTTTAATTTATGATGTTTTAGTCATGAATTATTCTAGGTCAATCTTTGATGTTTCAGATTATTTAAGTTGGAAGAGGCGTTTAGATTATTTAATTTCATTAAATTTTAATGATTCAAATTTGGTTTAAATTAATCATAGTACTTTAGGTTAATTTTAATTGGTTTGGTTTTCACATTTTTTTTGTTATTAATTGTTTTGAGATTAATTTTTATGTTTCAAATTTGTTTTAAGTTTGTTTCCAAGTGATTTCAAATTAGTTTTGATGTTTTAAATTTATTTTAATTTGATTATTAAATCATTTAATGTTTTAAGCTTTAATTTAAATAAGGATTATTTCCTTTCTTTTTTTTAAATTATTAATTTCAATTATCACTCTTTAGAATTAATTAAGAATTGAGTATTATTGAATTGATCCATTTAGGGATTTTAGATTGAAGAATTGATATCTTCTTAAGTCATATCTCTAATCTTAATGATCCAAATTTTAATTATTCTCCCAAAATTTAAATGATTTAATTAATTAAAGTTCCATTTTGATGTATTAAAAGTGATTAATGGGTTTCTACCCTTAATTTTCTAAGTTTCAATCATCCAAGAGAAAATTAAGATCAAATATTTTACCCTCCCTTTAATTAGGCCTAAAGTATTACTTAGGGTTAAAATCCTTAATTACTTTTATGCCCTTTTAAGCATGTTCATTTCATAACTCACCAAATTGAGCTCAAATGAATTTAAAATTTTTATATCATCTTACTCACATGTCAATTAAGACATTAGAGGAGAAAAAGTGATTTTTCCATTTTTAATTTAATTTATATAATTATTTTTTTTGAAAAATAAGTGTTTTCAATGAAAATTCAACAACATGACCAAGGTAAAATTTCTGTCCTTAAGAAAATTATGGGATGTTCCTACTAAATAGAGGACCACTTAGACCAATTTTGGTGATTTTTTGGATTATATTTTATTTATTATAATTATTTTGAGTTTTGGGGTATTAATTAATTATAAAATAAAATTAAAATTGAAAAATAGATTTTATATTTTTCTTAAATCCCTCTGACCTTAAGGAAGTTAGAGAATAAAATTTTATAATTTTCTGATTTTTCTTTGATTTATTAGAATTATTTTAGTGGAAAGGTTTGGAATTTCATTTTTTTAACATTAAAAATTACATTAAGCTTTTAAAATTCAATATCTTTTAAAATTCCTAAGTGATTAGGGAACAAAATATGACATTTTTGTAATTTTTAATATTTTTGTGATTTTTTTAATTTTTTAATTATTAAAATATTAAAAATAGGGTTAAAATGAAAATTTTTAGAAAATTCCAATTTTAATTTTGTTAGACTCCTCTGATATCAGAGAGCCCACAAAACTAATTTGGTGAATTTTTGAAGTGTATTTTGGGTTTTATGAATTTTTTAATTTTCAAAATGGCTATGTCACTTAATTAATTCATTTAATGAGTTAAATTGTTTCCAATTGACTTAAACTTTTTATGTTAGGTTCTCTGTATCCTAAGTAACAACGGAGAATTGTTTTCAAGTGATTTTGATGTGTGGTTACTCCTAATTAATTAAAGTTCAATTTTAAGTGTTTAGGCCAATTAGAGTTATTTTTAAGAAATTAAATCAAACCATAATTTTTCTAGGGTCCTCTGGTTATAAGATACCTCCCCTAATTTTTCTAGAATTTTCTAAGCAATACGCTAATTAGTAGAATTAAAATACCAAAACAGACACATAAATTTGAAAATTGGATAACTTTCCATAGAAATGGCCTCTGGCCTTGGAAAATTCAGAGAATGTTCTCAAGAACAGAGGCTACAAAAGCTCTATGGTCTCATGCATGATGAATTGTGTATGCAAATGAAGAATTAAAACACCACATAGAGTATTTAAATCATTAAAAATCATAGACTCAACAAATTAATTTAATTCTTTTTTCACATTATTCTCCTCTGTTCACTGAGCAAGAGGATATTTTTAGTTTATTTTTATGATTTTTCTATGCAAAGATATGAATTTTTGAAGTTCTGGTTATTTAATAAATTGAGAAAATCCTATTTATCTACTTAAACCAGTCAGCGCCATGTCATCCTTGTCCGGGTCGAAAGCACATGCGGTGCAATTTGGTTCGGCGCCGCCATCCGAATTAGCAGCCATGCGCCCCGCGGTTCCATTCCGTGTCTCCGTCCGACGCGATCCTACCCGTCCATTCAATACACGCGCGAACGGACGGCATCCGTTCATCGTCCCCAAGCGTCCTAACCCAAGAACCGTCCACCTTATACACCTAAGATCTCGCTCGATACTCAACCAAATCATTCGTGGTTGGTCTCTATCGACGCGTCTAGACTAGACGAACATATCCATACGGCTATGATGCATTGAAATCAAGCCAAACAAAATGGAGAATTCATAGAAGCTCGGGAAGAAGAAGAGGTCAACACCTTGGCTCTGAGAAGTGAAGCTTCAATCAGAGGGGCTTGGCACGTTCGTTGGAGTTCAAGGAAGCTAAGGATGAAGTCTGGAGCTGTGGTGAAATGCCTAGGTATGACTTCCACCTAGCTCGATTTCAAGCTTTGGTCTCCAGCACAAATGGGTGGCCTTGTGAGGGGGCTTCCACTGGGGAACTTCTTCTCTTTGTCTGGTGAAGGTGTGAGTGAGTTTAATTTGATTTTTGTGGAGGTTTCAAAGATGTCCTGGTTTCAAGCCTGAGATTGAGCTTTGAAATTGAGCTCAACCAGTAGGAATTAGGGCAGGAAAACAGTGGGGATCAACTTCTCTATGCTAGGAAAAGGGTGTGGAGTAATTTTGGCAGAGTTTTGGCAATGTTTTTGTTCATCACCTCTTTTGGCCATGGGGTGGTGAGTTTAAATAGCCATGGCTAGAGGGCTTCCCAGAGGCAATTAGAGGTTGAGATCAGCTGCCTAGGGGAGGCGAAGAAGAGCCATGGTGTCCACTGGGGACTTGAATTTTTTGGCTCACATGGAGCTCTCGGGTCTGGTGTTTTCCGGCGACCCAGGTGACTCGCTGGCAGGCATGGGTCACCATCTTGACCAGTGAGGTCAGGGCTGGGGTTTGGTGAGTTCAATTGGCTTTGGACATATGTAAAGGAGTTTGATTTAAGTGGTAAGGGGGAAGGGTGCATTTTGGCTTAATTTGGTCAAGCCATGGAAATGGGTTGGGTTCACCCTCCAAGAGTTTGATTTGGGCTGAAGTGAATCATTTGGCTCAGCTGACTTTAGGTGGAGAAGTCTCTATCCAAAGGATTTTGATTAAGCATGGGTTAGAGTGTGACATTAAAGGGGTTAAAAATGCTTAAGAAGAAGTTTGGAAAGGGCCCCCCTCTTTTTCCATAAATGGTTTGGTGATGTGGAAAGTGGCTTCCATGGCTTCATGTGGCTTAAGCATGGCTCAATGGCTCCATTTGGATTGGGAGTGGCTTGGCTCACTTTGCATAAAAATGAGTTTTAGGGATTTTGACATTTTAGGGATAATTTGGCATGAGGCTTGATTTAGCATGGTTTAATGATGATTTTGAAACTTAGGGATGATTTTATTAAATGGATGATGAGAAGAAAATGTCATGTGGGCTTTAAAGCCAATTTTGGGCTTTTCAAGTTTAGTGAAAATGGGTTTTTAAATGTTTTAGGAAAATGGGCTTTTAGGTTTCAAAATAAACTTTTGGATGCAAATTTGGTAAAAGGTTGAGCCAAATAAATATTACATTTGGAATGTGCCATGAATGATTTGGAACAAGTTTGGGGTAATTTGGAGTTGAATTGGGTTTAATTTGGGTCTTTTAGTAATAGGACCAAAGTGGGACAAATTGGGCTAACTTGGGCTAAATTTGGGCTAATATTGGGTTTGATGTAAAATTAATGTTGCAAAATGTTTATGGAGGTATGAAAAAGAGTTCTCAATTTTGTTTGGGTCTTGATTTTGGAATTTGGGCTTGTTTGGGTTCATGATTGGTTTAGGCCAATTTGGGAAATTTTGGTTTTAGTTAAGCTTGGGTGGAGTTTGGATCCAAATATTGGGTAAATTAAGTTAGAGTTTTGTTTGTGAGGATGTTAGGAAGGTTTCAAAACAAATTTGGGGAAAATTGGATGACATTTGGGTTGAATTTGGGATGGATTGGGTCACTTGGTCAATTTTGGGCCTTAAGGGTTAATTTGGGACTTTTGATCAACTTGGGTTAAATTGACAAAATTGGGGTATGTGGAAGTTGAACAAAATGAAATTAGGAATATTTGGGATTTTCTGAAATTTTTTGAGAATTTTTGGATTTTTTGGATTTTTGGGCCAACAAGGGTATTTTGGGTATATGGAGGGTATTGGGGGCTATTTTTGGAAATTTTGGTATATTTATCCATGGATGATCAATATGAGTGGTGAGGAGTGTTTAGGATTGATTTTGATAAATTTTGGTAATTTGGGCAATTTTTGAGAATTTTGGGCAATTTCAAGGGTATTTGGTAGGTTTGGTGGGTTTAGGGCCCCTGGGGGTCAAAAAATTGAAATTTGGGAAAAATGAAGATTGATTAGATATGAGTAGAATGAAACCATTTTGGTTGAGCCATGAAGCCATATTAAGCTCACAAGAGCCATGAGAGGACTCATTTTAGGTACTCAATATGTTGTTCCTAACCCTCTTAGCCAGGGGCTTAGGGGTTGAGGTCCATCCATATGATTTTCCTACATGAGTCAGAAGTCAAGTTGGGTAAGAGTGGTTTTAGGGTTTGGAATGTGTGTGGAAGTGTGGTGAATGCAAGTTGAACCTTACCAAGACCAGGCCACCCAGGGTTGTCCTAAGGCTTGACCATCCTATAGGAACTCATCCTTGAACCTCCACATTTGACTTTTAACCTTCCAAGTGGCTTGGAGGTTTATGGTCATCTGTGGGGTTCAAGAAGAGTTAAGAGGTGTTTAAATTTCTAAGTGGCGGGTTCCATTTCTAGTCCTCTAGGATAGTCAAAGGTAAAACCTATGGCTAGATCCTAAGCACTAAGAAGAGAAAAGACCTCACCAAAAATGAGGTCAACATTCTAGTGTTGTGCTCGGTTACTTAAACTATTAAATATATGATATCTATTCAGTCTCATTTTTCAAAATTAAGAAACGATTTTTAAAATCAAAATTATATATATATTAAATTAAATTATTTTCAAATTGCAACTGACAAATTCCAATTTGACGACTAACAGAACTATGGCTCACTTGTCTCTTCGGATAAGTTTTTCGGGGCATATGTCTCGTCTGCCTAGCCAATTTGTAGTCTCAGTCAGCCTTATTTGCAAGGACTTAAGCAGATCATGGCACTGCTTGTGTATGATATTTATTGAGTCTTGCTGCTAGGATGAATTACGCCTCGTCCTTGGTGGAACTTGTCGCCACCCAGTGCGGAACCATCTCCAGGGTTTTGTCTTGTCTTGGGTTTAAAGACGCAGCTTAACCTACTTGGTGGTGGCTTATCAGTCGATTATTTGCTCTTGGGGGAAGCTTTTTGTTTTCGGTCCTTCATTCTTTTGAGATTCATGTCGATAGCTCTAATTATACAGTATAATAAAATATATATTTTTTTTTGTAATTACATTTCCTAGGTTTCCAACACTTGGTACTAAAACTTGTGAATTTGGTCAAAAGTTTGCCAAGTTAGTAACGCATGATACCATTGGCCGATTTGACCCTAATTTAGCATGATATATAGTTTTACTGACATGATACTCCTCAAAGTTTTGAAGACTCATTTACAGATAGGGATAAAATCCTCGAATGTACTTCACAAAATTTTGGGAGGCTGCATATGCCAATGACCAATATCCAACATAACTTCTATATAGACCGAACTTACATGTATCAATGGGGATCTTGTTTTCTAATTACATTTTAGAAAAACAACTGACACATGTAAAGAAACATAATGGAATAGATTACATCTATGAAATATTACATTTTGCATTACTAATTAAACAAAAAAGGTTACAAGGATGTGCAGAACTATGTCCCATGGCCATTTAGAGTGACTTGCCCATAAAGCTCTAAGAGAGGGAAAAGAACATGCTAATCATTTACAATTTCAAATTAATTCCTATGTAAAGCTGTGTTGGCAAATCAACAAGGCATTGTGTTGCTCTCTCAATTCGTATGTTGGAACATTAGTGTTGTTAGAAGCCTATATTTGGAAGCTCTAGGGGTATGAGGTGCCATCTCCTTTGCAAGGTGTAACAAAAGAATTTTATAAAAATGACATTGTAAGAAGCTTATATTTTCATGCTAAGAAATAGAGATTATACTAAGATAATTTTTTAAAGGTAATGCTCTAATCTTTTTTATTGCTTTAATCAAAGATAAGCTAAAAAATTGTACTATTAAGCTTCGAATATAGTTTAAGAAATTGTTTTTTATGTAAGTTAGCCAAGCCGTCTCGTGAGCTGGCTCAGTCTCAACTCAATAATTAGCTCATTAACTGAGCTCGATGAGCTAAAAAATCGATTATCTCGGCAGCTCGTGGGCAAATTCATTCAAAAAACCACTAAATGCACTCAAAGTGCGTTAAATTTTAAGTCTTTATAATGAAATTTATAAAAATATTTAAAAATAATTTCTTATATTTTATGTCAAGTGATTTCATATAATTTTTCTATTAATTGGTCATTAGATTTGTAATTTTACTATAACGTCAGTTTAAATTAATATTTTATTCTCTCTTTTATAATAAACAAGAGTTGAATCAACTCGTTGACTTAAGCTCCAGCTGAAACTCAATTAGTTAATCAAACTCAAGATCGAGCCGAGGGTGAATGTAGCTCGACTCTACTCATTTGCACTATGGATAAAACTTTAAACATAAACTCTATAATACTTAGCACCTACTCTCTAGGTGTAGGTGTAGCTAATAAATATTCGCATAAATGAACATAATATATATATGTATATAGGGAAGGTAATAAGCTAGCAAATTGGCTAGCCAGACAATGTGCCCTCACTTCCAATGTGGTCCTCTCTACCTCCCTCCCTCTCCAGCTAAAGTTACTGATGGAGGGTGATCTACTAGCTGCCCCCCATCTCAGAATATAGACCGACTGAGCTTTTAGGTTTTGATTGTCTTTTCTATAGTTTTGGAGGTTTCTTACTTGTAAGTATATATATATATATATATATATATATATATATATATATATATATATATATATATATATATATTCAAACAAAACGACAGTATATATATATATATATATATATATATATATATATATATATATATATATATATATATATATATATATTCAAACAAAACGACATTACTACTGATTATACAATAGGATAAATGAAAAAGATTAGAGTTTACTACTAAGAATATTCCTAATGCTTTGATTTTCTTCGCTAAAGAAGTGTTTGTTTTCACTATAATATTATGTCTATTAAAGAAATATTCTAAATATATGTCTCAAAAAGTCTAACAATAAAACTATTGAATATGATGCAATAATGCCATCCTTCATTCGTGACATTTATATAAGATTAAAAATAAAATTAATTGTTGAATTCTGATTTGTCTGTGAATTATATCTCAAAGATTAGAGCATAAGTAGAGAGAGAGAAGGGAGAGAGAGAGAGAGAGAGAGAGAGAGAAAGAGGGGGGATGAACAATAATGAATAGTAATACATAATGTTTTATTCATAAAATAATCACCCAACTTATAAGAGAGAGAGCATAATATAGTGATGTTAAATTTTTTCCCCTGGTTTAATGGGATTGTACAGAGTATCCTAGGGATTTTATTAGTATGAGCCTATTGCTTAGTTGCTGCCTAACTAATTTGGTTGAGCTTGTATGGTGTCATCTCAACATGGTTGGTTTGATCGTTTGTGCTTAGTCAGCGTTGTTGGTCGACTGAGCTCGATTAGCTTGGGTCGGGATGACTAGTCCGGTTGGCTGAGTTAGTCTAGTTGTCAACCCAATGGGGAAGCTTTTGGACACCCTTAAGGTCTATTTGGGGCAGCTGCAGCTTATTAAAAAGCAGTTGTGAAACTTCTAAAGAATAATTTGATGTTCAAGGTGTTCATTACAATTTTATTTTTTGAAGTCAAATCGCAGTTAAAAAGTTGTCATTGCACCTAACCAAAATCGGTGGAGAAATGTAGATTTCAGCGGCAACTTTTTTGAAGAAGCAGTCAAAACACAGTTTATCAAAACAAACAATACCGCACTGCGGTGCCACATTGCCGCCCGAATGCTTAGTATGATTAGAGATCTTGAGGGGCTATATCTTCTTTCATGGGCTTTTTCATGTTGGTTGAATTGGATGTCTTTTTGTTTTGTTCCTGACCAAACGACACACATTCATGTCATTCAGTCGTCTTTGTGACTAGGTCGGCCTTGGCTTTGCTCGCTTTGGCTTGGATGGCTGCATATGATTGGAAAATTGGGCCTCCTGGTGTTCTGTCTATGGGCCCGTCTTTGCCTTATTCCCTTTCTTCAGGACCGTTAGATCTCCTCAAGATTAACTGTCGCTTTCGATGTACACATTTCAGTTCTCTAATTTTCTTACTTCTTGAAAATGATGTTGCAATAAAAAAAGAGGAATTAATGCAATAAGTAAATAGCATTTATTCTTAAATGATACAATAATTGAACTCATTTGATTTTCTTGCCTTTAATTTTTATAAATAAAGGGTGACGAAATTCTTTAAACTTTCATATTTGTTTTACATCTCTTCTTTTCTAAATCAGTCGGCTTCCAAGTGCAGCCATTGAGAATGTGTCGAATCCTTCGATCGATTCCCCCAAGCAAGGATGTGCTTCGTCCCGCCTTCGACAACCCAAAGGAGCGGTACCATGAGAAAGGTAAAAAAAAGGAAGAAAATCACTGTTAAGAAAACAATGGCAACACCGCCAGATCAACAAAGGTCGTTTGATTCATTGCTTGGTCCTCGGCAGAGAAACATTAGGGCGACTAGCCCAACCATTTATTTGCTAGCTTCGCCATCTACTTTGGTTCAAGACCTATTAACTAGATAAACTGTGCAAGATGCTACTGATGCTCTGCCGCCACCTGGGATGCAAAAGGCTACTGGTGCTCTATTGTTGTCCAATATGCAACAGGTTGTTGGTGCTCTATTGCGACTCAGTGAGAGCATCATGTTGGTTACATCGTCTAAGTAGAATCAAATCTTTGGCATGACGAGTCTCGATATTACTTGTTGTGTTTTGATTATTTTCTGGGTCTCTTTTTTACGTTATCTTTTGATGTCAGCTAGCCCACTAGCCTGGGTGACAACTTGCCTCCGACAAACTTTGGTGGGAATTCAACTGCAGCGTCGGTGATGGATGCCTATGAACCAGTCGGGAGCGACCGACACTTGAGCGAGGATGGTGGGATTAACCACTTGTATAGTCCTCGAGACTCACGAATCAACTAATGGATGTTGAATGTCCCCAGAGTCGATGGCTTGCCATTTAGAAATGATCAAGAAATCCTTCACTCATTCGATAGGGATTCAAGGATAGGAGGCAATACACGACCTGCTAACTCGTGCGGATAAATCAGAAAGGATGGAGGAGGAGATGGTTACTCTTCTCCAGAAACTGTCAGCTATTTGGGATACATGTCTTATACTCCAGATTCCAGTCGCGACAAATCGGGTGAACCAGTTCAAGCTTTAGGAAGAAGTTTTGAATAAAAGGTTGCATCGACGGAACTTTGTCTTGGCTGAAGCGGCGGACAATCCCCTTGTAAAAATTCTCTCAGACTAGATTCGGAGCTTTATCTGTAATGTATTTTTTGAAAATAAAATTTATTCTGTTTCTCGAAACCTATGCGGATGTGATCTTTTCATGGTTTGACAGTTGAATTTTCTTATGGATTTTTCAATTTATATGTTGGTTGTTCTACTCAGCTCTTTCTATTTTGGCTATTGGCTTCATTTTCTCTTTTGTCATTGTTTCTGCCTTCCCTTTCAAGTATTTTAGCCTAGAAGTGTATTTTGTTGAGATTGTTGGGAGCAATTCTTTCTTTGGTGCAACGATCGATGAAATCCTACACATTAAATGGGACTCAATTAGTTATACTTTTCATCTATGTTAATACTATCTTGGGATCTTTCTTGAAGCTTCTCTTGTTGTTGTATGTTATGGCTGTCAGATTGTATACTTGTTCTTCTAATCTATATCTTCTCTGTTAAATACTATCAAGTTGTTTATACATATTTAGAAATACAGTGAGTTCTCTTCAATAAAATGGACTCAAGTACTTCAATTAGATAAAACTCATTTGTAGCCCCTTGTCCTCGGTAGCAGTAGCTATTAATTTTGATTGGCTTGAAATTTCTTTTTTCCTTTAGACATGCTTTGTTATTATCTGTGGGTTGTCCATAAGGTTTGCAACACTCATCCTCTCAATAAAACACCACAGAGACTGAGACGACACTCCTGCACTTAATAAGAATAAAGCAGTCAATTGTCTCATCAACAAGATATCAATTATAAAAAAGAAACATCTTTAGCATCCTTTTCAAATGACTTTATTCAACAGAAGCAAAGTACGTAATAAGATCCATTTAAACAAGTATCAGAACCACTTGACAGATGACAACCTCACCTGACTTGCGCTATGTGAGATGATGCAGTAGTTCTTAGCTGCACGACATTCTAACTCTCCAGCCAGTTGCTGATGAGACAGATTTTTTTCACACACCTAATTAGTCAAATACATTAAAAAGTGGATTGAGACTATTCCTTTACATAATTCAAACTGAAACTTTTTATGCAAGACTGCATCCACGGGCTGTTAATTGGAGGAACAAAAAGTATGAAGAGCAAGTAAACAATGTTTTAATTCTAAAAATATGACTCATTTGCATCTTTCAATTAGATGTTTAATTATATTTTTAACTTCTGACTTTTTTTCTTTGGAGCGCTAGCCTTGCCGCCACATACACTATCATCTATATTAGTTCTTTACTATTCCACTTCTTAATTAAAAAGAAAAAAGAAATGAAAATGGATCATAATAATGAATGCATTCCAAAAGAGTACTTCAACAATAAATGCAAGCAGATGATCACATAAGATTAGTTTACAACGATGTGATTATGATTCAGGCATTGAAATAATCATGACTAAAATAATTCATGTAAAGAGATTAACACTGACCGCATACATGAAATCTCATTTCTTACTTCTTCTTGGTTATTTTTGAGATAATATTGCTGATCATGTTGTTATTCTTGATAATTGCATTTTCATGAGCATTTTATCATCACTAATCGCCCTGGGTTTCCTTCTCAAGCAATCAACACTCTTTCTCAATCCGAAAATCATAGATGGAGATGAAGGTAAGGGTTTACACCCTCTGGAACTTGAACTCTCACATATCGGTAAACCTATTTTGCTTTCTTCATTGTCGTCTACATCAAATCTCTTCTTGCCTTTACTTGCAACTTTCCAAGCACTTCCACTAGTTCCTACCTTGCTTTTCTCTTTGAATCTCTTTTCTGTAAAAATTTTTTCTGAAAAATTCTTCTCTCTTCCATTAGTAGTTGAACATAACTCAACCTCATTTTTTCTTTACTTCAGCATTGGCATTGTTTAATTTTTCATCAAAGTTTCTTGGAGTTGAATGCAAATCGGAGTACGGTGAGCCTTCCTTAGCATTCTCCAGCAAAATTTGAAGCCATTTTTCTGCATTTTCTTTTCCAACAAGGTATCTATATTCTTGAGTCTCTTCTACTTGTTCATGTGAACTTGGATGAAGATTTCATTGCCTTTGTGATTGATTAGTCTTAATTCCATCAAGCACAGTATTTTGAACTTGATTTTTCTTGTTTCCAACCTTTCCTTGTTCAACAGGATGCATAATAACATTGAGCTTGCTATGATGAATTTCCCTATGCTTGTTGTTAAATGTCAAATCATGATCCTTAGAAACCAGAAGTTTGCTACAGTGATCCGAAACTTGTTTCTTTTTGCCATTTGCTCTTTTGTAAGATTCATCACTTACTGCGAATTCTTCAAGTTTCCTATTTTGAGGAATGACATCTTTGATTTTGTGTACTTACTTGATTGGAAATGATCGCTTTCTTCAGTAATAACACTCGTAGTTACTACAGATGCTTCGTTTGAATTTTCTTTTCCATCGAAAGACAAAGAAATGCCTTCCTCAAAAGCCTTTCGTTCCTCCTTGAGGAACTCTCTCAGCTCTTTTTTAATTGGATTTCTTACTCTGCTTTTCAATGATAAATGATGGCTATTTCCATGGCAATCATATACTTCTGATCTTTTTGAGGTTTGTTTAGAGCAAACCAAGGAATGAATCTCTAATTTTTCTCTTTTTTTAACATTTCGCAGAGCTTATTCTCAGAATAATCAAAGTCGGCTCTTTGGGCATCCAATCTAGCAAATAAACCTTGTGTTGCTGCTTGATTTTCTGCAATATTCATTTTGTAAACAATAGCCCTAAAATCATAAAAATTTAATGGTTAATACAAAACTTTTAGATGACTGACATAATATATGTGCTTTGTTTGT
Source organism: Papilionanthe hookeriana x Papilionanthe teres (assembly GCA_022702705.1). Classification (NCBI taxonomy): domain Eukaryota; kingdom Viridiplantae; phylum Streptophyta; class Magnoliopsida; order Asparagales; family Orchidaceae; genus Papilionanthe; species Papilionanthe hookeriana x Papilionanthe teres. The sequence continues at coordinate 28,810,860 of CM040423.1, forward strand.
TGATGTATGCTATATAGTGATATGCTATTAGCAAAAATTAAAAAAAAAAATTTGAATTTCTTAAAAATAATTTTATGAATTTAAATACTATTTTAATCATATTAATGCCCAGCAAAAACAAATATGAAAATAATATATCATATAATCATAATTGATCTCTCTATGTTACACTTTATTTTATTTAATAAATAAGCTAGCTTTGAACCAAACAAACTATAATTCATTGACAATATTGTTATAAAAATTAAAATATTTTCTATATAAAATTAAAGTAAATAACTCATATTGTTATGAAGAATCATTAACCATGATTATGAAAACATGTCAACATATGCTTAGTTTAACTTACTGATGCATGGCATCTCTAATCATATTTTCCAAGAGCGATCTGTGGTAGGCCTGAGTTTCTGATAGATCTCGAAACTTCTCCACTCTGCTTCTCACAGTTCTTAGCTCTGCTTCCAATTCCAGAAGTGTTGTTTGCTCAGTGTCATTTTGCTGCATTAGCTTATTCAACTGTCCAACCAGCCGACTGATCTCTTCCTGATGTTTTCTTGCCTCTTTTTGTTTCCTCAATGAGTCTCTTGTACATGAAATTGTGAGAAAAGGACTGTTTTTATGACCATCTAAAGCAGATTGATTGTTTTCTTTTTGAGATACTTGATCTAAATCTTTGAAGTTCAATGTTGGCAGCATCTTCTTCGTTTTGAAATGTTTCCATTGATGCTGAGAGGTAATCAATGAGTGTTTTACCTCCTTTAAATTACAATTAGATGGAATTGATTCATCAATACTAATCCAATTGGAGTGAGGTTAAAGACAGTGAGCAGCTGTTTAGCTCAAACAGTAATGTTTTTTAAAGATATCAAATCATTTAAACAATATTTTATACCACCTTAGTGAAATTTAGCAATCAGCTGAATTGAATGTGTTGAGAATTTTAGAGCAAAGAAACGCAAATCCAGAAGAAAAACACAAAAATTTAACGAGGTTCTGCAAAGATGCATACGTCATCGGGAGCAGAACGGCGACTTTTTTTTCACTTTTAGAAAAAAAGTACAGAATGTTCCTAGGATTACAAACAAGACATATATATATATATATATATATATATATATATATATATATATATATATATATATATATATATATATATATATATATATATATATATATATATATATATATATATATATATATATATATATATATACACCTAGAGTACTGATATGTAATTACAAACTCACCGATTGGACGAACGTCTTCGCTCCACTCTGCTGGTTCGCTCCGTTTCGCTCCAGCATCTGTCCCTTATCTGGTATATGTGTCATACCTAATAAATCTCTACCTTGGCTAATATCCAGCCCTTTAGGAGAAAATAAAGTTGATGCTCTGCTCCCGAGGACGTAGGCATATTTATCGAACCTCTTTAAATCTTTATGTTCTTCTTTAGGATTTTTATTTTTTTGCTCTAAAGCTCCCAACACAATGAGTTATAATTGCAAACAATCGTAATTTTTGTCATATAGATAAGGGATGATTGTACGTGAAATAGGCCTTGGGGAATCCCTTAGCTTCTTCTATGGCCATCTCTTCCTTCGAGAAAACTGGAAGCTCTGCACTCATGGCGTTCTCTAAAGTGGAAATCAAACTGGATGAATCGAAATGCAGCTTTATCCAAATTTTTTTCAACCACTCTATGTTGAGCTCCCAGAAAGAGGGAGAAAGGTGCGGCGAGCTGAGGCAACGGTCCACTAGGACCAAACGGCTATCTTCATTTCAAATCCATAAGCCGTTCTGGCCCCGAGAAAGGGAAAAAAATTGGGTACGTAAATCGTATGCATCAATGCATACGGTAGCCAATCGAAATATGTCACATCGGACAATGGGTCCCGCCTCATTAAAAAACAAGCTATTTAACGCGCGTGGCCCGAAACCCGGCCCGATATTGTAACCTAAATGTAACCATTTTGTAACCATTTTGTACTCTTCCCGCTGTTTAGTCTTTGTAACCCGTTTGTACCCTTTTTGTAACCTAAATATAACCCGCCTCGTTTGCGCGCTTATATTTTTATGAGTTGTAACCTAAATGTAACCCGTTGTAACGTAAATGTAACCAAATTTTAAACATTTAAATGGAGACCGTGAATGGCCCGATATTGTAACCTGAATGTAACCCGTTTGTAACTATTTTGTATCATTCCCGCTGTTTAGCCTTTATAACGTCTGTACCCTTTTTGTAACCTATTTGTAACCTCACTCGTTTCGCGCGCATGTATTTTTGTGATTCGTAACTTAAATGTAACTCGTTATAACCTAAATGTAACCAAATACTAAATATTAAAATGGAGCCCGCGAATGGTGGTATTTAAGCAGCTAGGGTTACTGTTTTATTGGGTTTAGCTTATTTCACTCGCGTCTTCCCTGTTTCTCGAGCAGTCAAAGGTTTTCATGGATTACAGAGATACGAATGAGCATTTTATGTATAAAGGTGAAGCAGGTGAAGCTTGTTCTCTCGAGAACAAAGAAGAGCGCGAACTGCAGGTGTGTTTCGACCTTTTTTTTTATTCGTCGCCTTGTTTTTTTTATGCATGGACAGATATTCCCATATAAATTTACATATATTTATCTCATGAGACAGATCCATTCATTATTTTTATACACAGTCGAATACTTTCTAGGGAAATTTGCATACATGCCACACTATTCATATGTATTTACATATCTAACACCTAAAGTTTGATATTTATATTTATAATATTTTATCATCATAAATCTATGCATGAGAAAAAATAATAACCGTATTTATATGTGATGTTAAAGTTTTGCTTGCTATAAATGTAAATAAGAAAGTTTAGCAGTTAGACATGTAAATACCTAAGAATTGTATGGTCTGCATTAAAATTTCTCTTATATTTTAATTTAGGAGAAAACGTTTCCAGATCTAGAGGTTCATTCTTGCAGTATTTATTCTTATGACAATCTTACATTATTTTTCATACAAAGAAAAAGCTTAAAGATGACATATTTCACAAAAGAAAAAGGAATTATGCTCAATTATAAATTAAAGATAAAATTCTAGTTGTGCAAAGTTTACTACTATTCATTTTGTGGAGTAAATGGTTAAATATTTGTAAATCATTCATACAACAGCATTTATTAGACTAAATTGCAATTATTTTTTGCGAGATTTTAATGTTGAGAGAAGTTTTTGTTTGTTGACTTCTGTTTTACATTATATTATATTGTTTGCAGGTTGATGAGAATGGAGCTACGAGTACCGATCAAACAAGCAACATACTTCTTCAAACAAAGGTTCATAATTAAAAGGAAGCTTATGAAGTGTATTGTGCTTATGCTCATCATATCGGATTCAGTGTTCGTAAGGAGCACGCTACTTTCTGGCCAAACTCCAGGAATATTAAGATCAAGGACTTCGTATATGGAAAAGCGTGTTTCAAAAAAGAGCTAAAAATCACAAAAACTGTTAAGTACAAAAGAGCAGAAACATGAACTGGTTGTCCTGCAATGATTCGATATGCAGTTGATGAGGATGGGAATTGGACGATCGAAAAATTTATTGAATCTCATAACCACTCGATAGCGAAAAGTGGTGATAAGCACATGTTGCGTTCCGGCGGAAAGATAAATGAAGTCGATGCAGATGTTCTTAGATCGATGACACGGTCAGGGATACGCCCAATAGATGCGTTTAACTTTCTAGCTAAAGAAGTTGGAGGCGTAGATAATCTGGAGTATACGAAGTTCGATGCCTTCAATTTCATTCAAAAGGAGAGGAGATGTAGAATTGAAAAAGGTGATGCAAATGCTTTAGTACAGTTGTTCACAGATAGACGTTCTGAGGATATCATGTTTGAGTGGGATTTTGAAGTTGATGAGAATGGCAGGCTCATGAGTTTTTTTTTTAGCGACAACACTGCCAGGCTTGATTATGACTGTTTTGGAGATATTATTTTTTATACTAGTTATAGATTGAATAAATATAACTTATGTTGCGCTCCTGTGGTTGGTGTTAACCACAATTGGCAGAATGTTCTCTTTGGAGTTGGTTTCTTGTCAGATGAGACGGTGGAATCGTTTAAATGGCTTTTCAAAACTTTTATCCGTATAATGGGTGACAATCATCCAATAACTATATACACGATCGAGGATCGAGCCATGGCTAGAGCCATAGCAGAGATTTTGCCGAATACACGACACAGATTATGTCAGTGGCACATATACAAGAAATTGAGCACAAAGGTTCACTGTGGGGTGGTCAATAAGATAGTCAATGATCTTTTCTACAAACGTATGTCTAAATGTGAGTCTGAAGAGGAGTTTGATGATACTTGGGGGGCCATGATTGAAATAGGCAATTTACATGATAATGGGTGGCTAACTGACATGTACAGGATCAGACATAAGTGGGCTACAGCGTTTAATATGGATGTATTTGGAATGAGAATTTTATCGACACAGAGAAGTGTGTCAACCAATAACATTTGTCATGGTTCCTCAAAGCCTACAAGTTCTATTACAGATTGTTTCTTGGGAATTGAAAATGTAATGAGAACATGGAGGCGTAACGAGAGGGATGGGGATTTTAAGTGTGATCGATACGTGATTACTCCCGTAGCGAGGAAGCAACCCGATGCCGAGGCGAGCGGCGGCATTTTATTCGAGGAAGTCATACGCGATGTTTGAGGCAGAGTTTTTGCACGGATCGTGCGGTCTTCAATTACAAGCCTCTTGATCGATGAAAATGAGTTTTTCATTAACAATTTGGATAATCATAGGACAAACGAACTTGGGTTGTCAATTTTGACAATTCGAATGTCCATATTCGATGCGTGTTGTAGAAAGTTTGAAATGATGGGGGTACTATGTGCACACGCTTTATGTGTCCTGAACTTTCTTCATATAAAGAAGATACCAGAAAAATATCTTCTACTCAGATGGTCTGCACGTGCAAAAAAAATGTATATAACAGTTATGGATACAACCATCTGCAGCAATCCCATGTTTGGGATGCTGAGCAGACCGATCTATTATTCCAAACACATATGCAGAAATTTGTATATCAAATCACCAATAAGGCAAAGGGGAATGCAGAAGCTAAACAGAAAATGGCGGACTCCATGAAGAAATTGTCATTGGAAGTTGATGACATATTGCTTGGCAAATGTTCTAATAAGAGGACACAACATCAAAAGAAAAAAAAACCTGTTGATAAAGAATCGAACGTGAACGATCCTGCGAAACTTCGACCTAAAGGAGTATCTAATTCCAGAATAAAAGGATATTGGGAGAGAAATAAAAGAGTCAAAGGGATGTCTAATTAACTACAGTCTGTTTTCATTTGTGTAATCCAAAAAAATTATTAATCATATTTAACCACTGTATAAACAGGAAAGCAAAAAGTTATTAACACCACTGAAGAATCGGAATTTTTTCCACTGCCTACACAGGTAAGAAATATATTTGTTATATTAAACATATGAATCTCTTAAATATATGTATGATTGATAAATGGATTTACACTGCAGAATTTCGACATTCCACGAAACAGTGAATCATATACTGCAATGATGATGGATTCAATTGACGAGACAGTAATGCCTCAATGGTCTACCTTTTAAGATAGTAATCCATATATTAGCTCGCTCGGAGCATAAAAACAGGGCGCCTCAATACCGAAGATTGAACTTTTGTATTTTCTTTGAAATTATTTGGAGTTAAATATCATTTGTTTAAATTGAACTGTTTTGTGTTGTATTTGTAATGTTTGTTTTCCTGGAGTGTTGGATGAAAGTATTTGTTTTTAATCTGATTAAACACATTCAAATCATTTCTCTTTGTTTCCACGATTCATTGGGGGTTTTTTTTCTTTTTATTCAGTTAGTCTGATAAGCAATGGAGCATTATTCCACATTTCCTTTTTTTATGGTATAAATGTAAATATAAAATTGGTATATTTTCCTTTTCTTTCTCGATTCAGGTTTTTGTGGAATGAGCTGCTCACTCCTTCTCCACTTAACACTGTATTTTAGTTCAGCATTATATGTGTGAATAACTCCTTAACTGGACGAGCAATAAAACATGATTATGTGGCTTGCAATTATTTTTAGTTTGTAACTTCTGATTGTGTAGGATTGGTAAATATCCTTGAATCTCATGACTAAGAAAAATTTTAAAGTAGAATTATGACTGAAAATTGGTTTACTTGATTAGAAGACATCTGCACCATTATTAACATTAAAATTATAGGTTTTTAGAAGATTTGAGTGCTTTAAAATAAACATGATCGAAATTTTTTTTTAGAGTAGAACATAAATAAAATATCATTAAAAAAAATATTATTGGTAATTGTACTCAATTAAAATGTGTTAATTATATGATATTTGATCACAGTTACTACAACAGCTGCGGTGCTTGTAGATTCTCCGATCAAATATCGAATTAATGTCCAACCAGTACTTGAACTAAAATAATAATTGATAACAATATGATAGATATAATACTACCCAAATTTTTGCTTATACCATAAAACATAACACCATTGTAACCTTTAAAAAAAGAAATACACCTTTTGAGGTTTAAATACATAAGAATCGAGTGGTCTGCATTTAAATCAAACTTAATAGGAAAAATCAAACTAAAAAGCGACTAAGATGAGTCAATCTTCACCAGTCCATAAATAACAAAGTACAGCCCACTCTTGCATAAATAACAAAGCACGACCCACTCTTGCGAAGACTTAAGAGTAATACTAAGCATAAATAACTAAGTGCTAAGATTTCTCCATTCCTCCCAAGCATAATAACTCATCATTTTCTTCACCGCAACCTGCCAAAATTATAACCAAAGTTAGAACTGATACTTTAACAATGCTGGATAAAAAGGTTAGCTGAGCAATAATTTGGCTTGAACCTGCAAAAACAAAAACAGTTTACACTTTGCAAAATAATGGAGAATCCCTTTGGAGAGTTCTCTTCCTACTTTAAACAAGCTTTTAATTGCCAAAAGTTTGAAAATCAAATAATCTATTTTTGAATCAAATGAGTGAAAACGAGGAAAAAGTGGTATTTTGAATGCCTGAAGAAAAAAATTTCTGGAAGGAATTGTTTTACCTATAATTAATGTGGGCACCAGCACCATTCCAATCCCCCTAAAACAAATATATAATTATAAATTTAATTTCAAATCATGCAAAAGGAATTCATTCAACTATGGAAACCTGCACGGGCTTTGGGTCCAACGAAAGGAGCACACCTGCGATTTCAGTAATCCTCTGATTACAGAAATACCAAAGTTAATATTAGCAAAGGAACAATAAAAATTTCAAGTTCAGAAGGAAATTTAGTATGCAAATAATGACAGGAGACACAGACCTCGAGAATATAGCGAGCAATCCATAACTGATCAGCAATAGAGATGCCAACCGCTGGACCAACTTGGAATTCCCACTACAAAGAAATAGGAAATTTTACATAAATACCACTAAACTCCAATGTATTTACATATCTAAATACATAATAATTGGTTGGTACAAAAGTAAATGCCCCAAAGAATATAAGAAAGAAGTCAATTACCTGACCAGGCATCACCTCTCCATTGACGCCACTGATGTTGAACCCAGCATATAGGCAGACTTTGTAATGGGAATCAACAATATCACGACCAAATGATTTGTCGACACCTACGGAGCAGTAGTATGGACCTTGTTAAAAAGTCAAATTGATGAGCATAATCATAAGGTTCAGATAGATTATAAAAATCTTTTGCTGATTATATTAGCTCAAAGACAAACCGAAAATTGTTTATTTTCAGAGAAATAAGAACAATTTAACTTATAAAAGCCAATAAATAATGTAAAGGGACAAAAAACACAATATTTAGAGGACACGACTCTAAGTCAATTGTGGTAATATTCTAAAAAGAATTGGTTAAATAATGCACTACTGAACAGAAGTATAAGGTAGAAATGAAAGTGTTAACAATAATAATAATAATGGTAACATTTATCACCTGGGGACCTGGAAAGCCACTCAATGGCCAACCAAGGGGTCATTTGGCATCCTTTTGAAAAAGGGTGTACTCCTGTTCAATTCTATACCTGGCAAAGAGCATAGCACAATCTTTAATTGCTAAAAAATTTTCTTACCTCATTTCCTCTCTGAATATACATATTTCCAAATTCCATCCAGACCTTGTAGGACCAAGATGAGAGCTGTAGAAAGAAAAATTAATGGTAAACTCAAAAACTTTCTAGGAATGTACATACGGTAATATGTTTAAGACAATAAATTCAACCAACCTAAACTTGTGACAGGACATATCCGCAAATCACATACCCAAAAACTGCTCTGAATAATGGCATAGACTCTTGTCATTTCAATTGTCTTTTCCATTCGACCTTACTGTTTTGAACAACTGTTTCCATATATTTACAAGCAAACGCACCACGGTCGATACCATTTGTCTGCTTTGGGACGACTTTAGTTGTTACGACTGGCCATGCACACACATTCTCAGTGAAGGCGTCTTCGACATCACTCACAAAATGTCTAATCTGCACATTTAAATGTAAAAATGAACGACACGGAACATTAAGTTTTGTAAATAAAAAATTATAGTATAAAGAATTTTGAATTTGTCACAATACTAACAAATTCGCCGGTGATCGCCAAGTGCATTTTATTACTCAGAGAGTCATAAAATCTCCACTTCTTCTCATTCAATACACAAACCAATAGTGTCCAATGTTCATTATCGATAATTGGCATTAGAATTAAATCTGCATTCTGCACACTCTCCTTCGTAATGTGTTCAACAAGTCCTTTAACATTGCCTACCTTCCACATCTAAAACAAAAATAAGATGTCATATCAAGAGTAATGGTAATGTCAGATGTACTTAGGATAAATCTCAAAAACATGAATTTAAAATTTTACCCAGTGACATAGAGAAACATATAGGAACTTTTTATACAGTTCTGGGGTGTTGCATCGTTTTTTTTCCAACAACATCGCAAAGCAGTAGATAGCGTCATTTCCGAACCAACCGTTTGTCAGGATTTCATCAAGATATTCACGAGTCAACGATAACTTTTCCGTAAAAATTACTAGGTCAGATCTGCATTTGAAATAGAAAAGGGATTTATAAAGCAGTCTAGGAACAAAAAATAAACAAAAAGAAGAAGATACACTAACAAATCAGTGAATCTGCTACAGCAGAGATCGATGGTCTCAAGCATGTAAGTTGGAATTAGTTGTCTTCCGGGAAAATTGAGAACCAATTGTACTGGTCTGACCTATAGGAAAAACAAGTAACAATATGTTTTGTGATTCTTAAAGTTTGTAATGTAATAAATTAAAGAATATTGCTATACCATTTCAATGACGCATTTATCATCAGGAATGACAACTTTCAATGACGCATTTATCTCTGCAGTTCCATGCTCTTCTTCGTTCATCTATGAGGTTTCTTCTTCAGGTCTGATGTTGACAGATGCGGGTTGATGTCCAGTTGATGTGTCCTTCTCAACTACAACTCCAATATCGCCTTTACTGGATGGTTGTTCAACCTGTAATTTAAAGGTTGGTTATAAGAAGATTCAGATAATATGATGATAATGTAAATTTGTACCTCGGCTGCTTGCAGTGCCCGCCTTTTCTGCCTTTTTCGTTCGAAACCCGTGAGCGAGCAAGCAGGAACCCTCTTTCTTCGTCCTTCACCTGCCTTGATTCTTTGAATTAAGCTGTATATTGGAGACTCCTTGCTCCATTTCCTTGAAGTCTCTGCACCTGGCTTTTTAATTTCTTTCTTAATATCACTTACTTCACTTTTTAAATCAGTCATATCCTTTTCCAAATTCGTCAGACGAGTCAAGGCGAAGGATTGAAATTCCATAAACGACTTGTGATGGTCTTCAAGCAGATCATGTATTTTTTCCAAGACAGTATGACTGCTATTTTCTGCGTATGTATCAGCATGTGGTCTCTTAGAATCACTCTGGTAGGGCACTATAGAAGCTACATCAGCGGAGGTTGGCGACTGTGGTTGAGACTGGGTATCCTCTTGTGGGAGAGGAACCGTAGGAATGGATTCTTCTTTGCCTGGATGAGCAAGTAACCAACGTTCACTATCCTTTATTTCAATGAAATTGTCATGAACCATGTAAAGAAATTGTCAAGTAAGCATAATAAGACATTACGTGGTTTAAGCAAATAATTAAATCACCTCGACGGGTCTGAGATTATTGAAGACTAGTTGAATCTTTACGTTATTCCAATTCAGCTTAACCTGCCACCTCAACATTCGTGGCCTAACATCAAACTTAGCTGGGAGGACCAAAGAAGTATGCTCATAAAACCAGAGCTGCATGTAATACAAAAAAGTAATATAAGCTTGGGTTCATATTATTTAAGCCGCTGTCAGCTATGCATTGTGCGGAAAACATACCGTTAGGAGGAAGACAAAGCCAGTAACATATCCCATTCGCTGGTGCGTCCTTATTTTCATCGCACATTCATTAAGTTGCATCGTCAAGAATCGGCATATTGTATCTGGCCAATTATACAAGCTAAAAGTTTCTACTTTATCACAAATAGACAACATTTTTTTTGAAACTCTGAAATTGTGTGACGGAAAAAGTAAATTTGACATTAGAAACTTAATTAACAATTGCAAAAGATAATGAGGAGACTCCCTTCCGAGATGTTCTCTAATCGTTGTCTTTATTTCTCTCGCAGTCATGTTACCGGGCGGTGCATTTTCCCAGATTGCAGGTAAGCCCCTATTTGGCATGCCAATTAATAGTGCAACTTCGTCTGAATCAAATTTCAGCTCTTTTCCTGCCAAGATGAATGCCCTCCGATCAAGATCCCAACATTTGATTAATTGCATTGTCATCGTATGATTTTGGGGGTACGCAGGGAGCTCAAAAAAGTGAACCAAGTTCATCCCTTCAATTTGGTTCCATGTCGCCTCGTCTATTGAAGGTTTGACGTTTTTGAGTACTTCTACAACGGCGGATGGACGACATCTGCAATTCATTGATGTTGAGCCATAGAACCTACATTAAGCAACAAACAACAGGTTAAAATGCATACTGTAATGGAAATAATGTAATTACAATCATCCTAGATAAAACTCCTCATGAGAGTTGCTTTCAAAATATGTAAAAAGATGACGTCTATTTGCAATACTTAAAAAGTAGACATTTATTGGAACATCATTTTCAACCAGATCTAGTGAATGTGCACAACCACTTATACAAGATAGGCATAGCATGCAGGATAATAATTGTAGGATATTGTCTACTGATTATGAGAATTATAATTTCATTACTAATGTAAATAGGAGGTATGTGAAATCTTAGTTTTCCTGCATGAATATTTAAAAAATTAAACACAAGACAAGCTGAATCATTTTAACTCACACAATGAATTAGAATAAATGTTTATAAATTGTAACTTTCAAGCTAATACTAGCAAAATGTTCAATGTAGCTAATGTAATTTAACTTCGTGAACTTACTGCCAATATCATAGCTTCTTATCTCTTCAATCTCTATGTGAATTCAAATCCAATGCTTTGCCAAACAGTTTATGTATCTTGTTTCTGAAATCACCGTGGATGATAAAATCATATTCATTGTTAATGTGAGAATCAAGAGATATCTTATAAAATGGTTTGAAGAAAATGTATGCGATAATTCATGGATTAGATTGCAAAAACTGCAACAACTAAACAATGATTTACCTGTTCAATATCATGTTCAATTTGTTGAGCCGAACAATTTCACGTTAAGAAGATTTTCGTTATTTTTCTTTAGAAAGTATGTCCATGTTATTTTTTATTCTATATAATTTATAATTATTTTTAGCCAAGTTAACAATAGCTTGCATTTTTATTGTGTTGTGATGAAAGTGTGGTGTTTTTATAATTTTCCAACTTAACGATCATTAAATCGTCATTAAAAATGAGTTTCTATGTATTTTTTCTTTCATCACAGGAAAGTGAATAATTATTAAATTAGTGTTCACTTAACCATGTGTTCACTAAACCCTATGATGTCTTGCATCAAAAACTCAATTTGTATTTCGTTAAAGCAATTATCCAATTAAAATAGGATTATGATGCATTATCTTAATGTGAAGGTATAGCTCTAGAACTTAGCATTATCAATACCAAGCACAAATCATAGGAGCCATTCAAGAGGCCACATAGAGGAAAACCACTAACTTTAACGTAGTGGACAACAAGCAAAATAGATCGAAGCATTGATATGTTATATCTAATTTAATGAAACCATGATTGAATTCCAATGATGAAATATAAATTCTTTTGCAAGCTCACCACAGTCAAATATTTTGGCACATGAACTTCATAAAAATTCATATTCATAAAACTCAACTGATGAAGATAAACAAGGCTAAATCAAGCATTTCATAATACTACACTACTTTTCTATTAATTTTATACACTTTTCTCCTCCACTCCCCCAACAATAAACCAAAAGGTCCATAAATGATAATCCCCAAAACAATTTATAATAACCTAAAAAAAGTTTTATTCCTTGCTCTCACCCACATAATTACTAGCACTCTACCCCTTCTCTAATATGAAGTCCCGGTGCCGGACAACACTCTAGTCTTTAATAACACCAAATAAAAAAAGTGAAACAAACAAACAACTATCACCTACCTTTTAAAAGGTCAAATAGTTGTTTGATCAGCTCTTACAAGGACAAAAAAAATGAGTACTATATAAGCTTCATAAAAATGCCTGGATATGGAATCTATAAGCTTGGAATAATGATTAAACCATTAATTCATCATAGTTTAAAGACTGCCAAATAAGAAAACTAACATAATAAAGGAGAAATTTTTTTTAAAAAAGGCAAATGAAATCCATTTTACCGACTTTCAACTAACACATTAACCAAATAAAAAAATAGTAGCTCTGAAAAAATAATTGAACATCCTGGAATGATGTAACCTTTCACAGGACCAGAATGAAAATAAAAATGTATAAGATTAATGATACAATATAAAGCAGCAGTATACAATCACAAAATATTACAAGGAATATGAATCAAATGGAATTAAACAGAAAATTAGGGCCACAACTAATTTTCTTTTTCTTTCTGATTCAGTTAAACAGAAAATATGAATCAAATGACATAAAAAAACAAAACTTTTACCTCAATTCAGTTTCGGGTTTCTTAGGAGCACTCTTCCGCATTTTCTTCTGCTTTTTCTTTTGCTCACTGCTTTTTGGACTATCCGCCTCTTGCAACTCCGACGCCGGCTTTTCCTGCACTTCCGGAATATCCTCTTCCATGTTAACCGAAACTCTAGTGTCGAATGTGATAGTCGAAACACTAGCAACGTGCCGAAGAAGGAGATAGCCGCAACACTAGCAACCCTAGTGCCGGTGCCGAAGAGAGCCGAAAAACTTGAATCCCTAGTGCCGGCCGAAGGAGAAGGAGCGAGCCGAAACACTACCAACCGCAGTGCCGGTGCCGAAGAAGGGGTGAGCCGAAAAGAACCTTAGTACCGGTGCCGAAGAAGGAGAGAGCCGAAACCAACCTAGTGCCGGTGCCGAAGAAGGAGAGAGCCGAAAAACCCTAGAGCCGGCGAAGAAGGAGCGATACGGGCGCGGCGCGATTCTTTTTAAAAAAATTACCGTGCCTTTAAATTTTAACCTAACTAAAAAATATTTACACTAGGTTATAAAATTTACATAAATTTGGGTACAAAAGGAGTACAAAGAAATAAAAGGTACAAAATAGTTACAAACGAGTTACATTCAGGTTACAATATCGGGCCATTCGTGGTCTTCATTTAAATGTTTAATATTTGGTTACATTTAAGTTACAGTGGGTTACATTTAGGTTACAAAAAGGGTACAATCTGGTTACAAAGGCTAAACAGCGAGAAGGGTACAAAATGGTTACATTTAGGTTACAATATCGGGCCGGGTCTTCGGGCCACGAGCGTTAAATAGCTTGTTTTTTAATGAGGCGGGACCCATTGTCCGATGTGGCGTGTTTCGATTGGCTACCGTATGCATTGATGCATACGGTTTACGTACCCAATTTTTTTCCCTGAGAAAGGGACCAGTGGAGATGACAAAGGTGATTTCCTGCCCTGGCCAATTGCTTAGTTCCTCGACGTTTCAGGCGACTTGTCAACTATAATTTATTATATATATATATATATATATATATATATATATATATATATATATATATATATATATATATATATATATATATAATGATATTTTATAAGAAAATACTACAATCGGATGAGGGTTTAAACATTTATTCTCTAACATGCATCTCCAAAATATCATTTTATATGATAGTTGTTAGTAGTGGTCATCAGCATTGATGGTAAAAATTGAGCTATGAAGATCTCTATATTCATAATGTTTCTCTAAGTTTAGAAAAAGTTCTCCTTCATCTAAAAAATGATTAATCATTTAAAATTTTGTAGTGGCATTTTGACAATTTAATCTAAAATTTTCACAATCTATCCGATAGACTGTTGATTTTATTAATCAAAAAGTATATTTTTTAGTATTTTAGTGACATCAAAATTAAATGATTCTATGTTTATTGAATTTCTCGCATCAAAATGCCCATATGTACTATAATCATAGAAAATTCAAAGGAATATTTTGGTCAATCGAATAACTTATTGAAATATTTATAATTCTTCATAATGAGGATTGAGTCCATAAATATTGTAACTCCTTCTATTTAATATTTATAAATCTATTTCATTCATCTTTGTTAGCATTTAGAACAGTCACAAAACCCTTCATGATAAATAAGATTAATAGCCATAAAAACAATTTTTGATTATTTTATCCCAATTAACTATTATATTATTTGTATAGGTTGTTATCAATAATTTAATCGTACACTATACTTTGGTTAGTCCAATTAGTGCAAATCGACCTATGTAGGCAAAATTGACCCATCCATAAGGGTTCATGAATGTCAAGTGAGCTAAAATTGTTCTATGTATTAAATCAATTGATCTTGGAGCTCTTTTAGGATGCATGTGACATGATTAATTTATATCAATTACCTTTAATCCTTTTGTTTCTATGTTTTAGGAAACAAATCAAATCATCCCATTAAAAGGACACACTCATAGTCTAGGTCAACCAAGTAGCCAAATCATGCTAAAACCTTGTGATGTAGTATAGCCAAGCATGTTTAAATAATTTTCTTAGTTTAATTGAAAGAACTTTAGCACCTTTACATTGACCAATAAAGGAATAATAAATTGAGATCTTCTTGTTAAATATAAATGGGCAAATAATTTTATAAATGACAGTCTAAAAATTTATTCAAACTTTTCTAAAGCCATGAAAAAATTATTAGTCTAGGGTCTCAGTAGCACATGCCAATTAGAACCAAAACATCTGACCTCTGGATGGACCATAATTGAATAATCAGTCAATCTGACTCATTTGATCTAATACCATGGCTAAACCTTGAATAAACCATAGTATTAAATTAAGTTTTGGGTAATACCATGGCTAATATGGAAAAATGATGATATAACTGCCCAATTAGAATTTACCAACAGTAATCCAAGAGATAACATATAGTTGCACCTTAGCTTCACCCTAAACGTTAAACAACGCCATTCATTCCAGTTGATTTTGAAAACAGATAGAAGTGTGTTAGTTCTATTATTTAACTCAAGCTAATGGTAAATGAAAAGGAAACATGAAAATATGAAGTCCATAAAATCCCCTACCTTAGTGGCTTCATCACAACCGCAATAGTTTCTTTGAAAGCTTCGAATCCCTCCCAATAGATTTAAAGATCATAGAGGTGATTAATGGTTTGAAAGAGTTTGAGTTTTAATCATGCAGCCTAGCCAACAAGTCTTATGCTAATTCCAATAAGAAATAATCACTTTTCACATATGTGTGAGAAGATCCATTCATCAAGATTAAGAAGCTCACAAAAGAACATAACTCAAACCAAAATATTTCTTAGGAAGCTTTGGTGTGCATAAAGTACAAAATTGTAATGACTTCCTTTGGTTTTTTTTTTAAAGGCGCTTTTGGTTAAACTATCTTGAGCAACGAGAAATAGTGATTGTTTGCCTTTGGGTCACATAACTGAAACCCAACCAAATTCCCATATTTGATTTATTGCAGGGTTGGCCATGGTTCCACTTTAAAAATAATCTAATAATTTATCAGGCAATACGAGTAATAAATTGAACTTTTAAGCCCCACCACCCACCATCTTCCTCCCCACCTATGCTTTTGATGCGGATCAATCGATAAGGAAAGTTGTTTGAAATTTTAATCTAGAATCTACTAAAGCATGAATAATCTAGAAAAAAATTTGCATAATAAAATTCTTAAAATTTTTAATTTAAATAAAATACTCAATATTCTATTTATTTGAATTGATAATTAAACAGAAAAAAATCATTAAGTTTATAAAAAAAAATTAATTTTATCTTAATATACTTATGGAAATTAGCTCAAGTTTTTAAAATTTTATGTAGAATTTTATAGCTTTCTAATATTTTATACTCACCATTTAAAAATCATATGAATGACATTAATTCTCAAAATCAAAAGAGTTTTGAGAAATATATTTAGAGTGTTTCGAAATTATCTCAAATTATTAAAGAATTATTCAAAGAAGTTTGATGAGGCCAATTATTTAAAATAGTTTTTATGTTAAAATTATTGAAGTATTATAAAAATAAAATAAATAAATAATCATAAATTTTAACTTAAAAAAGAAATATATTTCTCTAAGTTTTTCGTTGGCATGATAAAGCCATTCCACTAAAATTTATTATTTACTATATTTAATATATTAATTTAATAATTTACATCAAACCCATTGGTGTTCCCTATAGAATAACATGCAACACATAGTAAGAGGTTTTTCAATAGATTAAAATCAAATATATTGGATAGTATTTTAGACCTTTTCCTAATTTTATCGATTAAAATACCAATTTTTCTTTTTATCCGAATAAAATTTACAATAATTATAAAAAACTCATAAACTCATCTAAGCATATATAATCAATAGTTATAAAAAAATCATTAATCTTTTGAAAGTATTAAGGGGTATTTATGCTAACATTTGTGTCTCATTTATTCAAAAATAAACTAGATATTAAAAATTAAGGTGATACATCTTTGAATATTTCACATATTATATATCAAGGATTTTAACATAGGAAAACCCTTTCAAGTATATCATACATTTAAATGCATGAATTTCTATTGTTCTTAGCCATATATGATTTAATTTTGAACTTAAGTCCTATCCATTATTCTAAGGATATATCACCATAGCCCTCACTTAATTAAGCACGAATACTTATTAATTTAATCTTAACATATGGTCTAAAATGGAATTGATTAATATAAATTATAGGTTTCTTTATATCTCCAAAACACACATCAGTTTGCCTGTCATTGATTACAATTTGACTAGTAAAGGTCCATTCAATTTAAGAAAACTATATAGCATTCTAGGATTGCTTGATTTAGCTCTCCCTAAGCATAAACAATATCAAATATTATAATACATATATAACTTTTTTAATAGTCATTCATTGTTTACCTAACTTCCATAACTATCATGCCTACATAGTCACAACTAAACTTCTAATTGAATGCTAAACAACCTTTGTTAGGTTCAATATGATTATACTTTCTAATCCTCACTATCATCTCATTATCCAATAATTTTTGTAACAATCATGCCAACTTCAACTAATATCTTCTCCTTGTATGTACAAGTCACTACTGACCAAGCTATTTATGTGATAGTAATATGCCCCATGGCTTTTTTTTTTTTTCTAAGATTGATTGATAGTCGGAGACTGCCGATCAACCACCACTATAGGTTGAACTGACTGAGGAGCGGACTCTCCTTCCAGTCCGGTGTGCTATTTGAATCCTCCCGTCATGGGTGGGATTCGAACCCCTGACTCGAAGGACTTACACCAAAGGCCGCAACCAATGAGCCAAGGCTTTCACACTATGCCTAATGGCTATTTCATTCACCAACGAAATCATAATTTTTTTTCTTAGCATTTTCCATGAAGTCTTTAGTGTTCTATAGTACCAAATTTAACAAAATGTTGATTAATCATAATAGTGTTCTATTGTGGCCTGATATGAATTATTCATGTTCCTTCAAATGTTGATTTATCTGTACTTATTTTGTACAAAATAGTTGTGTAGGACGATTTAATTGTGAATTTCATGTTCTGAATTTATTAGATAAAATGTGTACTTTTAGGTAGGTAAAAGAATAGGAATAAATGAATTATATAATGCTTAAAGAGGCAAAAATACCAGAATGAATATTTAAAATATATATGTAATGTATAGTAGCATATAAAGGCCTAATGATATATGTGAAATACTTAGGAAGTACAAGGACCCGAGGAAAAATTTAATATGATATATTCTAAAATATTTTTTTTATTGCAATCATATTATTATGATATAAATGATAGATTGAAATTTTAGTTTCGTAATATAATTTATTATATTTATCTTTAACACAAAATTAAGTACTAACACACTAAACTCAGGGTGCGTATGGGGCAGCTTATCCGTTGCGCAGTCTCACCGTTTGAAAACTACGTTTGAGTAGTTTATCCGAAAACACAGTTAATTTTTTACACCAAACGCGGAACGCGGGTGGAACCCCGTGGTCTGCGTTTCCAGATAAATGGCTTATCTGGCACAAGCTGCCTCAAACGCACCCTTAATATAACAAACTATTTGGCATGCTAACTTAGTGTGTTTAGTATCAACACACTATTGTAGATTTTCTTTTGAACATAATATAACTTTGCCAAAATGCATACTAAAAAATATTAGAGAGAGTCGTCTTAGATGGTTTGGTCACATTCAACGTCGACCATCTGATGATCGGATTATGAGAGTAGATGTTTTAGAGTCGATTTATGTTAAGAAAGGCAGAGATAGACCTAAGAAGACTTGGGCTAATTGTATAAAAATTGATCTTAATATATTAGAACTAAATGAGAATATGACTCTAAATAGGACTCGGTGGAGAAAAAAGATTCATGCAGTCGACCCCACGTAGTGAGATAAAGGCTTTGTTGTTGTTGTTGTTGTTATTGTTGCTGCCGTTACATACTAAAAAAAGATGTTAAAAGTAGATGATAATTGCAGCTTATAATAGAAAATGAAATTCTAAAAATAATTACATCAACTTTCCAACATGAAAAACTCATAAAAGCAAACCATTTCAACTCACCATACCTATAAATAGCTGATGCTTCTACAACAAATAAGTCGAACCCTGCAAAGTGCATTATTCTACAGCTTACAGTTTAGTCAGCTAATTGACCAGTAAAACTCCATTCTTGAAGCATCAGATTAAAATATGTAGTCTCCAAACATGAAAGTTCTTTCGGAGAACTGGATGTTAAACAGAAAGCGATGAAAGCTCCTTCAAAGCTAATCTCTTTTCAGATGTTCTAAGCATGACGAAACCCATGTTTGAGTACCTCTTCTTCAAGGCCAACAATTTCCAAAAATGCTTTACGCAGCCCCTCTTTTGCAATCTTGTAAATCTCTACTGAGGCTGCTCCCTTCTCAGCAACCTTTAAAGCATCTCGGAAGACATCGCGATATCGTAAAATCGCAGATTCTTGACAGTAATTTTGATTTTCGACATCTCTTTCGTCCAAGACAATCCCACTCTTTGCCTTCTTTGTCCACCTTTTCAGAATATAATGTTCAGGTAGTAGAATCACACCGTTGCAAAAGAAGACTGTAAGCACATGCTTACATAATAAACCAGATGACTCAAACTTGTAGCAAGTGCAGACTACTTTTTTCTCTGATTCATTAAAGGCAACAATGTGCCTTCTATGACCATCTCCATCCCTTTCAACAGTATATTTGCTGATAGTACCTTCCTGAAATTTGACAGCATAGTGATCCAAGGCTTCAACCAATTCAGCCTGAAATCTTTCGAATACTGCCCTCGTGTAGATACTGGCTGCTTGTTTCTCCATATGTGAATCTGTCTTCAGAATCTGTTGGGAATGCAACGCATCAAAATCATCGTGCAGTTCCTTCTCATACCGATTATCCATTTCTTGATTAAACTTAGAGATGAAAGCTAGCAGGGAGATCCTCGTGTCAAAGTTCTTTCGGAAGAAGGTGTTTATACTTTCTGATCTTTGAGTGGTGTATAGTTCTGCAAAGAATGAGTCCTTCAGATATGCAGGAACCCATTTATTACGAATATTGTATACTAGCTGTAACCAGGCATTTTCCCTAAGATTATACTTATCAATAACCATCTTCCAACATGCTTCAAACATATCAGCTGTTTCACACTCCAAAACATATTTTTTTAGCTCTTCAGGCAGAGTGGGATACCTGGAGTAAACATCAGAGAGCTTCTTCTTGCATCTAGATAAGATGCGCCATTTGCAGATTCTGTGGCAAGTTGTAGGGAATGCCTTCGCAACGGCAGCTCCCAAAGCCTTGTCCTGATCGGTGGTTAACGAGATTGGATGGCGTCCTGACATTGCAGTTAACCAAGTCTCAAACAACCAAGCATAGGATGATTCCGTCTTGTCTAATATCAATGCACATCCAAAATTAACAGGTTTTAGATGATGATTGACACCACTGAATGCAGCGAATGGCATCATATTCTCATTCTTCTTGTATGTTGTATCGAAGACAACGGCATCGCCGAAGTACTTATAAGCAATTCGAGCTCTTGCATCAGCCCAAAATATGTTTGCCAAGCAATTCCTATCATCCACATTCATTGAATAGAAAAAACCAGAATTCTCAGCTTGAATTTTCTTGAAATGCTCCAGGAGACCCTGAGCACCTCCTTCCCCAAAAATCTTCTGCCTCATCTCTCTCAAAAAGTTGTCATGTTCACGATCCTTCCCTGACAATTGGTTAAGCTGGATCTCACGCACTTTATCTGGACTAACAACAACATGAGTGTGCTCCAACACCAATTTAGTAATAACCCATCTGTCTGCACCTCTGCGAACCACCTCCATCATTGCAGGGCATCCATCCCTTATAGAGAGACGCTTCCTCTTCTTCTTGTTAGTCAATTCAGTGACCTTCTTTTTGTGATGGCCTTCCTTCAAACAAACAAATCTCTTCATGACTAAAACCTCAACCCCTTTTCGTCTCTCACTGCGAGACCTCGCGACGCGGATGCCAAACCCAAGTTGCAGCGCATAAGCATTGTAAAACAACCTGGCAACAGTATCAGACTCAAACTCCATTCCAAGATGAGGGTCCTGATTCTTCACATCTGCTTCAGATACAATGAGCTCATTTCCAATGGAATGCACTAATGCTAAAGAATTATCCTGTTGGTTGAAGAAATGAAGGGTAGCAGCAACCTCTCCAGCCTGTTGCTCGACATCAGAGGTCATGATATCTTCTTCTAGATCAACATAGTCTTCGATCAGTTCATCATCCTCACTCGAGGTGTACTCCATCGATCTGTGCAGTGTACACAGAGGAATCGCATGAAATCAGAAGTTTAAAATTCGTATAAACGAGTCATCTTTATCAACTGAACTGCAAATTTTCCACATTAAAACAGAAAGTTTCATACTTTTTAGCCTAACAAGGTTGAGTTGGGAAATGCCGCACGGAAAGGTTGTAGCTTTGCAAACAATAGGAACTAGGGTTTCTGAGTGGAAAGTATGGGATTAGAATCAAGGACGAGAACAAAGTTAAAAAAGACGCTGAATACTTGTAAGCGGAACTTAGAAAACAACGGAGCTTACTTTATCTGTTAGGGTTTACAGGAAGCAGGCGACTGAGGAGTGCTTCACCTTCCTCAAGATGTCAACTTTAAGACACCACTAGGAATCAAAGTAGAACTGCAAGATGCAAGATGTCAACTTTAAGCGTATCAATAAAGAACGACCTTGTTTCTTGGATCATGGTTTATTGGCAGGAGAACTAAGGGGACTGAGGATTTGTTTGCTCTGGGTATCTCCCGATCTACAGGTGTTGACCCAACTACCGTTGTCGTTGTGGGGTTCTAGAGTCGAAAAACAAGGGTTGCCTAATCCAAGGCCTTTGAAGAACAAAAAAATAAATTAAGTAGGCCAAGTTTTACGTTAAACGTTGAACGGGCGGCTGATGTTCTTCTGCAGATCAAAGGCGATTTAAATTTTTTAAAGGCTTATTGAGGATTAATTTTGTTTTAAATTTTCTGTTCTTATTTTTTATTTTTGAAAACAATTTATTGAATATAATTTTACATTCTTTTATTTTCATCAATATAAAACTGATCTGTCATAGGTAAATTTTATCAAGTATGTTGTATTTTTTAAGGATGTTCAAGATTCAAATTCAAGATCATTTAGGGCTATCATTTCAACAAATTTATAGTCAATATGATCGTCTCGACAAGATGGCCCTGATATTATCAAAGTTGGGTCAATATGTGTCCAATCAAATCAAGATCAAGCCATTAAAATACATTCAAAAGTATTGGATCATCAATTGAATGATCAAATGAACTCCAAATTTGACATATTTATAATTAAATCGAGCGTCTCGATGGAAGAAATCCAACGGGCCCAAGATTACTCAATTATGAGATTTTTATGGCTCTCAAATTACTAAAAAAATTCCTACGATAAATAAGGTAAATATGGGCAATCTAATCAGGTGGTTGGGAAAGTTATTATCCAAAAGACTAAAATGTCCCTCCTCTAGAGGCTATAAATAGACTACAATTTTTCACTTGAAAAGTGAAAAGGGAAAGAGGAATTTTGGAGCTCGTCCAGGAAGCAACTAACCACCACCTATTAACCACCATCGACTAACACTAGTTGCACCGTCTACTGTTGTTGGCCTCTGATCGTCGTTGACCCCTGCTTACAACGTCGTATCTCAAATACGCCTATATTTTATAACACATGTAAGAATGACATGGTGATAACTTTCGCCATACGTAGCCCCTAACCATCATTGACCACTATCGGTTGTCACCACCTTCGACCACCGAGCACCGGCCACTGGCGACTAGTGCTTACAACCATTGTAGTCAAAATATAATTGTTATTCCTAACATCTATATTTTTTTATGTTGTATAAAGATAAATGCAGTGTTCGATATAAAATTGTAGTTAATATTCCCTCTAAGAGAATGAGTCCAAACACAACTATGGCCTTTTGTGGCTAAATACTACTATAATAGCTTCCAACTATAGTCTTGTTGGCAGACTGCTGCTCTTGAAAATGTCGATTATAACCTTTTATGGTCAATTACTACTATTACGGCTTCCAACTATGACACACGTGGATAACTATTGATATTGCAACCACTGATTGTGGATATTATGACCAACTACTACTTTTACAGTTGCCAACTACAGCCTTAGTGACCGTCTGTTACTCTTACACCCACTAACTATAGCCTTTGTGGCCATGGACTACTCTCATAGCTTCCATTTATGACTTTTGTGGCCAACCTCCATTATTGCAGCCACTGACTACGGCCTTTATGGCTAATTGCATCTCTTTTGGCTGATATTGTCATCCAACATCCAACTTAACAGGGTTCTGATGTGAATCAAATTTGTCATATTTCTATTCATAAATCCCAAGCTTTAATTGCTTATGATAATTTTACACTTTTGGATATTATTTTTTTAATGTTTTATAGGATGCAAGTGTGGAGCAGGCTCCTGAAAATTAAAGACGACAAAGTGGCTAAGAGACCACTAGAGCACTCGTGCCAATGAGAGACTTGCTCACACCCCTTCTTAGATAGGAAGTGTGTCGGCACCCAAAGTAAGTGTGTTGGCACCGTCTCATTAAGCATCAGACATGCCTACGCTGCAGCCCAACGTGCATGTGCTGGTCGTCAACACACAATTCTATGCTCCTCAAACTGATGAAATTAAAGAATTTCATGCCAAGCTTTTAGACTTAACTATATAAGAATATTTAATTAAATTCTAAGGGTGCTCTTGGCTTTGGAGGCTTTCTCTTTCCCTAGTTTTAAAATATTCATTATAATCCTAAAGTTTCCCCGTTGGTTCTCCCTTGGGGAAGATTTCTTTGGTGCTTTCTTTTGGAGTTATGGAGAGTTATGAGAGAAAGAGAGAGAGATTTGTGTGCACTTTTATGAAGGAGATTTATGGAGAACTTGTACTATACAAAGAGGATTATGGAATATTGCAAGAGGTAATTGGCTTAAGTTTAATTTTTTTATATCTTCTTGTGTTGACTTCCTTTATATTTTCAATGAAAATCTTTGTATTTTCTATCCTCATGTATATTAATTAATCTTATTCATAGTCTTGTAATGTAATGCATATGATCTCTCTGTTTTTTTCTCCCTGGCTTTTCCCTTGATATTTTATGTGCTTTGGATTTCATAAGTTGATGTGTTAACATTTCAATCATAGCTTACTTATGATATGACCAATTAGAAAGTTAAAACCCCTGCTGATCTAGGACATCTAACCATTAATTAGAAGAACAAGTATGTTAAGATACATTCATTTAATAGAATATACATATGGCAAATAAAAGAGTGCCACGATAGGTGATTAGAGGATTTCAAGGAAATCTTGCATAGTGGGGATCTTTTAACTCTAACACGGGATTTCACTCTTTCATATGACCTAGAAAAAGGCTAAGGATGACATATTCCCGGTTGTCGACAATAAAGCGGAGAACTCATAGGAAATTATCGAGGAATCATTAGACCAGTGTCATAGAAGTATGAACATTTCACCTCTTAATAACACAAAGGAAGCTTAGTTTTTTTTTTTTCCTGATCTTTGCATTAGGATTTTAGAATATTCTACTTTTCACAAATCTGAACCCTTCAAACTAAGCTTAGTAGTGTAGTAAACTATAATTTAACTAGTTAGAAAAGTTGACGAATTTCATTGTAGTAATGATACATGTACGCTAATTCTATATATTACTTAATTGACACATATACATATGTGATTGGTTGATTATTTCACAATAATTTTGGTTATCAAGCTTTTGATATTGGTGTAACACTATGAGTTTTGCTTTGAATTTTTTCTTGTTTTCATATTTATTTGTGCTCTTGTTATAGTTATGTTTTGTTCTTTATTTTTAAAAAAATTAAAAAAATCAAAAAAAAAATTTGTTGCATCATTTTATTTATGTTCTTGTATTTTGAATATTGGTTATTTCTAGTATTATGATTTCTTTGTATTTGTATTTCCAATAGGGCCACTTGCTGAAAATGTAATTGCATGTGTAAAAATTATATAGCTAAACTAGTATCCATTGACCTTTAAATTGAAAAAAACCCTCAAAAAATTCGAAAAAAGTAAAAAAAAAACCACTAATAAATAAACCCTCAAGTAAACCATTTTGAAATATTTAGGGTGCATGTCAACCTCTCAATAGAGAAATCCACATAAGCATCAATTACCCTACTCTTGAAGCCAACATAATTGAACTGAGATGTATAATCAGTCAAATGATTCAAAATAATCAACTTGGGAGACCATCCACTGAGGATCCAAACCTTCACGGTCAATTTCTTAGAGCTATGTGTCACCTTTAGGTATAACAGTGTCCTCAATGATGTTTTTAGAATAAGGCTATTCTCTTTCTCACTTACGGATAAAGTTACACCACATTATCACCAAGATCAATCACCACTTTGACCAATTTAGCTCAAAAATTCTTAGCCAAATACTTCATTCAATTCAAAACTATCAAACTTAGAAATGATGTTGCTTTCTTCATTCAACTAAATGGAGAGTTTATAACTTGAGAACGGTTCAAAGAACTACTTAGGAAGTGTCATACCACATCTTACCTAACTGGTTGATTATACAAACCTTTTATAATGGGCTAGCGGGATCCTTAAGTTCAATCATAAATACTATAGTTGAGAGATCCTTAATATCAAAATCATTTGAGGTGGCATATGAAATAATTGAGAAAATGGCAAATTCTAAGCCTTTTTGGATTTAATAATAGACAACTTGGATTGGAACTTTTTGACTCAAATTCTAAGCCTTTTTGTATTTAATAATAGATGCATAAAAATTTTTTCAAATTCTTTTAATAACTCTTGGTTCTTCATTATTCTCAATGGCAAACCCAATGGATTCATTAAATCGATGAATGATCTTAGGCAAGGTGATCTTATCTCCATTGTCCTCTTCATTTTTGAAAATTTATCTAGAGGTATCAATAAAATTTTTAGAAATCGCCATTCACTCTAAAATTAAGTTCACTCATGATATATCTCATGTAAGATTTGTTGGTGACTTTATCATATTTTGTACTGGCTCCATTAAATATGTGAAACTTATTAAAAATCTTCTTCTAGAATTTATTTCTATGAGTGGATTTCCAATTAATAATTCTAAATGGTGTTTTATCCAAGCCAAAACTTTAATCCATGCATCTCTCATTCACTTTAAACACATTTTGAATTTTAATGCTCAATCTTTACCCTTCAAATATCTTGGGTCCCAATTTTTAAAGGTCAAAACTGTAAATTTCATTTTGATGATGTCATTTCTTCTATTAGAAATAAGCTCTCCACCCCAGAAAAAAATTGCGTACGTAGACCATACGCAGCACTGCGTACGGTCTACCAGGTTACATGGAGGTTACACAGAGAGTTTTCATGTTTTATCTCATGTAACCTCTGTGTAACATTCATGTAGCATCCCTGTTATTTGGAGGGTACATGGAGGTTACATGCATATATGGCCGCCTCCTACTGGATTGCGTACGCGCTGCGTACGGTCTACGTACGCAAATTTTTTCCCTCCACCCCACCGTAAAATGACAAGATCATTCCACTCCATCCCTCTCTCACCCACAATACATCGCCCACTTCATTCCCCTATCCTCCCTAACTGAAAACAGCCACCTTCCTCCCTCCTCCACCGGTGGACAGCGCGCAACTCCACTCTCCCTCTCCTCCACACAAAAAGTCTCCTCCATTTTCTCTCCCACCAGCCAAAAAGCGAGAAGCCACTCTCCCTCTTCCTCCAAAAAATAGAAGAAGCGGCAGCCTTCCCTTCCTCACTTGCTGTAAACAACACCCCTCTCATCCTTCCTCCAAGCTTCCTCCTGCTCCGGCGAGCTCTTCCAACAGTGAACAAACCAACGGGATCGAGGAGTACAGAAACCTGAAATTCCTCCTTTCTCTGCCTGCCTCTCTCTCCCCTATTCGCAACTCTATGTGCGTGCTCCTAATAACTCTGCATTATCTCTATAATAATCTATCAATAACATCGAACTAGAATCTGTGAAAAGGAGTTTATTGGATTATTGAAATTAACACCGAATAACCTACTAATAACTCTCAATAATCTTGAAATAGAAATTATTGGCTTTTCTTTCCCCTCCTCTCACCTGCTTTCGTGAACTTAATTTTTTTTTTAAATCCATAAATCCATCTTCCAATGAGATTAATTGCTTTAATCCCTGATTTAATGTAAAACAGAGAAAATCAGGACTTAAAATTCTGTAGGATTTAAAGTTCTTAGTTTGCCTCTTATTTGCAAATTTACGTCTATACCCCACACTTCTGATGTGTTTCCATTTATTGTTAACTCCAAAATAAACAAAATTTATATCTATGCCTTCATTTTTTTTCTATGCATTTACAAATTTATCACCTAAAATAAAAAAGATTTACATCCATGCCATACACTTCTTGTGTATGATATATCACTCAAATTTTATGTATTTAGATGTCCGGCACTTAAAACCTTCATATCTATATGTGTATCACACAAATTTTATGTATTTACATCTCTACCACCTAAGTTTTCATATCTATATGCATACCATACAATCTTATGTATTTACATATTTAACACCTAAAATTCAATTTAAACATACTCCAGCTTACCATACAATCTTGTGTATTTGTTTCAGTTTTTCTTAAGAAAAAGTTACGATAATGGTATTTTAGATGTGTCGTGAAAGATTTGGGTGAAAATTTGGCTTATGCGATTTAGAAAATTCATAAATCTCATTATTGTGAAAATCTAAAATTGTTAAAGCTCAGTTTATGAAAATTGAAAACTTTGCGAATCTCCACTTGGGAAAATATGAAGTTGTTGTAGTTTTGTTTTATGAAAATTTGGAAATCTCAAAAGCTTCGTTTTCGAAAAAAATACGAAATTTGTGTTGGTTTTGCATGTGAAAACCGTGAAGTTTGCAGTTGCTTTGCCTTTAAAAGAAATCTGAAATGTTTATGGCTTTGATTCATGCAATTCGGAAAATTTTGATGATTCATTTTTTTTTTTGGAAGCCGGAAAGCTTCCATGATTTCTTTGTCTTTGAAATAAAATATATATATATATGTGTATGGGCTTTGGTCTCTCCTATAAATGCTTACATCCCGAGAAAAAACTTGCGTACGTCAATCGTACGCAGCAGCAGCGTACGGTTGAGGTTACACAGGGGTTACAATGAGGTTACAAGAGGGTTACATTTCTCTTGTAACCCCCGTGTAACCATGTACCCCCCATGTAATATATCAGTGAATGAAACAGAAGCGCAGACTTACATGGGGGTTACACGGAAGTTACACGGGGGTTACAAGGGAGATATACCCTCCTTGTAACCTCATTGTAACCCCCGTGTAACCTCAACCGTACGCAGCTGCTGCGTACGGTTGACGTACGCAAGTTTTTTCCTTACATCCCATTCAATTCCTTTGTATTTAAATATTTAACATCTAAACTTCAATTTTTACATACATGCCGCATTTTTTATGTTTGAAAATGTTATATTTAGAAGTTAAAGTGATGCTATTTTTGATATGTGAGAGATTTTGTTGGGGTAAATGTATGAAGTAAAATTTAGATTTTAGATATATGAAAGCCTCTGAATTGTGTGATATGCATCTAAATGACCATAACTTTTCTTCTCATTGGATGAATAATGATGTATTTATGATCAAAGTATAATTTTTGCTTGAACATCTACTTGCTTAATAATTTATTTTCATTAAACATTTTACTTGATTTTGCACCCCACTGTACAATATGGATAATCATTGTTGCATTTTTTGCATGTTTTTTTATCATATGTTTGCACATGTGTGGCTTTATAGTCAATACTACACCCAATTCTCATACAAATTTCTTTGTGCGCCTTTGCGAGGTTAATCCCATCATGGTTGAGACATCGAGTGGTCATGAAGCTACCCATTGACTGACGAAAGGGATGACATCAAACTTCGTGTCGGTGAGATCTATCCAAAATCAGAGTTTTATTTTAAAATATATCATCACCTTTTCATTCTTAATCTAAATATTGAAACATTAAAATTTATAAAAATTCAAACTCAAATGATAATTAATCAATAAAATAACATAAAATTAATAAAATTAGAATGATTCAAGGTAACTAAAAGAATATTTATAACTTTCTCAAAATTGTAAGTATGCCCTTTTCACTACCAAACATAACAAACAAATCATCAACATTTATAACTTCAACCAACTAGTTCAAACACTTAATAAGACAATACATAATATAATAAATAACTTTCAAAAACAAGATGAAATGATTTAACTCAAGAACGATAAATTTACAAATATGCCCGTCTGAACTGGAAATTTAAAAATTTTTTTACGATTTTAATTCAATTCAATTCCAAAAGTATCAAAACAAACCAACAAATGAAGACACAATTAAAAGGTTAAAAAAACTCATAAATCATTAAAACTAAGAGTCATTAATACTTAAACTTTAATAACTAGAACCTAAGAGTCACTAATACTTAAACTTTAATAATAAACCAACCCTAGTTTTTGGGGAACATTTGGATAAGGTAAATCATGGTTGCTAACAAGGGTTTCCCTGCTTATTAATAACCAAGCAAACCACAAATATAAATGACCATAGGATCATAACCAGAGTCATCCTTAAACCAACAAAAATATAATTAAAACAGCTAAGAAGTCTTAAGCAACTGACTCTGATGAACAAAGATCACCAAATGTAACTTTAATCTGCTACCTTGTCTATGAAGTTCCCTTAAAAGATACAACCCATGGTATTTGATAAAAATTTTCTGGTTGGAGTAGGTTTGACTACCTCTTTAGGGTAAGTAGATCAAGAACCAGACACTCCGGGACGAAAGAAAAATATAGGCATCTTGACCGAGTTGTCCTAAATAAAATAATATAAAATGAAATCATTAATTAATCAATTACCATACATACACTATTTCTCATGCATTAAATCGTGATAGAACATTCGAACTCTGTTTTGCAGAGCTGCTAAAGTTAATTGCTATAATAGATTTACTTTGCATGTTTTTACAGTGCGTTAACTCTGTCTTGCTGGGCTGTTATAATTAAAATAAGTTGTTGCACCTTGGATCTATCTTTCGAGTCATTGTTTCTTTTGTTGAGTTAGGAAGAGTTATGGTCGACCGACTATTAACTCTGGACTGTCCAAAATAATATGAAACATGAAGCGAATGAAATACTCCAACTAAACTGGCAATGATGGTTCTGATGATATCAACCGATGAGTCTAATGTAGATCTAGGACTGACATCCATCTTATCATCTATATTCTGTGCTTTTGTTCGATAAGTCTGCTAACATTTCTAGTAGGTGCTTTGTTTGTGCCCTTTGCCTCGATTATTGGTAGACTCATCTAAGGACTAAGTTTATACTCAAGTTAATAAAAATATAAACCTAAATTTTCAAAATAAAATGAAACTCAAAATCAATAATAAAAATTGCATAAACCACTGCATTCACAATTGTAGAAACAACATGTATGTAAGATAATCTTAATTTTACAAATAAATAAAACTGAGTAGAAAACACTTTTCGATTTAGGAATATGAACGAGAGCATGATCATAGACATGCATAAAATATCGCTTATATTCCGTGACCTTCAAACTCTCACACATTGCACAAATATGAGAAATGGTTAGTCCAATGAGAACCATTTTCCACACGGAAGTGAGTTCTGTCATACATTTGGCCTTATAAATTGATTTTCTAAACATTCATCATCAATGACATGCATAACCTATTACACAATTTGCTCTTGTTCACTTGACACCAAGAGTTAGCAAAAAATAATAAAATATTTGAATGCATAGAGATTGGTAAACATTAAGTTTTAGGTTGTAAAAATATAATTTTATTAGTCTTCGAACATTTTGCATGCAAGACATATTTAGACAATTTGATTTATAATCAAGTCATAAGACATACTACTCATAGTAAATAACAACGTTCCTTGTCTTACATTAGTTAAGACTGACCTACATTTTTTTTCAATGTGATCAGGTGGTTTAGATGACATGCCTTTCCAGGCAAGAATATAAGTCCATTGCATTTTGTTTGTTTATTTTCTCTCTTCCTTTAGATTAGGGTTCTGAAATTTCACTTTTCCCGGTGAACTTCACCTTAGTCTTAGAGTTCTGATATTGCTCATCTAGTTATGACAAATCATCACTCTCCTAAACTTTTTTAAGATTATACATCATGTGATTTGTGTCCTACCATTCTAAGATGAAACATTAAATAAATCTCTTTCAAAATCATTAAATCCAAACAATAGTATAGTAGAGATGTCACAAAATATCTCAATATTTTCGACATCTCCTACCTTGTCTTCCTTTGGGTTTCGTTTAAAACTGTTCCATTTTTTAGTCTTTCCAATATGAAATTCTGATAACCAATTATGCAAACCTTAAACTTAGAAATTTATTGAAGACAAAACCGCGGTCTTAATTAAAAGTTTTCTTAAGTAACTTCCGTTTCTTAAGATGTAATTAACTACAGGGGCTTGCCTTTATAGGAAGTTTAAGATATCAGATTTAATCTAAACCATGTTTAGTATTCAGATTAGATAGGGAAAAGATTTGTCGGTTTAATTGTATATCATTTCAAATATCTAAAATTTCTTAATTTAAAAACTTGAACACATGATAAAGTGATATTTTTATCTTTCGATATGGTATATTCCTTTTGATGACGTGTTTGATTATTTAAATAATTAACTCTTCGAATCGTATGATATTCAAAACCCCGTGTCAAAAAATAAAACCGGCTGAGGTTTATCATTTAGACTTTTTGCCATAAAGTTTATTTGCCTTTATTTGAATGTGGCTTTGATTTAAGATCTTTTCTTAATATGGCCAAAGCTTTTTCTATCAAAATATGGTGGGATTTTAGAAATTGTTCTAACTTTTGGGCTAAGTTTATAAACCTTAAATCTTATAAAGATAACCATCCTTCTACTTGTTTTTTTTCACATGGGTGACTCTCCTATTTGGAAAAAGTCTTTGTGGAATCAAATGGATTGTTGAGCCACTTATCTTTAAGGCCCTTCAAAAAGTTAATATCTTCTTTTGGTATGAAAACTCGATTGGTAAGAGGTCTATTGATTCCTTTTTTAATACTGGATTTACTTCCTCTACTAAGGTAACCAAATTTATATGTCAGTATAAATGGGAATTCTTAAATTGAAGGAGATCATTTCATATTTTTGAGGATATTATCAATATTTATACTGATTTTGAGAACAAGGTCTCATAACCCGACTAAGGGCTTAGAATTTCGATGATGGGAACAAAAGGTCGGAGTATGAAATCTAATTTATTTTTATTTCATATTTTCTATCACTATCAGTTGATGATCCAAACTTTAAATAAAAGAGTCACTATATAAAAAAAAAAAATTATAGTAGTTAAAACTTTATCTTTGTCATGTTGTTAATGCCTTCTATGGATATTTTCTTTTCTACTAAGCATTTTTTAATCAAATAAAAGGTTAATTTAAAATCAAATGACCTAAAGTAACTACTCATATTTATAAACTATAATATCACAAGAAAAAAGAAAATAATATGCATGATAATTAAACTTTTGATAAATCAATATTTAAGCATTTGAAAATTTATGTTTATGAAAATGATTGATCAAGGTATTTCAAAATATTTATTATGTCATACTATATCATTTTCATATCTATATAATTTTATATATAACCGTCACATGAGCACCTTCTAACACTTATACCAATGAAGATACATGCAACCAATCCATAAAATCTTTATCATTCATATGTATATATCATTCAATATATCATATTTTATGAATAATACATAAATTTCTCATATTTAAAGACCCAAAACCAAAATTGAAGCGTGGATGAATCAAAAGACTGCTTTATAAATGAATTAATTAAGTATCAATAACTAATGATGCAGTTAGTTTAGAAGAAGCAAAAAATTTTACTGTAACATAAAAGTGTAATACTCACCTTGATTTTGCCTTGTGAAACAATGCATTCAAATCCAATTGTTTTTTTCTTCTAGACTCCCCAACTTTATTTAACATAACTCCATATTAACATTACCCCAAAATAATATTTAAAAAAGATTTTAATTTTATAAAAGAAATTTAATTTAAATAACCCTAACATAATTTATTAAAACAATTTGAATTTATTGGTTTGATTCTCATTTTTTAATTAAATTAATTTAAGTAATTATAGCATAAAACCTAAACCCTTACCTTTACATCATCTTGTCTTTCACTTTTGCACAAACACTGATCTTGATGTCTTAACTTTGCTTGTCAAATTAATCATTGATATTAATTCATAATGTTTAATATTACTTAATAATATTTTTAATTAAGCAAATTAAAGAACTTTTAAAAATAAAATACCAAATCTCTTACATTTAATATCACTAAGTGCATCATATGTTTAATCCTCCTCAACTGCCAACTTATTTACTCGAGCTCGTACAGGGCTTTGGCCTGCACTGGCATTGCCTCTTAAGGATAAATATCACATGATTCTCCCACTCGATACCGCACATACCACACATGTGAGTTGCTCGAATGCATGCTTTCTATACACAGTTAACTTCTAGTGTATGCACTACGCTACATCCTTTTTCTCCTTCTTCTCCTTCTTCTTCCTTCTCACTTGCTCTCTGCTTTGCCTCTCGTTCTACTCATTCTATTTCAAGATTTCAAAACTATTTATCGCTCTCAGTCAATTTTCTCCCTTCTTTGTTTCAAGTGAGAAGAGCTTATTTTGTTCCCTCTTATGAAACCGTCGAAAAGGTTAGTTCAAATTGACTTGTCGATTACATTTATTTTTTATTTTATTTATATTTTTTGGTTATTACACGTGGGCTGCATTACTTTTTAGATTTCTAATGATGGGAATCTCACTTTGATGGATGTTTGGAATCATTTCAATATATATATATATATATATATATATATATATATATAAAGATTTTTCTATTATTTGGTACAAGGCTATGATCACTTCTTATTATATTATATATTGGAAAATTTTTATTAGTCTCATTCTAAAGGACTATAAAATTTGGGAGAAAGTTTTTTACCTTCCCTCTAAATGTTATAATTGTTATCATGTAGAAAGTGTTAATCATCTTTTTGGTCAATTGATTTATTGCTACCAAGTTATGGAATTGGCTTGATAACCTTAGTCAAACTAACATTTTTAACCCTTTATCACTATTAACACTTTGGTTACTAACTTTTAATATGCTTTTATTGGAGTGAAATATAATCACATTGTTATTATTTTTATCACTTTTGTTTTTTGGTTTATGTGAGGAAAATAAATTATGCAAATATGAAGGCATTAAAATGAATTTTCATTAGATAGTTTGGCATAAAAATGAGCGAGTCCAACTCTTTTTTTTCAAAGCTAAGTTAATTGATTGGAAAATTTTCAGTAAATGTCCTATGATTTTTTCTCCTGGTCATGAGTATTTTGTTTAATTTATGTTATCTCAATTATATGTTTTCTGAATGTTCTCAATGAATGGATTGGTGGATCTGTAATTTATTTGGTTCTAAGAATAGTAATAATTTTTCATTCGATATATGAATATGTGATTATTTTTAGTGTAAGTTGTTTTGTTTCTGTATTTCAAATTTTTTTTCTTGAATCCTGAACTCTTTTAACTAGAATCTTGTACTGACCATTAGACTTTTTTTTTTGCCCTCTTTATATATATAGGTTGGTAGTCCAAATATTTATTTTAGCTTTAGCTTTTGCTTATAGGTTCTGAATGTGGTGTTGCCTCGTGTTGTGCCCACTTGCTGATATCTGCTGGCTAATGCTTCTTTATGACCTTTATAATACTCATTTTTTCCCAGTCAACTATTTCCTGGCCCTTTATGGTTCTTTTATTACATAATACATCTCTCATATTTTTGAGTGATTATATCTAATACTTTATTACTTATTTTGTTGTCTTTGTTTATTGGTAGGTGTGTTTTATCTCTTTTATGAATGTTTAGTGTGTTATCATTGTGCTTTCTTTAATATATCTTCTTTGGGATATCAGCTGATTCTATGTATCCCTTTATTTTCTTATTTGTATTACTTATATTTCTACTTTGAGAATTGCACTATTATTATCACCTTGTTATGCATGTTGGCTCTATTCTTTCGACCATTGAGGATGCTTTTGGCTTGGTTTTTCCCGGATTTTCTATGCAGGTTCTCTTCCAAGACATGACTATTTCCCTTATTTCAATCAATATATGGATTCTACTTGGCAACGACTTCTCTCCCTCTAACTAAAGATTGAAGAATACTTGCATTTCTACTTTATAAGATCTAGCTTTCTCATATTTGCCCCCACCTTTTTGCCTTGAAATATTCTTTATTTATTTGGGCTGATTTTTTGTTCATCGTGCTTTTTTGTCTTTCTTATTGTTAGCTCAATGTATTACTTTTATCTTCTTAAGATGGTATAGGCTCTCTTTTGTGGTAGTTGTATTTTGGGTTTATATTGGGACTTCCAATTTTCCCCTGTACTTTCTTTTCGTATTAATCAAATTCTAATTTCACTAAAAAAATATTTTTTAATCATTTTTTATACCTTAGATGACCCAAAGTACTTGATAAATAACTCAAGCTTAACTCAATTATTGCTCGATTATGTTTGTTCAAATTAATAAATTAACAAATTTAAATATTTTTTAAACTTTAAGGTTAAATAAATCAATTTTAAACAAAATGCAACTTATTTATTAGTATACAAGAATAAACTCCTTGGGTTTTTAACAAGTAACATGTTAAAACTCTATATTTATGTGATTTATTATTAAATAAATTTTGATTAACAAGAGTTTGTTTAATAATGTAGATGATAATAGTATATTATTATTTAATATTAATGTATATAAATTTAATGCATTTTTTAATCCTTTTATTTTAATAAAGTTATTTTTTTATTACTTATTTATGCTATTTGAAAAAGCTTAAGTACAACTTATATATTACTTTATTTACTTGATATAAACTAATTAGGCGCTAATTTAAAATTTATTCAATTAATTATTTTTTAAAATTTGTAAAATCATTTGTTAAAAACTATATATATATATATATATATATATATATATATATATATATATATATATATATATATGTATATATATATATATAAATATGTAATCATTTGATTTTTTTAGCTCGTTCAATTATTAGAAACGAGTTAACTACAAATTAAGTATGAGCTACCATATAAGTTGAATTATATTTCCTCCATGAGATCACACTTAATGAATAAAGCCTAAAAATGGAAAGAGAAAAAAAAAAAGAAAGGGGCAAAAGAGGGTGATTTAATAGTTGTTTAGAGGAAAAATTTTATATCAAGACTCCGCACATAGAGCTACGTGTGGAGGCCTGTAAAATCGCGTCAAGTGGCGCGCGTGGCAAAAAAAATAGCATCCGTCCAGAATAACACAGGGAATATTCCCTCCGTGTTATTCATGTATTATTCATGTGTTATTATGTGTTATTCAGATATTATTGTGTGTTATTCAGGTGTTATTCTGCTCCTAGAATATTTCCGGTGTTATAATAACACAATAACACATGAATAATACATGAATAACACACAATAACACATGAATAACACGGGGGAATATTCTCTGTGTTATTCTATTTTTTTTTTCCGAATACGCCATGTGGCACGATGTTACTGTACTCGACACGTAACTCTAACGAGCTTTTGCTCACGCCCCCAAGGAAAATAGGACATGTCTGATTTTCTATTTAATTCCCTTCTTATGTAAGAGTACTTTTTGTATATAAAATAAGCATCGGCTATGATTAACATCTTGAAATATTAAAATTGTTTGCAATTGAGAACTTAAATATTTTTAAAATGATTTCAACATTTGTTAGATAATATTAATAATAATAAATGATTCGAATTAAATCAAATGATAATATTTCAAGATATTTTTTATCTCATGCAAAATCAAGCGTCGAACGAATAGATCGATCTATCTTGTCGTCCACATTTTTTTTTCTTGGTCAGTTCTCTTCCTCCATTATCTTCGACCGGACAACACTAATCGGTTAATCGCGAGGGAGCGGGAGGATTCAGCGATCCGCTTTCTGCCGAAGATGACGTCGACGAGCTCATGGTCGCTGGCTTTGACGCAGATCTCGCCTTACACGTTTGCAGCGATTGGTATTGCGATATCCATCGGCGTTTCAGTGCTTGGCGCTGCTTGGTAACCATTTTTGATGCCGTGCGATCTCCCTTGAGTTCTGTTACCTTTCCTATGGCAATTTGCGACGGTAATAATGCTGTTTTCTTCTTCTTTGTTAACTATTTCAGGGGAATTTACATCACTGGAAGCAGTTTGATTGGTGCTGCTATCAAGGCTCCGAGAATTACCTCTAAGAATCTTATTAGGTATGTGACGTGTCTCATATGCCCAATTTATTTTCTCTCAGGCATGTTAAATTGTTGAGTGTTTGGCTGATGGAAATCGAGTTCTGCCTTATGGTGACGATGGCGGTTAGAGCAGTAAATTCTTAGTTACAATTGGCTCTTATTAATAATTATATCAAATTAGCACTTTTGCATGAACCGTTGCTTGTGGTACCCTGGAATTGTATCAAATATTTAGAGGCTACATGGTTATCTGAGATTTTTAGTAAATTTTAATGTTATTAATATGGTTAATTATCTGTTTTGGTGTTTTCCTTATATGAAGACAGTCTAGTTGCAGCTTTAACTGTAATTGTTGCATCTTTCTTTTGGTCAAAGTGGCGAAGATTCAGGTTGTGTTGATTTGAACTACATGTGAAGTAAGAGAGTGCAGTAATACTACGCAATTCATTAGGATCAAGATTTGAAATTGCACAATTAGGTATTTAGGATTTTCTTTTTGCAAGATGAGCGACGGCATTTTGAGTTGTGTGCCTCTAAATTTAATTATAATATTAATGAAAATTTTGAAAAACTGAGTAACATACTAATTTATGGAAAAATAGAATATCTTAGAGTCGTGTCTTGTAATTCTTTTCAGAGGATCCTATGGTTCCTCAAAGATATTTTCATACATTATGTTCGATATCAAGGAAAAGCGATTCTGGCTTCAAAAGGAACTCTTATTCTGATGAATAAATGGAAATTTCATTTTGTGAATTTTTGGCAATCTTATTTTCACTTTTGGATGTCAAAGTAAGATCATAAAAAGTTAAAGTAGGATAAAAAATTGTCACACTATTTCAAACATTACATAATGAATTTCTCTCAATCCCAATTCACCATAAAGTAGTTAATAAGCTTAATTTATGTATTTAAATGACTCATACTCTCATTATTTAGAGGGTTTTCACTAGAATCGTCATTGTAGTTAATTATTTTTTCATATTTCTCATCATTTGTTGCATCAACATTTTTTGAAATTTTATCATCTTCAATTTCAAACATCTTTTTTCTTTCTTTATCATTTAAAATTAATATTGATATTACTTAATTTCAGAATAATTACTATAAATTTTTATAGTAACCTTTTTTATTTTTTTTCTTGTTGTAATGTGCTAATCTTATTTTTCCCTCCATCAAAAATATAAATATTGAGATTTTCCTCTTATAAATATGTTGTTGTAACTTTGTTTTTGTTTACCACAAATCATTTGTCTTCTAATGACATTGAACTACTTAGGATTTTTTCTCTTCATTCAAACCTTGCCCTCAATTAAATTTCTATCTCTCAATCTTTTGTTATACATGACACAAACCAATGAACTTTTTCTTAAGGTACTTAAATGATTTTTTCTCGTGGAATAAACTTAATAACAATTATTTGTCAAGCATATAAGGGACAAAAAATTGATTGCAAATATTAATAGTCTAGGTGTGCTATCTCCAAATTTGACTCACCACTAAACTAGTTTTAAGAAAAGTAATGAGCCTCATATGTAAATTATATCTAGCTTTACTAATCATTGTTAAACGTCAGTGCCAATATATTCTTTACGAGGCAAATGCAGTGGTATTATATATTCGAGTTGTTGTAATCTAAGGAATCCTTTTTGTTTTTTGAAGCTATAAGTTAAAGATCGGTCTTCCTCTAATAAATCTTTTTTTGCTTTTTTCTTTTTAATTTGAAAGCTAAAGGTTAAATGATAGTCCACCTCTTATTTATTATGCTAGCTATCATTATATTCATACAATGGTTAAATTTGATCCCTAGATTGATGGAATTATTTTCATCAAATTGAGATTGATGGTTCAGATAATACGGAATCATTGATACAATTGAAACTTCTTTTTCAGCGAAGTTTTGGCACATAAAGTTTTTTAAAATAGGCTAGGTAAAAAAGAGAATGTGAAATATATAAAATTTCTGAGGGACAACAAATTTGATCTTGGGGTTTCGGTTTGGTTGGGTATGTTAAAAATGAATGAATTTGGGTCATAGTTGATGATGAATATATTAATAAACATGCAAATAATTTTTTTCCTAGAAGATTTAAATATGAGCCTCAAATAATATATGTTTACAAGAAGAGAAATTGTGTAGTTTCTTAAAGGTAAACTAAAGATTTCTAAGAAATTCATAGAAGAAATTTCATAGTTTGAGGTCATATATATTTACAAAGATTTTGGGAGTTTGTGAAATATTATAATAGTTTGATTTCAGACATCTTTACTGAACCGGAAACTA
This sequence comes from Papilionanthe hookeriana x Papilionanthe teres, assembly GCA_022702705.1. Classification (NCBI taxonomy): domain Eukaryota; kingdom Viridiplantae; phylum Streptophyta; class Magnoliopsida; order Asparagales; family Orchidaceae; genus Papilionanthe; species Papilionanthe hookeriana x Papilionanthe teres. Next base: position 28,850,939 of record CM040423.1, read on the forward strand.
GGTGTAACTTATTGAACTATGTGCAATTTTGATTCCTTATTGTTAGAACTAGGGATCTTCAAGATTGTAGTGAGTATAGGGAAATCAATCTTATCTGTCATTACATTGAAGTTACATTTGAGGTTTATAAAACATTAGCTTAGGAAAATTATTTAGTTGTTGGAGAATCAAAGTCTTTATGCACCAATTAAATGATATATGTACAAGCAGAGAACATTGGCAAAGCCTCATATTTTGTGTCTTGAATATGAAAAGTTTATTTTGCCGAGTAAATTGTTGGGTTCTTACGGGACTTCATTTTGAATGTATGTTGAGTTTATATTATTGAAATGTTTTATAATTGATTAGAGAATAGTAGTTGCAAGGAAGCCATTTAAGTTTCTTATCATAATAGCTTATTTCACTGAGTATCAACATTGTGTTTGTGTTTGTGTTTGTGTTGTGTTAGTTTTTGAAATGCTTGCAATTTGCATGCAAATTGTGGTTACATGTTCTATAATTTTGTTAGATGTGAAATTGACATGTCAATCAATAATTCAATATTATTGAAATGCCAAGTGATACCTTAGTGTAATATGTTTACTTTTCTTAGATCTATCAAACAATAAAGTTTGATGCATATGTTGACACAACTTCTAGGATAAAACTTTGTTGACTAAAATAAAGAAGTGCTTTAGAAGCATTATTGGATAAGATGATGCCGGTGAGACTTAAATTGGAGTTTATAAAACTAAAATTAAATGGAGAGTCTTATATGGATTTGAGTGTAAGATGGACGGTGATAAAACCCAAAAGGATAGTGTGAGTTTTTTTTTTTTTTTAATCGAATTTATGGCGGGACTAACACATATTGAATATAAATATTTGAGATATAGCTTAGGCAAGCACATGTAATAGATGACAAGGCATATTAGGAAGGCAAACAACAAGATATAATCAACGTGAAAAGAATAAGGAAAGAAAAGGGCCCTATCAAATGTAACTTGGTTGAAAATTTGGAACAAAATTATTTATGTAAAATTGAGTTAACATATCATGTATGTAGCACTCAATAGGAATGAAAAAATAAAACCTATCCCAAATAGTTGGGATAAAGTTACTGATGATGAGAATTCTTGTGAATACGATGGTACTTGTGTACATATGTTCAATTGTAGGCAATGTTTATTGGAGTGTTCTGCTATTATTTTGTTTTCTAATTTTGGTTTAAGCATATGATGATGCAACTGCTTTGGTGCTAAATCGATGGATGGGGACATCAACAAGTTGTATGTTGTGATGTCTTAATATAAAACAAAAAACTTACGTGATTGTCGTCCTTTAATTATAAATGAAGATTAAGGCTCAATTTGGATTGCAACTCTCATTAATCCACCAGAATTGCCCCTTGGGAGTATGGGAGTCATATGAAATGCTTTTTTTCTGAAGGGATATGCTTTCAGAGCTTAAATTACAAAGGATATTTACCTTGATTCCTACTAATTATGATTTAGCATGGTTAATAATGCGCCTTTGCCTTACAAAGGATTGCCATGATTCATTATCATTACATCAAATGGTTGGTAGCCTGGCCTCTTCTCCATTGATATTATTATTTTGTACTGCTTATTTTCCATATCAATGAAGAGGATTTGACAAAAAAGGGTACAATCTCTTTCTGAATCCTGTTTTGTATCTGTTACTGCTGATTGTGCTCCTTATCTAAGTTGGTTGCTTAAACATTTATTGTTTATGTGAATTAAGTTCTTGCCTATTAATGTTTACTAAGAAATTGATGGATATTAATATCCAAGAAGTGTTGGGAATAGATGTAGTTTTTTTTCACATTCTTTCATTGATTAAATTCCCTATAGATCTTTAGTAATCATATTGTCTGGCGAAGGTCTATCTTCTTGGTTCTATTTGAGCTAACCCATGTCCTTTTCTTTCTATAGACAGGCTATGTTTGTAAAACACAAAAATGAGACTATGGACATGAACTCTAGGCCGTGGATGAATTTTGACTATGGCATACACACTTGAGGCTGCCGAGGATTGAACACTACATGAGCCAGTGTATCTAAGCCTCTAAAAGTCTTGTTTATAACTAGATGAGGCTTGCCTTGATGGGATAAGGGTTGTCATTTAAAATTATTTTACATTAAACATGTATAAAAGCCCACCATCATTGTTCCTTGACACGGATGTTCACCTCACTGTCTTCCTACTACTTCCTCTCTTGAGCCCTAGCTGGTTGTCTGCATGGTCCAAATGGAGGTCAAATAGTTTTTTATATCTGTCTGTGAGTTCTATTACCACGAAGTATTGCATGATGGTTGCGAGTGAGGACTTGTTGGCTGTAGTTGAACTTAGCGAGTTCTTCTAAGCTGTTGGCAACATTTTTTTGTCAAACTATGTGGGTCTCCATGGGCTTTCATGCTTTCTCATTGGGCTTTCAAACAGTTGACCTGGCCTATATTTATGAGGTTTAATTAGTTGAGCTTGGTAGTGAGCACAGATTAATAAATATTACCTTATCATTAAATTAAGGATATAGCATATACTTAATGGAGCAGATTCTACTGCCTAAAACCTGATAAATTTAGTTGGAGATACTACAAAAATATGTGGTTCTGATGGGAAATAGATGTAATCAAATAATTTTCGTATAAAATAGAACCAATATTTTTCTAATTTATGCAATATAGCATTTTAGAAATAAAAACTTAGTCGATAAAGATAGAGGTACTTGTAGATGGAAAGAAAGAATCAGACTGAAGGAGACTTGATTAAAGTGATGCAATGACCAGACCTTAAAAAAATGTCTAAAAGCTAAAAATTTGTTGATAAGATCCGACATAGAAATTGGCACGATTTTCTAGAAATATTAGGGCAAACCAATATTTTCCTTCAATAACATCAAATCAAAACAATACAACATGATCAACTTACACAAATAGGAAAGATAAGCACCTACAATTCGAGTTGTGGGTGATCTTTCCCAAATCCTACAATTCGAGAGGCAGGGAATTTTTTTCAAAGTCTAAACCTAAGACTCCAAGACAATTTTCATACATAACCCTAACCCTAACCCATCGTGGGAGTTGTTAGGGTTATGAAAATTGTAGGCTCTTATCTTATGTGTTCGTGGGAGTTGTTAGGGTTATGTCTAAAAATTGGAGTCCTATCGTGGGGGTTTTGATGGTGGATTCTTTCCTCTATATGATCCTCATGTTCTATCTCTTTTCTTTTTGACCTGACCATAAAATTTCTGATTAACCCTTGGTTAGGGTTCGCAAACTGAGCAGCCAGCGGAGTTTTGGATTTTGCATCTCAATAAGCTTCATTATCATCTCCTCCAAACTCTCGAATCAGTTTTTCATGGAAGAAAACCTATCATTTATGGAGGAAAACCTTCATTCTATGGTAGAGAACCTTTCTTCATCCCGAATTTAAGTTGGCTCGCATCTTCCTCCAACTTTTTCCTCAAATCATCTATTTTATTTACTGTCATCATTCCCTGACAAGTTTTTTTTTCTTTGGTGGAGAACTTTTTTCATCCCGAAATGTCGTTGATGGTTTCGATTTGACTGTATTACTGGAAAACATGAGAAAGATGAGAGTTTTAGGTCTTTGTATGCGCATAAGATAGAAGTCTCAAGGCTCTATATGCCGCGTCGTTTCTTTCTCATCAAGCTCTAATTGTGCTTGTATTGCGAAGGGAAGTTTTGGATCTTAGTAAGTCGTGATCCCTCTGCCTTCTCCTCTAATTGATGGAGGCAAAATATAGGAGTTTTGGGTCTCTGTTGTGACTCTTCGTTGCTTCCCAAGCTCAATCATGACTCTGCCACACAGACGAACGCAGGAGGAGAAAGATGAGATATTTGGGTCTCAACTTCGAGTCCGATCAATAGGTTATTTTTAGGTCACGATTCTTCTTCCTAGATCGAAATGCTCTAATATCACTTGGATACGATTTGACATATAAATCAACCAATTTTTCACAGAAATTACGACAAATTAATATTTTTATTCAATAACATCAAATCAAAACAATACAACCCTAACAACTCCCACAAACACATAAGATAAGAGCCTACAATTGATTTGCCCTAATATTTCTAGAAAATTGTGTCGATTTCTATGTCGGCTCTTATCAACAAATTTTTAGCTTTTAGACAATTTTTTAAGGTCTGATCATTGCATCACTTTAATCAAGTCTCCTTGAGTCTGATTCTTTCTTTCCATCTACATGTACCTCTATCTTTATCGACTAAGTTTTATTTCTAAAAGGCTATATTGCATAAATTAGAAAAATATTGGTTCTATTTTATACGAAAATTATTTGATTGCATCTATTTCCCATCAAAACCACATATATTTGTAGTATCTCCAACTAATTTTATCAAGTTTCAGGCAGTAGAATCTGCTCCATTAAGTATATGCTATATCCTTAGTTTAAAGATAAGGTAATATTTATTAATATGTGCTCACTACCAAGCTCAACTAATATTTATTTTTCCCCAAATCATCTATTTTATTTACTGTCATCATTACCTCGGCAAGTTTTTTTTTCTTTGGTGGAGAACTTTTTTTTCATCCCGAAATGTCGTTGATGGTTTCGATTTAACTGCATTGCTGAAAAATATGAGAAAGATGAGAGTTTTAGGTCTTTGTATGCGCATAAGATAGAAGTCTCAAGGCTGTATATGCCGCGTCGTTTCTTTCTCATCAAGCTCTAATTGTGCTTGTATTGCGAAGGAAGTTTTGGATCTTAGTAAGTCGTGATCCCTCTGCCTTCTCCTCTAATTGATGGAGGCGAAATATAGGAGTTTTGGGTCTCTGTTGTGACTCTTCGTTGCTTCCCAAGCTCAATCATGACTTTGCCGCACAGACGAACGCAGGAGGAGAAAGATGAGATATTTGGGTCTCAACTTCGAGTCCGATCAATAGGTTATTTTTAGGTCACGATTCTTCTTCCTGGATTGAAATGCTCTAATATCACTTGGATACGATTTGACATATAAATCAACCAATTTCACAGAAATTATGGCAAATTAATATTTTTATTCAATAACATCAAATCAAAACAATACAACACTAACAACTCCCACGAACACATAAGATAAGAGCCTACAATTGAGAAGCAGGTGATATCTCCCAATCTTATAATTCGGGAGGTAGGAAATCTCTCCCAAACTCTAACCCTAAGTCTCCAAACGCAATCTCATGCATAACCCTAACCCTAAGCTATTAAGCCCTATTTATATCCAACCATAGTAATAATAATACACCAATTTTCCTTAGTTTATAAAAGACAAAATTGCCTTTAGGCTAGTGCATAATAGCTGTGTGGGTGGGAAGAGTGTGATTGAGATAATTATAACTTGGAATGAATAATTATACTAGAAATAGAGAAGAAAATATAGAGACATTGATAGGGAGGATGAAGTTGAGAGAATATATAGTTTAGTAAGAAGGATAACGAAAGAGAAAACATAAATGTGAGGAGGCTGGGGATTAATTAAGTAACAAATGGGTGCACGAAGACATATTCCATGGAGATTGTGATGATTGTAAAATATTGGAGTAAAAAGGTTGAATTGAGTAATGGTTGGAGAGAAAAAAATTCTGGAAAGCCTTTGAAATTATACTGATGTAAAGATGATGATTTATGGACAATGAAGCACGTATTTAAAGATATTAATCTTTGAAAGTGCAAGATCCGATGGTTGCAATTGTGGAAAATAATTCAGCTTCAATTTGAACAGTGAAGTTTACAGGGCATGGTTTAAACTCACAGAGAATCATACTATCAGCAGTCGTGTGAGATTAGAAGCGTCTGAGTTGATAGTCTGTGATCTGGTTATTTTGGATGTAACCATGAGAACATTTTTTTTTCCCAGCTGTAGTAGATGTTCACAATAGATGCATTCATTTAAACGGTTTGTTGAAATTTTGGTGGTTGCTAAAACAATCTTTGAAGGAATTTAAATTATATTTTGTTGAAAGGATGTGGGCCAGATGACATTGGAGTCTTAGTGGTGACAAACTGACAATGTTTCCATCAATGTCATGATTTTGTGCTATCTTTATTTGCACCAAGGAGATTATTCCTATATCGTTCAGTAATTTTCACGTGTCTTGTCTTGTGACAATATGTACACAGGTTTGTTTCTATTTCTTGTGCCTGTCACCTCTATAATTGAATTGGGTTACATAAGTCGTAAGGGCATAGTTTTTAGAGTGTTAATTTGGGCTCCAACAACATTGATTCTCTTTTGCTTTCTTTTCTTTTTTTTTTAGACTTCAGGGAAGGCTTCTTGAACGCTAAGCTTGCGCACATTATTTTTATGCTATCTTTTATGATTGATTTCTTTTGTGCGTAGTTATTCTATTTAATTGAAGATGTTATCGGCACGATGAGTTAAAAAGGTTTTAAGTTTATCATGATTGAGTCATTTTCTCGAAATAGTTCATGAATAATGCTCTGAAACTCAAATATGGTTTAGAGATTTTTTAACAATTGAGTTGGTTTTTTTGGTGCATCTAAAATATTTTTGGTGGTTTTATAGTGAATATACATTTCTCCAATTTCATTGGTCTTGACATTTGCTTGCCATGACAACAGAGTACTATTTTTGACCTTCCATGTCTGGAAGTTTGGGTCTTTTTCATTTGATAAGTGAGCTGCTTTTGTAAGATAATATTCCTTGCTGTCGACACAAACAAACATTATTCATTGAGATTATTAGATGAAGTTCTACCTATTAAGCTTGTGGCTGATTATGAGAGCATACGTTCTTGATGAGTTGGTGCTGCTGATTGGGATAGCTAGACCAAGGCTAGATGTCACCTTGGAGCCTCTTTTGCTTCCAGCCAAGAGGGAAGGCACTTCTTGGATGGGAGGAAAATCACATGGATGAACCAAGGAAATTGCCATGTAGAAATATATGGAAGATTTTTTGATTCAATTCTGCAAAAAATATACTACAAGCTAGTATAAGTGGAAGGGATGATCTACGATTCTCTCATGGATAATAAAAAACTTCTTTAAATCAGAAAAGGAATAGTAAGCCATGATCTAAATGTTTGAGACTTGTGGGCAAACAGATGATGCTAAATAACAAGCAGGAAGACCTCCGGACTCTCTACTATCTGGGACATCAGTAGCATCTTATAAATAATTTAACAAAAATATAGTTTACCCACCTCAACATCAACAAAATGAATAACAAAATGCCTTTAGATGATCAAATTAAGAAATGCTGATTCTTTGCTTCAGATCGAGAGCAATTTTCCCCATCCAACCTTCATCGAGGCTCATGATCCCAAGAAATAACTGATATTAAAAATACTCGGTTTAATAAAAAAATGCTTACAATTTGATTTCGTCAAATGAAAAATAGCTTCAGGAAACCTGCAGAACATAGAAGGGAAGTGAGCGATGCTTAAACAAAACAAATGAGAACATTTGGAGCAGGAATTTGTGAGAACTTAATTGTAAAAAGGGAGCATAGGGAAGAAGGGAAAGAAAGTTTCAAGTGAAGGAAATTGAGGCCATACCTGTCAAATGCCGCAATGCTGTGAAAGCTGGCTTCTCTGTTATCCATATTCTACCAGCTGCCCATGCCACCAAAATTCCGCTCCTTGCCTGCACCATGAGTTTTCTATTGAGCATGATGCCATTAGGCAGCAGGCCGTATTTGTTATGTGTTTCTGTGAAAGTTGACTGCTGTAAGTCTACTATTTTTTTCAACTGTGATGAAACTTCTAGCTATAGGAATCACTGCTTTGAAATTAGATGAAAAAAAAATGTTTTTGAATTCATTTTAAGGGGAAGGGACATCGAAGTGAAAAAAACTCTGCCCATGCAGCAGCTATAACTCTCCTATATCACTGAGATTTGATTTTTGCTGTGACCAGCTCTCAATGGAAGGTGAATTGGAGGTACTTCTTCACTGTTCTGTCACAATTTGAAAGTGAGGGAAGAACTAGATGGCTAGAACGTCAATTAGGATGTTTTCCTGAGTTCGAATGCTACCTCAAGAAATGGGCAGCTCAAATAAGTAAACATTGCATGGTAGTTCAGTTTTATTCTGTGCTCAAACTGATGTTTGACTTGGTCTTTATTGAATGGCAATTCATACCATTTATACCATGAACCTCGAGTTGATCAAATACTAGTTTTCACACGAAGAAAATTTAAAACAAGTTATGACTTTACATAGAGGCAATGATTTACGTACTAAGCTTGTAAAGTTTAAATGAACTACTAAAAGCGGCCGGCTTAGTTAATACATCAACATTAATTATGGCCAAAAGCTGCTTTTGGTTACACAGCCTTCTTTATAAAAGTGGTTGAAGATTATTTGCATCAGGAAACTCTCAGAGTCATTCTTGCAGAAAGTTTGCAGTGTTGATTTATTTCTTATTGGTATCTTGTTTCATCCTCTATTGTTAAGTCACATTTATAAAATCCTTTCATTGTGATTTAGGTTACATTTATAAAATCCTTTCATTGTGATTTAGCTTTCTATTGTTGTTGTATTCTTTTTGTCACAACTAGTCTATTCATTACTGGTCAACAGCCGGGAAGTTGGTAGGTAGTTCCTTTTTCTATTATTTTGTCACAACTAGTCTATTCATTACTGGTCAACAGCCGGGAGGTTGGTAGGTAGTTCCTTTTTCTATTATTTTTTAACCTAGCTGTAGAATAATGCTAGGATCTACTGCATTTTTTGGATGAGTATCATTTGCAATCTATTAAAAATGATACTCATTAAGATCACATTTGAAATTCAGATAGTGCAAACCCACTGTACACCGACAAACCTTTAAAGATAAAGCTCAATTAAGCAGCTAAGTGCCATGCTTTTTGGTTAGAAGAACTAGTAGAAGGATGCTCTATGATATTGTTAGGTGTTATGTTTGGCGCAATTTTGTGAGGCAGTAAAGCAGACTATTTTACTTTTGGGAGATTGCAGAGATGACAACTCTTGAGGCAGACACGACAAAACTGTCTTGCAACATTGACCAAGGAATTTGTGATTGGAGGAATGCATTATTTATACTCGAGCGCTACCATTAAGTGCTATTATCAGGCTGAAGCTGAAAGGATTTCTGATTTGAGTTCAAAATTGGTTAAGAAACATGGTCGTTCGCCATTATGAGCTATATAAGATGATCATTCTTCGCTGGTCATTTTTTGTTCTCTATTAATTGTTACATGCAGGGGGTTTCCAAAGAGCTTGATTTTTAGAAGCAGTTTTGTTTGACTCGATAATTGTTTGTGTTTGGCTCCTTTTTAAGGCAAGACGGGCTTGAAGAATATTTTCCAGCCTAGCATGTTTTTGGGCCTGCTCAATTATTTTTTGTTCTTCAACCACTTAATATATATGAAAAAATATACATGTTTACACTCAGATATATATAAAATAATATGTAAAATTTATTTAGCTATGTATCTTACCATTATAAATTATGAAGTATTCTCTTTATTATGGATAACGTATGTTTTGAAATTTACTGTGCTTAAAAGACATACAATGAAAGTTACAACTCATTAATATTCCACTTTCTAAGGACTTGGCTCTTTCTTAAATTTGTAGTTTATTTGTTTTTCTAGTGTGATCTTTTGTGAGGCTGTTGCTATATATGGTGTCATTGTTGCCATCATTTTGCAAACCAAGTTAGAAAGTGTAGCACCATCCCAAATATATGAAGCTGAGTCTCTGAGAGCTGGTTATGCCATCTTCGCTTCCGGTATCATCGCCGGCTTTGCGAATCTTGTTTGTGGGTTAGTTCTAATTCCTGGCCCTGTGATGTTAATAATCTAATTAAAGTGTCAAAATAGTCCCTCGACTGCTTACATGGAGCCATTTTAGTCTAGAGTCTTACAAAGTGCTAAATTAGTACCCATACTCTTAATTGAATTGAAATAGTCCCTCGAAGAGACTATTTTAGAAGATTCCAGAGACTGAATTAGCACTTTTATAGACCTGCTGCAAAAAGCTAGGGACCATTTTCACACTTTTTCATAATATAATTATTTAGGTTGTCAAAATTAAATGTTGACTTGTCAAGCTTGAAAAGATGCTTCTGAAACAGGCTTTGCGTTGGAATAATTGGGAGCAGTTGTGCCCTCTCCGATGCCCAAAATTCCTCACTCTTTGTGAAGATTTTGGTGATTGAGATCTTTGGCAGTGCGCTTGGTTTGTTTGGAGTGATCGTGAGCATAATCATGTCCTCTCAGGCAACCTGGCCTGCAAAATCTGGATGATGAGCCATACCATTCATCCAAACTCAGTTCATTGCGTTTCATCTTTTTGTGGTAAAAATACTTAGCGTGCCATGCAATTCCTCTAATCTCTCTTGTAAACATTCTCTTATTAATAAGATTTTCCTTTAGCTTTTTGTACGGATGAAGTTTCTGTCGAATTTTTCCTGTATTACTGTGTTAGTTTTAAATGCTATCAGCCATGGAAGATAGGCTTTTGTGCCCACTTATTCAAGTGCTGTGTATGGTGAGCTTTTTGAAACCTAATTTTTAGGTGAGCTTTTTGTAACTTAATTTTTAGTGAATTGGCTTGACTTATATCCATATTGAGCGAACAATCGTAATAACTGCTCTGATAACATAATCAATACTCCATGCTTGGGCTTCAGTTACCAATAATAGTTTAGTTAAACTCGTTGAGCCATGCAAATGGACATGCTTATCCTGCATGTCATGTAATTAGGAATCTTTTAAGGGCTGTTTGTTTTGATGTAAAATGGCTATAAAAATAAATACAGGAATTTTAAACTTTTACTGTTTGGTAATCAATAATTTAAAAGTAAAATAGAAATATCAGGGAATTAAAAATTGTAAGACCAGTTAATAAACTCAACATTAAATAATTGCCCGAAGTCGGGCCTAAAACCAATTTACCACGCTACTCATCACCTTTGATCGAGCGTGATTTTCTGCTAAAGAGGTCTCCTTTCGTTTGTTGCCTCGCTTGCCTTCTCCTTCGTTCGCAGCTGCATCGCGGTCCTTCCTTTCATTCGCTTCGAATAAGTTGTGTGTTCGCTGCCTAGCCGTGGTCCTCTGTTGTTTGTGCTGCCTCAAAATCCTCCATTCGACTCTCCCACATTTGCTGCTGCATTGCATCCTTCATTTGGTTCTCTGCCTCGCCGTTAATATTCCGGTAAATTCCTTCATTTTTAAAGGGAGTGGGATTTGCATGCTTGGTTGTTGCACTGCCCTAGCTTGTTTGAGAATTTTCTGCTAGAAAATTTAGCACTTCCCTGTTCGATGTACAAACTTGAACCATTTCAGTCTGTAATCATTTGTTTACTTTGCTTGATTGTAGGCTCCCTATGAGTAGAATACTTGCAGCTGGAAGTTACTTTCTTATGAGATATATGGACCATTTATAGCTTAAAGTTTATTTCTGCTGTCTCTCTGCCTATGCTGCCTTGAGTAACTTCATGATTGACGTTTCCTTTTGATTCAGACATACATTTTCCTGTTATATTTTTCCAAGTTATGTTCTTTCCTATAAATATTAAATTTTTTCACATTTACTCTGTATATGAAACTGGGAAATGGGACATATTGCCGAACAAATTCCATTTTTTGGCAAGGATCATTTGGCTATCCAAGTGTTGAGTCGGTTACTAAGATTTGCTCTTTTGGAATTTATAACAATTTGGGTATTAATGCTTATTTAAATCCATAAATTTGCCTTATAATCTTTCTGCTGGTTTTGTCTTCTCTGAAACTGCTTTGTTTTTTGTCTGCTTCCTTATAATTTGGAAATTTTTTTGACATTTCAAGTCACATTTGTGCTGTCATTTGCCCATTTTGTTGGATAGGAAGCTTTCTTTGCCATGACATTATTTAGTTTATGGATCTGCTAGATGTTTGCATGCAATGCATATCATGATTTGCTGGTAGACATAGGTTCACATGGAGTGAAGAAAGATGCATTTTTGTAATTTGTATTTTTTTAATTTTCAATTCATCAGTCTAATATTAATGTGTATCCTATGGTTTTTATGCTTGCAAATGAGAACTGGTGCATTACTTTGAGTTTATTCCACCTCAACTATCTCTTGATGGCAGTTTTGTATGAACATTTAAATCCTTCTTTGACATTCTTTTTTATTCAAGTTTATTGGTATAATCTAATCTAAGAAAATACGGTTAAATGATTTCAAGCCTCGTTTTCTTTGGACTTTTTTTTCTTTTTGGCACTTTCTAAAACCAATGTTTATTGTTTATCTTTATAATATATGCCCAAACTATTTAAATTTTTATTATAAAATCATAGTGTTTCTAAATGTCAGGTTTTTACCGGTTTTCATTGATGAACTGAATTTCTTGACTTTTTTTCTTTTTATGTAGATGCTTTATGATACTCACTTCTCCAATGATATTTGATATTGCAATCAAGGTCTTCAAATGCATTTCTCTTGGGTTATTTTCATCTTATGTTCTTTTATTCTGTTGGTTCTTTTTTGATAAAATTTACAGGAAAATATTATACTATTAGTAGTGATGATTAATAACTTTTTTTTTATTATTATTGCGATAGGAAAATTCACACGTATTGTATCGAAGTTTTAAAAGGCGTGGGTGTTGGGTGGGGCATTTTATCTATCATGGGGCCAGGCGTAAGCCCCAAAGCATCGAGCTTAAGTCCCATAATATAAAAAATAAGAATGAATATAAATATTAAGAGACAAGAAATAAACTAGGAACACTTTGAGAAAAAAATTATTAAGAGAGATTAAAAGAACATATGCTCTTTATTTTTGGAAATGAACTTATACTCATTCAATTTTAAAATAAGTGTTCTACAATTATAATCTTCAAGATATTAACATAAATTAACTACAAAAAGTAAAAATATATAAAAATAAGTAAAAATGTTAGAGTTAAAAAAATAAATTTGCCCTCAATTAGTCTTGATCTTTTAATATTATTATTTCTTCAAGTTCATTTTCAAAATATTCTCGTTCATCATAGTTTTGTTCAAATCACAAATAGGTCATTCATATTGTTTGTGTTCATTGTTCACTTCTAACGTCATCATAATGCTCAATCTCAGATTCCTTCTCAATTTGTTACTCTTTATCATTGTTTCCTAACTTATAAAAACAACTAAAATGACATTCATTAATATTTATGATCTTTTTTTTATAAGAATGCATGAATATGTAAAGCGTAATTAAATGTAAATATCAAACTTAGATGTTCTTTTATTTAACTTCCTTTTTCTATAAGAATATGTTATAAAAATATCATTTCTTCATTGTGTAATATTTTGTGATTCTTCATTTGCATTTGTGATGGACATCTTTTTTATTACATCAACATCAAATACTAATTCTTCATTCATGCAATAAGATTGTTTTGGAAGTATTGGTTCTTCTCTCTCAACAATCTACTCATCATCAGAGTCTATTTCACTATCAAATATTAGATAGTAAATTTGTTTTCTTCTTATACGTTCTCTCTCAATCTAGTATTATATATTGCATGCACCAGAGCATTCAACCTCTTGTTCACCAATCTATTCCTCTTCTTAGTATGAATCTAAGATAAAAAAAAATTATTTTTAAGAGGTGAATATGACAGCAAATAATAATGATTAAGAAATAAAAAGTTATTACCGATTTAAAAGTGCTCCAATTTCTTTCATAAACTGATGAATTGTCGATGAGGCTAAGAACTTAAATAACAAAATTCATTAACTCGAGGGTTTTCCCACCAAATCTCATCTACCAATCAGCGGAAGGTATGAACTTTCTTCAGTCTATAGCAAATCTACTCCCAAAATCTCTTCTTAAGTTATAATGTTAGGTATAAGGTGATCTTCTCAATCCAACATTATTTTCATACAAGCAATTAATCCTTATTTCACCTCTTCATCATTAGAGAAATTAACTTCAAAGCGAAATTGAGGGTTTAAATAATAACCACTCACATGTAATGCCTTATGAAAGTTAGCTTCCCATATTGCATTAATTTTTCTCCAAATATGTCTATGCTTCTTTTCATTATGCCTACAATTAAAAATAATTTTTTTCTTTTATTGAATTCATTAACTCATAAATGTAACTCATGACTGACCTTTCTTATGAGTCAACCTACCTTAGAACATTTACAAGCGGTAAAACACTTTGGATACAATAAGCAAGATGTCCCCAAATATATGGATCAAATAAAATAATAGCTCGAGCTTTTATACCTTATGCCTTCTTAGCCCATTGACTAGAAAACTAAGCTTCCGAGGATAACATTGCCTAGAGTGATTGCTTCTGTTTGTAAATTCTTTGAAGGCTTAAATATGCAGTAGCAAACTGTGCGATGACTGGACGAACAAGTTCTCCTTCATTTGTAAAAAAATTTCATCAAGCCAAGAACACATGTATACTGGTGCGACATTTTTTAAATTGTCAAAATTTATGAACTCAAATTTATATATATATATATATATATATATATATTGATTTAGTTTTCTATTGAATCACACAATTAAACGCAAGCATATGTATCGCTCAAGTAATATAGAGCTTTAGTGGAGTCCTGGTTATCGATCCCACGATGAGACAATTAATTTTATAATGTATTATAGAAATCACTTCACGAATCACAGCATAATTGCAGTAATTACTAATAATTAAAGATGAACAAACAGTTGCAGTTACTAATTCTACTAAAGTACATTCTAACTATCTAGCAAAGTTAACTAACACAAGACTAAATTTATAACAAAAATTCAATTGTAAGAATGAATCCTCCTCTCCAATAATAATGTGATGATTTAGTGACATAGATCAGTGATGTAAATGTATTGTGCCAAATAGGAGCATTCTTATTCTTTACCGTCTTCCAAGAGCATAAAGAACATTGGCTAATCCTAAGTTCAGTCCCCAAATCCGTGGTTAGGCTGGGAGGATATTGGCTCTCACTCCAAAGCTCCCACTTCCTTTCCCCTGAAGGCTAACTCTCGCTTTGGTTTCCAAACCCTAAGACCAAATTAGGGATTTCAGCCTGTCACTCTAAAATCTCTAATTCTACGCTCATCAAAATATATTTCCCTATTTATTTACACTTAACCCCCATGATCTACCTCACTCATTCATGGACATTGAATGTAACATTCACTTTTATTGTGGAACTCATAATCCTTTCAGAACATATGTTTCCCAACAAGTTTTAATAATTCAATTGGTCAGATCAAAAATTAAATAAAATACGAAGTGAAAAGGTCATCACAAATTCCCCATAATAAATCGGCGCATCATTTCCATATCACAACATCAACACATCACATGAAAAGGATGAAGACAAAGAAATCTACTCAAGACTCATGGGAAAAAGACGACAAAAGATTGATTTTATATATAATAACAATGTCATACAAACAGAGTAAAGAAAAGACAACTTATCTCAAACTCTTCCCCAAGCGAATATCAAGGAATTCCTTTGACTCTTCTTCTTTCTTCACAACAACACACAATTCTCTCTTTAGATAAGGAAGAAGAAATCTCTCACTTTTTCTCTCCTCCTACACTCCTTAGAAATGGACTCTCTACACTAAAAACAATGAAAAGGCACACTCACTCTTCACTCCCTCACACTAAAGACTCTCTCCCCCTCTATAAACTTGGCTCCAAAACAGTTTGAATTCGGCTATAACTGATTTCCCAAGAGTCTCCTTAAGCATCCCTCCAAAATCGGCCAAATACATTGATTCTAGTTTAAAATCAGAATAGGGCACGGTCCGGCACAGGAGGGCGCCATCCGGCGCAGGATAGGGCACCGTCCGGCACTATTTTCCTCCTTCTGGTCAAAACTCTCTATAAATTGGCGCGGTCCGGCGCTGGTGACAGCACCGTTCAACGTTAGTTCAATAAAATACATTTTGTTTCATTTTGCTCCAAATTTGCTTCTTTTTTGCTTCCTTTTACTCCAAAGGTCTAAAATCATTATACATGCATGAAATCATGGAAAATACATTTCTTTAAAGTGCGATATCATCAAAAATTGGTATGAAATGGACATTAAAAAGCTATCAAATTTTTAGTGAATCAAGATCCCCCAAACTTAACTATTACTTATCCTCAAGTAATTTAGTTAATACATAAAATAATGATCCACTGCAATGAACTTTCTTTTTAGAATACCATAATTTTGATTTAGATAAATATAATAGTAAAATTTTTAGAAAGATCTCTGAATAATTCAAGTAAATTCTGCAGGTATAAGGCTATCTAATCATCAAGTCTAAGAGTTCTAGCATTCTATTCATTTCAAAAATGAATGTAGATTGTCCTATTAAGTCACTTAAAATGATTATATAAAAATAAGTTTATGAGAAAACTACTAGTAAAGATGTTAATCCATACATATAAGTTCAGGACAAAAATTTAAGTTTTTCCCTTTTGGTAGGTCCAAGTGAAGCCAATTTTTGATTAGGCATCTCCTCAAGCTTCTCCTCACATTTTCTTTTCTTTTTCTTCTTCTCTTTTTTTTTCTTCTTTTTACTTTTGTTTTTTGTTTTTTCAAGTGAGGATTACTATATCTGGATAGTCTTTAATAATTTTGAACTTCACCCTTCTCAACCTAAATTTGAAACTTACCACAATCCTTTACTTTATAAGTTTTTTTTAAGCTTATTATTGATTCATCAAAGAGTCTCTATCCTTTCCTTTCACATAAAGTTCTAAGATTCTTAATATTTCAAACATACAGTTTTTTTACTTTGAATAATTGACTATAGCCATATTCTCGTATACCAAATATCTTAGCTTACAAAATTACTTTTCATTACCAAAAGCTTTCATTCAAGTCCACTAAAGTACTTAAATAAAATCAAAATACAGTTATCTGAAATTGAGCTCTATCACAGAAAATCATGTTAATAATAATTTTGAAAGTACTTTTAAATGAGAACAACTAACAATTAATTCTTTCCCTCCCCCAAACTTAAATTTTTGAATATCAATAAGATTACCATAGGTAGAAAGAAAAGATCTAAACATATATGTAACTCATACCTCAATATATTGGGCTTTTTATACTTTTGAGTTTAAGCAGGTCTTCTTCATAAATTTAAAATAGTAGGCCTGAAATAATTAAAAGCATTTCTACATATAAATATAGGTTAGAAATTTGCATGGGGATGAAGTTTGAAATCTTAAAATATAAAACATCAACTAAACACATAACACATTAACATCCAACTGTTATAATCACAGATTAAACTAACAGACTAAGTACATTCTCGTCACATCCATCACAATTCAACATAAAGTTCACAACAAATACATCCAACTACAAATTACTTCACAAATACAAATCACAGTCTCAGGTACATCACAAATACATCAATAAATACAAAACACAATGAAAAATAAAAAATACTAAACTACCAATCATCATCTGCAGGAGCTCCACCATCATCAGATTCATCAGGCTGGTATGGAGTGTACTCAGGGTATGTAGGGAATACAACACTAGTGTCTCCCTTGAGGAATATCATCTGTGTCATGATAAGCTATATCATATTCTCGCCACCACACTTGATAATCATCATTTATCTTATTCCTTGCTTCTAGTCCCTCTACTCTGGTATTCAACTTTTTTAACTGATCCATAACATCATGCAAAGTAGGTTCTTTAGATGTAGATGGTCTCTCCTGATTAGAAGAAGGTACATCAGCTTTTTTACTCCATTTCCATCCTACGGGATTCATAGTTTTTCAAATTTAGTTTACTTATTGGCTTCAGGAGGTGGATTACCTTATCATTATCTTGAGTTGCTACACCTGACTGAATACACAAGGCATGAATCAGGCTAGGGTGTCATAGTCCACCTATAGTCTCTCCTTTTGAATTTGTCAAAATACTTTTATGAATGATAGCCCCAATATTGATATTCTTCATGTTCTTAATATCGTAATTCAGAATAGCTCTATTTATAGTAACTTCACTGTGGTGGTTGGTAGGCATAAGTCTTGCATAAATGTAATAATGTCAAGCTTTCGATATAAGATTCAATATTGAAAGGGGAAGTTAATTTTTTTGCTTCTGTTTAATCTTCCATTCCCCTTTTTCGTCGGTCAAATGATTCATAACCATGTACAATGCTTTATTAGTAACAGGAAAATTTTCGTATTCACACAAGAAAATTTCTCTTAACTGGTAAAATGCATTGATGCGTGCGGCGGAAAATTCTACCATTTATCTTCTAACAAGGATATATTCACTCTCAAAATAGTATAAATTAGCATAAAATTCTCTTACAATCCCCAACATCGTTTCAGCAGTAAAATAACAGAAAATTTTCCATTGACGATTTTCAATTAATTCTTCGATCACACCTCCAGGATTTTTAAAGGCTTTTTCTTGAATATACTTCTTATTACTAAGAAATGTACTAAAGCAGGTATAAGCCTTGAAATTAACAAATTTACACTTATCATAATGAAATTTCTCTTCCCTTTTGTCATTCTTGGAGCCATTTTCCTAAAAATATCAAATTTATCCAAATCAATTTCAAAATTGCAATGTAATAGACTCCAAAGTAAATTTAAATAGATAAGAACTCCAATACCATGAAAAATCTCCATATTTTCTCTAAAAACCTCAAAATTCAAGTCTTCCTAATGTAAGAGATTTCTACGTTCAAAATCGAAAAAATTTAGTTTAAAGTGAAGCTCTTACCAAGAGAAGATGAAATCTAAACTTTTTTTGCCACGAAATCGCTTCAAATACAAATGCAAGTGAGCCCTAGGTGCGAAAATCGGCCTTGGCTGGAGGTAGAAGATGATGGTTTAGGAAAAAATGGTGGGTCCCAGGGTTACAATGCAAAATTTGAGGGTTTAAGGCCTTTTTTCTGTCGAGCATGGTCCAGCGCTGGTGACAGCGTCGTTCGGCGCAATTTTCGTTTCAATAAGCCAATTTCTCTGTCTTTTGGCATGTTCCGACGCTGGTAGATGCGCTGTTCAGCGCCAGTTCAAAAATTGGGATTCAACCTTTCTTTTGCAATTTTGATCTTTTCAAGCCCACACCGACGTCTAATTAGTCCATTTAAGCATTGGATAACGTACTAAAGCCATGACAAATAATATTTTTTTAGCACAAACAACACAAAACATCATTTTGATATATAAAATCCAAATTACAAACACACATAAATAACACTAAACTCTAAACATCGTCAAACCATAAAATACTAAAATTCAGCGTCTCTCACAACCACAATACAATAACGCTGAAAACTGAACAAGAAAGTAATTCCAAATATAACATTCAAGCAAAGCAAAGTAAGCAATCAGTTCAAATATTTAAACACAATAATTAAGTCTTCATTCTTCCTCAGAACTATCATCAACTCT